>JAJHZJ010000190.1:1557500-1970740 GCA_023548195.1 Bettongia penicillata ogilbyi
TACTGTTAGCTTGTGGAGGTGGGCCTGCTGCTGGCTTCCTGGGACATTATCCATCTTGGACTGTGCTTCCCTTCCACCAGAATGAGAAAAACCTTTCCTATTAATCCCCCAGGCCTCTCAGATTAAAATATCGCTATACCTCATTTTTCTGCTGGCTCAGCTGTTCCAGTATTTTTCTTGCGGCAACATTTCTGGGTTTTAAAGGTCAATAAAGGAAAGTGAGAATCGCTTTCTACTTACCCTGCCATCACCATTGTTGCTGTCACAAGTCCATGTTCTCTTAAGGTTATCCATAAATTCTAATAAGAAGTTCTGCACACACACACCTATATCTATCTATATATGTGCATATATATATATGTATACCCATATATGATATATACATATGTGTATATATGTATACATACAAATATACACATACCTCTATTTAAAACTGTGATGTTCTTCTGAGTTCTGTCAGTAAGATATATCTCTTTTTAGATATCTCATGAACACTTCATAGTCAACATGTCAAAAACTACTTTTTCTCAATACTTTACTATTTTTGTTAGAAGCAGTATTATTCATCCTCATCCCTCATGTTTAAAACCTTATCTTTGACTTTTTGCTCTCCATGACCTCTTAATCTATACTATAACCAAGTAAAGTTAATTGTACCTCCTCAACATTTCTAACATCGTCTCTGTTCTCAAAGCCATGACTTAGCTGCGTTTTGAGTTGGAAGGGTCTTTGGATGTCATCAAGTCAAAACTCCTCGTTCATTATACGAGTAAGCCGAGACCCAGAAAATCTTGGTTTGTACAAGATCATCATTGCAGAAAGCCTCACTCTAAATTTAGTATTCTTCCCATGAAACATCCAAAAACACCTAAGAAATGGCCTCATTATACCTTTCTAAAAATCTGTTCCTTCTTCTGATTTTAATACTTCTATCTACATCATTGCCACAAAAGTTTTCCTTGCTTGAGACCATAAGGTCGCTTTGACTCTCCTCTCTCTCATGTTTTATATCTAATTAATCACCAAATCTCATCAATTCTGTCTGTAACATCTTCGTATGACTTTCTTTCCTTTGCCAGTATGTTACTGCTACAGACACTAATTGCAATCCACTTGAACTAAAAAGATTGGCTTCTAGTAAGTTATTCCACTACCACCCTCTCAACACTCAAATGCATGTTCATAAAGTTTCCAGCTATATAACTTTCTAACTCAAAAGACTTCTGAGTTCTTGATACAGTAGACAGTTCATAAATGTTTATTGAATTACTGAATGGAGAAAGCCAACAAAATGGCAACAGGCAGAGGGAAAAAATTATTCCAGTTGTAGAATCCAAGATGTTTGTAGAAACCAGATTGTGGAAGGACTTCAAAACCAGGGCAAAGAATTTTAACTTAATAAGTTTATTTTTTAAATAGAGAGTTGTGTTTGTGTTGTGCTACAGATGAGAAATTTTGCATGTATTTTCAGATGACCTCTGTAGTACTAGTTTCACGTAATTCTTTTATTTTGTTGCAAGAGCCTTCTCAGAAAGTGGGAGTAATTTGTAATTGTGATACATAACCAAAATATTAGCAAACTTAAAAAAAAATGAATTTTGACCTTATTTGGTAGATAGTAAACATCGATTATCTTTTTTTTTGTGGGGAAAGGCAATCAGGGTTAAATGCTTTGTCCAGGGTCACAGAACTAAGAAGTGTCTGAGATCCTCCTGACTCTACTCACTGTACCACCTAGTTTCCCCATTTGCTTGTTTTAGCAATGAATTGATACGCTTAGATGTTTACATAAGAAAGTTTAATTTGGTAATGTTGAACATGATGATATGTAAGCAGTAGAGGCATTAGTTAATGTGTCACCCTAGAATCACAAGCTCTCATCCTTTTGCACTAATTCTGAAGCATTTTCTTTGATTCTCCCTCTTCTTGGTCCCCTTCTACTTCATGAAGAAATAAATATTTTTCACCTCTTCCTCAATATCTTTCCTGATCTTTCTATTCCCATAACCACACATTGATATGGGTGTATGACAGATAATAGTATTTGAAGCTTGGTTACCTTCTTGAATTTCATCATTTTATGGATGAGAAACCTGACTGCCACAGGTTAGATGGCTTACCCAAAGTCGTAGTGGTAGCAAGTAAATAGCAAAGCTCTCAGACTATAAATTCCTTTCTCTTTCCACAACATCATTCCACTAGTACTCAAAGTCATAGCTATGTTCTTTCTTCTTATGTTATACAGGAAAAAACTCAAAAATATGCTGAATTTGAGCATTAGAAGTCTATATAGCACCAGATTTTCAGGTTAAATAGCATTGTATACCTATAGCCAACTGATTGTTTCATTTGTTTCAATGTCTCAGAGAATTTAGACCTTTAAAATTTATAAAAAGAACATTGGACAAGAAGTCTGAGTAGCTAGGTTTGAATTCTGGCTTCTATCTTGATATGTGTACAATTGTGGGTAAACCACTTAACCTTTCCAGCATTTAGTTTCTTCATCCATTGAAACAAAGGACAACTACAAAACCAAAATGAGAGGATTGGACCAGATAATCCCTAAGGTGCCTTCTAGCCCTAAATCCTAAGGACACATGAGTTTGTCCTCTTTTTCAAAGAGGAGCAATGACATCATAGATTATGTTTGACTTGCAGGTGAATTGGATTTAAGTGAGGCAGAGCAGACCAAAGCTCTCAGAAAAATCTTGTCTTCCAGAGTTATCCAAGTCCAGTAGCAAGATAAAAGTCAGAAAGAGTGGAGATGACTCAAGATGTGGTGGATGACCCTGACATCTTCTGTGTTTGACTGTGCTCTAAACACTCAACAGTGGCAGCTATAGCCACCTTCTTGGTCATTGGAAAAAATTATTCTCATCCTTCCATTCTATTTGGTAAAGTCTTCATATATTTGGGGTAGACATTCTTCTAACTCACCAAATGGTTTGAGTCCTGTCAGTTACCCTCAACCTGGTTTAGCCTGTCTGTCAAGATAGTTTTACTGGATGTGGCTGCTGTGCATGTTACAGCTTCTTGGAGCCACAAGTGAGAATTGGGTGAAGGTGCATACCAAAGACAGTTAAAGAGCTCTGAAAAGGGCTTGGGAAGGCTTCATAGCACAGGTGCTAGTCCTCCCTGAACACCTCCTACACCAAAAGAAATGAGTACTGTGTAAAGGAGGGACTGGGATTCAATATGATCCAAAAAAAAAAAATCACATTTGGCTGAATTTTTAATTGAATTGATTGATTTTTAGTTGGATGGGTTTAATTGACCAGTTGTTTTTGGCAACATTTAGATGGACTAATAGTTGAACCTTAAGAACTGGTGCAAAGTAGCAAAAAGGTCATAGTCCTGTGGTTATTGATGTAACACATCAATTAAGTACAACTAGGTACACCTACATCAGGGTAGATTCTAATTACTCTGACAAATTTCCTGCTGGGAAATTGATCTTCAAAGATTTCTTAATGCTTTTTTAAACCTGTTTACTTCATTTTAAAACTTCAAAGCCTGCTTCTTTATTAATTATCACATGCTAGAAGATACAAGGAATAAAACAGTATGTTTTATTCATCTGAACAGAGCTTCCACAGCACTACATTATGGCAAAAATGGTAACTTACTGAAGCAAAGGTCATCTTCTGTCAAGCAATATTATAGAGCTTTTTCTTTAGCAGGGAAATCATGAATATTTTATCTGAACATTTCCATGAACTTGCTGTAAAAACTCTGTTTGTTGGCATTTACTAGGGATGTCAAAATGAGTTACTGTAATTTAAATTGTTTGTTAATATGCATATCAAACTTTCTTTTAAAACATGTTAATCATCTACATTTAATTTCTCACTAAATATGTATTTCTGAATATTTAGCACTGTAAAAAATTCTAATATAGTAAACTCCATCCTTTCTTTTACTCACTTATCACATTTTAAGTACATTGATTTTTCTCTAATGCAAATCTGGATGAGATGTCCTCAGGAAGAGCTATAATAAACTAATTAATAACTTAATTTGCACCTCTCCCCCCATGACAGCATGGGAAAGGGAAAGTGTTATGCCTAGAATGAATTAGAAGTATAGGTTTAACTACCGGCCTAGGTGGTTACTATAAGACTTGTGGATTCCAATGCTGAAAGGTATTTAGAAGACAAAAACATCCTAGATGAAAGTTCTGTTGATTGAATAAAGGATATCAAGAGTAATTATTTATGTGCCTCTATTTGGTACAAAGAAACTTGATGAGGATGACAGTGATGATCATGGTGATGTAATGGTTCCCCACCTCCGTTATGTGGGAGTTGGCAGAAAAGCAAAACAAAGATTTGCCAGGAAGGGTGAGATGTAGAGGGAATCTGCACATCAGAAACCAATATAGCGTTTGTGAAGGTCGATTAAGAACTCTGAAGCTCTGAATGATTACACTGTGCCAGTATCACTGATTGGGTAAGCATCCCAGCCAATGTGATGAAACTGCTCTTGTGAATTTAAGAAACAGTTGAAAGGAGAAGCATAAATTCATGATTGTGAACACATTGTTGCATAGGACAATGTATCAAGTGGTTATATTTTATATTCATAGTATAAAAAGTCACGTTAGATTGAAACCAGAGAAACCCTATCTGCTGAAAATGCTTCAGTAAAAATGACACCGAATGCTAAGGTATGACAAACCATGAATAGGTTGAATGCATGAATGTGTTAATTTTGTACCAGTATTATTTCACAAGGATAGAAAAACAAAATAAAAAACTCGAGATAGATCTCACCAGTTATAGGATTTGTCAGAACGTTTTTGTTAATGGTAACCTTGACCTAATATTACACACCGATGTATTACTGACAAGGTTAAGGCAATCATTAAAAACACAAAATTCAGTACTATGGAGTGATTAAAAGAAACAGATAAAATTCGGGAACTTCTTCACTAAATTGAAGATGGAAAAGGAAAATAGCCTGCTATCATTAAACATCTTCATTTAATGTAGATTCCAGAAATTATACTTAGGATAACAATGGATAACAATGACAGCATTAAGATGAATAAATTAAGATTATGATTCTAAAAAGCCCTTTTGGAGGTTGAATTCAGCTAGATAAAAGTAGATATTTACAATAACTATCATAAAAGAATGCATGCTACCAGAGTTTTTGACAAAAATATATAAAACCACTTTGGGAAATTAACTCAAAGAAAGTATAGGATAAAACAGCAATAACAACAGCAAACAGGAATAAAATGGAGGAAATGGCAAGGAAAATACTTAAGTAAATCACTAAGACAGAGACAATTTAAGGGAGATAATAAAGAATTAAAAATGTTGGAAAATGACATCAATATCAAGTTAGCATAACTATGAGAACGCTTGGGTGCTATATTTCCTGTTTAAAATAAAGAATAAAGGGTGATCTCTTTGGTTAAAAGAAGTCTAATACAATGAAAATGCACGTTGGATCAAATTAATAATAACATTTGTGCATTTTGATAAAATGAACGATGGAATGATTATGTCAAAAGAGGTGACAGAAGGGGCAGAGTCAACATGGAAGAGTGAAAGGAAGTTCCTTGGGCTCTCCTACAAACTCCTCCGAAGACCTGTAAGAGTGACTCTCCTTTTCAATGAGGGTGGGTGGGGAGGAAGGAAGGGAGAAAATGTGGAATTAAAAGTTTTAAAAATAAATGTTAAAAATTGTTTTTATATACAATTGGGAAATAGATATGCAGGCCCAGGAGTATAGAAATCTATCTTGCCTTACAGGAAAATAGAAGGGAAGGAGGTAAGAGAAAGGGGATAAGTGATAGAGGGGAAGGTAGATTGGGAGGAGGGTTAATCAGAATGCATGCTTTCCTGGGGTGGGGGAGAGAAGAGATGGGAGAAAACTTGGAATTCAAAGTTTTGTGAAAAGAAATTAATTTTTAAAATGACTGAAAATATACTTTATGTGCATTGCTAAAGAGTGGTTGGATCAGAAAATAGCTAACATTATTGACTCAAATATTTTCTACTGGTATGTGAATTATGAGCAAAACCCTATACTAGCTTCCTCTTAGATGGATGTATGATGTCATCTTTCTTGTCGGAACACGACATTTGTTTCTGAAAGATGAAAACCCTAGAGACTCCACATATAGAAGAAATATGTTGCTGTGCCTTATACAAATCAATCACATCTTGAAGCACTAAAAAAATCCATAAACACTTAAACGAAAACACCATATTGTCTGAAGAGCTAACAGGGCCTCTCAAAAAGCCATAGGGAATATAAAGAACAGCAGATTTGTTTTCAGAAATGAGGAGGTTTATAAGAGCAATTCACAATCAGGTCATTACTATCAGCATTCAGACTTAGAGATCACTGTAGATTATACAGGGAAATGGCAGAAGACAATTGCCTTTGACAAGTTATACTGAGTATCTTTTCTGCAAGCTTAAAAAACAGTACATACTACATAAGAATAATGTGGTAGTACATATATTAGAAACTTTCTAACATTCATGTAGACTGACATTTTACACATTTTTGTACTACAGAAACCTCAAGGTGTACTGGAGAACTGAGCCAATAAATTGTACTGAAACTGGGAATAAAAATATAAATAATGAAACGATCTCTACAGGCAAAGTGTTTTTTTGCATACCTATTACTACTCAAAGACCTGTTTTCCCCCTGATGAAGAGACAATCTACTTTACAACAAGTTTGTATAATCCAAATAAACAAACCAACAGAATGACCAAGTCTGGCAATGCTTATCTCATTCTTCATTTCTGGCGCATTATTTCTCTTGAGTTTTAAGTTACATATTATCATGTTTTTTTTACGCCACTGTTATTTTGCAGATTTATCAAAGCTGTTTCCCCTCAAACTATTTTTGGTGCCATGGTATAGATTATTTCTTTATTCCTGTTCATTCTATTCTGCATCAGTTTACACAATTCTCCTGGTGTTTCTCTGAATCCACCATATGCTATTAGGTTATAGACGGACTTTGTAGTTTCATTGGTATAGGGAACTACAAGATGAGCAAACTCCTTTTACCAAAGAAAGTGTGCATCTTTTCTCCATGTATTTGTGAGAATCATAGTCACAATACATAAAACACACCTGGAGGTAATTCATGTGAAAATATGATGTTGGGACCTAGAATTGGTCTAGAATTTTTTCTAATGTTGAAAAAATATTAGAGGCAAAAAGTCTACAACCTTCAAAGTGAGCGCATCCAGTAAGGCAAAAGAGAATAGCCTTTAGGAAACTTTAGACAAGCAGAAGGCTCTGTGAACATTTATCTCATCATTGGTCTATTGCCCCATAGTATCTCTTCCAAGTCCCCTTGTTCATTACTTTGCTGTCCATATATTCACACACATATGGAGTACTCCTAGGACCTAAAGATACTGTGGCAATATTAAGAATTTGCTCACATGGGAAAACATTTTTAATACTTATAATCATACTATGACTTATTCTGTGTGAATATGGTAATATCATGATAGTTTAATAGTTTTAGATAACACTAAGTGGCTTATTCACAATGTAGCCCCTTAAAAAAAAGCTGAGGTTTTGAAAAGACACAATTTTGGGTGTAGTAGATGAAGTGCTAAATTTAAAGTCAGATAACCTATCTTCAAATATGAGTAACTTTGATCAGATAACTTCTCTCTCTGGATTTGTTTCCTCATCTATAAAACAGAGTGGTTGGACTAGATAATCTCTAGATGACCTTTCTTGGAGCAGAGCCTATGATCATGTCTTTCCCAACTCTTTTCCTGTCTACCTTAACACTAACCCTACTGCAGCTATTAATACAAAGCTATTCAGTATAACTTGCCAAAGGTAATTGTTTTCAATGAGAAGGGACCAAGTCTTGCTCAAGAATTCTTTGTGATTCTCTATGCCATTCTAGTGGTGGAACTTCTTGACTGTGGCAGATTACTTCACAAAATGACTCATGTTTGTCCCTTATCCCTTATCCCTGCCACACCAAAAATATCTAAATGAATTATTTAGTGTACATATATTGTCAGATACTACTTTTTGACAATAGGTCTGTATTTGCTTCAATTGAATATAAGTGATTTGTAGGCAGGAAGCTTAACCAAGCCATCATCACCTTTAAGCAAATGTGTGGATTGAAAGTATAGCACAAACACCTAAGGGTATCCTGAAGTAGATTTTATTGATTGAAAAACAAACCTTTTGAGATTTCTCATCGTTCAACATCTTGCTTGATGTTCAGCAAAATGAATCAGTTCTACTGAATAAGACAGCATTTCAATATTTGCCTTGACTTGTCTCTATCTAGACTTATCAGAAAATTGATAGGGTAAAGATGTAAATATTCTGGATGCTATTTTGTCTATACTTAGACTTTTTTTTTAGCCATCACAGTTAATCTTAAAACTAGGAACTGTGGAGTTGAACTAAGGTAGGTTGTTGCTACTTTAATGATAATAACTGGGCTGGATTCATGACAGTGTCATAGTAAATAAAAGCCTATATCATTTTAGTGTATTGGTCACTTGTGAAAAAAAATTTCTCCCAGATTGACTCAACAAACATTAATAAAAATCCTAACCCTAAATGTTCACCTTAGAAGCATCCATAAATAATATCTGGTATTGTTAAACCTTTTGAGTGTGGACAGGATCTCTGTAATGATTATATTATACGTTAAAACATCCCATCTTCACAGGGGAGCAGAACAATGCAGTTACACAATAACCATCATTAGAAGGATTTCTGAAGCTCAGAGTTGACATACCAGTGATCCTTTGCAAAGCAAAAGCTAGGTGAACCTGGTGATGGCTGCACTGGCCAGATCAGCCTTGAGTGGATTAAGGTATCCTTCAAAAGTAATTGTAGACCAGGAACTTTCCAAACACCTTAATCCCTGGCTTATTGTATTTACAGATGCCTTCTTCCTCCTTACCCACCATCCAAATGCCACTAGAAACCATATTATCTCACTCCCTTTCTCTGCCCTTTGAGCAGCCCTCCCTACCTTTCTCCTCCATTGTAAGAGCTCTCTCCCACAAGCCTTTTCTTGGGCAATAATTCATTTAATTGGTGTATTGGACTCTTTCATTTCAGGTCCCTTTATGGGCCTGGAGGTCATTTGTTAATATGAGCAATCTAAAGGCCCCCCAAAGAGGGAAATAATAATACTTTGCTGGGTTCTACAAAATAGAATTACCTGGTATTCTTGTTTGACTGTTTGTTTTTATTAAGATTTAACTTGTCAAGAAAACTCCATTTTCTTACTACCAAGTTGAAATTGTCCCTACCCATATAGATAACAACCCAAATGTAAGTTTCAGTCTTTCCTAGGGCACTGTGATACTAAGGGACTCTTCCTTGGTTGCAAAATTAGCATTTGTCAGAGGCAGGATTTGAATCTGGGCTTTTCTGACTCAAAAACCAGCCTCCTATACAGTATAGCACACCACTTTTCATACTAAGTAGTGTAACACAAAAAACGATTTCACCAAAGGACACTTTTGTTGCATTATAAGCTTGAATTGAGAAGGGAAAGGACAATTAGGCTTGTATGCTAACTTACTTCAGTGGTATAATAATACTTATTCCCTTTGAGCTCCTGAGGGTATTTTTCCCTTTCAAATTCCAAGAGCCATACTTTGTCATGATTTCATATAATGTTAGTCTGCCATTATATTGTAACAAATACATGCAAAGGTTTACTAGTCTGTGACTCACGAGGCTCAAATAATAATTTTCCTGAGGTAAGGAAAATCATTGAGTAAGATATACCTTGTGTGATACAAAGTAACTCACTCTAGGTCCTTTGAGGTTAAAGAAGTACTCCCTCTTGTCTCACAATAACCCTGTGAGGGAGGTACTGCAAATGTTATTATTTCCATTTTACACACAAAGAAATTGAGGATGAGAGACTAAATAATTTACCTTTGGTCAAAAACACTAAGTAACAGAAGAAAATCTAGGGCTTTTTTTAAACCACAAAATCTGGTTCTTTTCTCACTACATCATGAGGCTTGTTAGGCAAAAGAAAATGCATATATCCATAATTTGATGAATATCACAGTGAAGCAGTACTCAAGTGACATTTAAAAACAGGTTGGCTAAGACTTTTTGTTTCAGTAATTACAGTCTTCAAAATGATTTGTATGAATCGCTGATTCTTCAGCTTCTCGCCACAAGCAAAATGATTGCCTTTTTAAAAAAGAGCCAAATGGTTTAGAAAAATAAATTCACATTGCAAAAGATTCTAGCAGGGTGGCTAAAATATATTTCAAAGACTTCATGATGACACTCAACAATGCATAAAAGTACCAGAAATATAAAAGTATAACATCAAGGAAAGAAAAGATCAGAATCAAATGTGGTATTCTTTTTTAAAGTGGTCCTTTTTTCTTTTCTCTTTTTTTTGATCGCCTTATGATCTCCCAAACAATAGTGTTTCTTATTATCAATGCTATTTTCTGAGAAAGGCAGAACAGTTACTAGTTTAGTTTCTACTGTTTTCTCCTAACAAGCCGCTCTTGTCTTCAATCTCTGACTTCAAAAGTAAATGGGTTGTGAAATAGAAGTTCCAGTTTTCACCTTGTCTTTTAGAAATGAACAGTCTCCTTATCACAAAGAGATGGATTTTATTACAGCAGCTGAGAACTTGAGAACTTTCGCCCACTTGACTCCTAGAAAAATAGGAATGTTATTAGCACATCCCTGCAGCTTGTTACGCGACTAAGACTCTGTCACTCTAAGTTTAGAAAGGTAAAATTAGAGACCAACTGATTTTTAACTGTCAGCAAAGAGGAAAAAGAATGTAAATAGAATTGTGATCATTAACTAAAGTGTTTAAATGTCCTTCTCTCCTCCTTCTTTACTATTTCCTTTTGTAAATTGTCTTTCGTCACTAGATTATGAGCTCCCTGAGGACAGAGACTATTTTTTATTTATATTCCCAGTGCCTGGCACATAGTAGCTACTTGTTAAATGTTACTGGTTATTGAAACAATAGTACTAAAGTCACTTTACATGTAAAGTATATATATATATATATATATATATATATATATATATATATATATATATATATATATAATGTAATGTACACACACATACAGATCCATATAGCATTGTACCTGATTGTTTTAGATTTTTTAAAGTTATGTCAAAAATGATCAAAATTGATTTTGACATGAGAATGAATATAAATGAAAACAATTTATGCTATAGCATAAGTTATTATTGTTGCATAAAATTATATTAACTTTTGTTTTTATATCACCTGTAATTACCAATATATCCTCCCTTCTCTTTCTCACAAATATCTACTACACTAAAGAATGTTTTTAAAAAATGAAAAAAAAAAGCTGAACAAAATATCAATAGAGGCTGACAGTGTATGTAGTGCTCCATACACAGTTCTCTATTCCTGTAAAGAAACAAAAAGAATGCTTTCCTACATCTCCCTTGTTGGGTCAAACTTGGTCATTATTTAATTGCAGCATTCATTATTAATCATTTTGGTTGCTATTCTTTACAGTTACATTACTGTAGTCATTGTTTTATTTTATGTTCTTGAAATCACAGTTAAACACAGATATGACTATGCTACTACCTTACTTGATAAGCTCCAGCATCTCTGTAGTACTATTAAAACAAAGTATAAACTGCTTTATTTAGATGCTAAGACTCTTCACAGACTTTCCACAACCATCTTTCCAGCTTCTTTCCAAACTGCCACCCAGCCAAATTGACCTTCCCTGTGTTGCTCACATCAGACACTTCATCTCCCTGCACTGTATTGGTTTTGTCAGTGTCCATCTCCCATGACTGGAATATATTCCCTCCTCATCTCAAACTCATATAATCTCTTTCTTTAAGCCACAGCCCAAGAATCACTTTATATGTGCAGCCATTTCTAATTACCTTAAATTCTAATACCTCTCAAAATTACTTTGGGTTAGGGTACACTTAAAATTTATTTGTATTCACTGTCTTCATTTTCATGTATATACAAAAATTAGTTAGTGGATAAGGAGCTTGCCTTGCAATTAGGAAAACATGTTCATTTCTTGCCCCCTGATGCTTATTGGCTGTATAGTCTTAGTGATATCTCTTAATCCTTCAGTGCTCTAGGAAACTCTTTAGGACTAGAAGTTGACAAAGAAGATGTTAACCTATGTTGATAGAGGGCGTTTCCTTTATTGATGAAAAAAATAGATGTAATCCCTAGTTCTAGTCCATTACTCATATGCATAAATGCTGTTTTCTCTATCAGAATATAAGCCTTTTTGAGAGTAGTGTAATTCAGTTCTTTTTATGATTGGAATATAGTAAGCAAATTTTAGCAATTTAGCAAATGCTTGCTGACTGCTTTCCTCACCCAGGTCTGCTTATTTTACTTTTTTGTCATTCAGTGTAAGTGATCCTCCAACTTTATCACGTATATCCTTTCTTATTGCATAACAATATTCCATTATATTCATGCACCAAAACTTGTTGACATTTATGGTTAAATTCTTTCTTTTTTTGACATTGAAGTCCTTGCTTCCATGCTTCTATGCTGAGAAGTAGAAACACTTGGTCATTTTAGTCACTTAGTATAATTCTAAATTGCTTCCAAGAATTGGTAGACCAATTCATAGGTCCACTAACAATAAAAACATCAGTGTCACTATTTTTCCATGAATCCTCCAGCATTTTCTTTCTTCTCCTTTTTTATCTTTGCTAATTTGCTGGGTGTGAGGTGGAAACTCAAAATTAACTTGATTTATATTTTTCTTTTTTTAGTGAATTGAAACATTCATTTCTATGGTTATTAATTTATAATTCTTACTTTGAGACTTATTTTTTCATATTATTTGACCCTTACCTTTATTAAATGGCGAATTTTGGTTTTATATAATTCTAATAGGTATATCAGCCAGGTGAATAGATATCTTATTATGGGTATCTAGGCAGTGGACAGAATGTTGGACCTGGAGTCAGGAAGACTCATCTTTCTGAGTTCAAATCTGTCCTCAGATACTTACTAGCTATGTGACCCTGGGCAAAAAAAATCACTTAACTTATAAAATGAACTAGAGAAGGAAATGACAAACCACCCCAGTATCTTTGCCAAGAAATCCCAATTGGAGTCATGAAGTGTTGGACAGAAATGAAAACAAATGAATACCTCCAACAACATGAGCAATATTTTCAGAAATACTTGAATCAAATGTATTTTTTCTCATTTCATTTGTTCTTTTCTTACCCTAGTTGTATTACTTTTGATCATGTAAAAATGGTTGAAATTTATGTAATGAAATATTCTGTGCTTCATTTTGTAATCCCCTAAATTCCTTTGGTTAAGAATTCAAATTCACTCCTCTATGACACATGAATGTAATGTATAATATAACACCATCTGTAATAATTCTTTGTCTAATCAGTTCCATTGATGTACTTTTCTTTTTAATCAAGTATGAAATATTTTTAATGATTACTACTTTATAATATAATTTAAATTACAGAAATGCTTGCTATTTTCCTTTCATTACTACCCTTTTTCATTATTTCCCTTGATACTTGTTCCTATTATTTTATCTAGCTCCATAAAGTATCCTTTTGGTAAATTTTTATTGCACAAAATATGAAGACTAATTTAGGTAGCATGGTCACATTAAGTTCTTTATTTCTTTGAGCAAAAAATTTGTTATATCTAGACAAGTAGGAAGTATATTTTGGTAGGTTGATTCACAGATATTTTATGCATTTGTACTTCATTGAGACATTCCTTTCCATTTGGAATAGACTTGGGAATTGAACACTGAATTTTGTTGTTACATAGAAATAATGCCATTTTGTGGCTTTCTTTGTAGTCTGTAATTTTAATGTAGTTATTGTCTTGATTAGTTTATTTTCTGATTGTGTTGGAATTTCCTTAGCATACAATTATGCCATCACCTAATAGAGATAGTTCTATCTCTCCTTTGTTTAGCTTTTTGGATTTCATTTCCTTTTTTTTATGATAAGCTATCACTATCATTTCCACTACCATATCAAATAAAAATGGAAAAAAAGAGACGTCCTGACTTTATTCCTTTATTCATTTGTGAATTTTCTAGTATTTCTCTATTGTATATAAGACTAGATTTTGTTTTACATAGGTACTTTATATTATATTAAATAGCTAGCATGAAAATACAGGAAAATGATAAAGGTTGGAGAAGATGCGGGAGAAATGGGACACTAATGCATTGTTGGTGGGGTTGTAAACTGATCCAACCATTTTGGCGAGCATTTTAGAACAAGTGTCAAAGGGCTATAACAGTGTGCCAGTGGTATAATAACCTTTGACCCAGTAATACCACTTTTAGGTCTAGATCCCAAAGAGATCATTAAAAGGACATAGACCCAGCTGATGGCAAATGACAGTAATGAAATGCTAAAAACTAAAATGCGTTGAAAGACCAATCATATAAATGACTAGTAGCTGCAAAAAAGATGATAATGATGGGACATCATTTAAAAAATTCTAAAATGTAGCTAAAATGGTTCTCAGGGGAAAAAACTCTCTAAATTGACAAAATAGAAGGAAAATGAAAGAAAAGAGTATATAATCTGAAAATGGATTAAGCAAAAACAAAAAGAGTAAATCTTCAAAATAAAGGAGAAACAGATAAACCAGAAACTAGAAATTGAAATGCAAAATAGATGATTTTTATTAGATTAAATTGAAAAGTTTTTGCACAAACAAAGCCAATGCAACCTTGATTAGAAGGGAATCAGAAAGTTGAAGAAACTAGAAATTGAAATGCAAAATAGATGATTTTTATTAGATTAAATTGAAAAGTTTTTGCACAAACAAAGCCAATGCAACCATGATTAGAAGGAAATCAGAAAGCTGGGAAACAATTTTTACAACCAGTATCTCTAATAAAGGCCTCATTTCCTTAATTAATTTTTTTTTAAAAATACAAATGAGTGTTATCCTCTGCCAAAGGCTTTTTCTGAAATTACTGACATATTCAATTAGTTTTGAATTCTTATGTGATTAACTATGCTTATTGTTTGTATATTATTCAAGGATGTATAATCACCCTTGATTCCCTGGGATAAGTCCAACTTCAGTATCCTTAAAAATTTTTGGATAAACTGCTCTAGTTTCTTTGCCAGGATATTATTTAAATTTTAAAAATCAATATTCATTAATGATTTCCATCTATAGTTCTTTGTCTTATTCCTCCTTGGTTTAGGGAATAAGGTAATATTTGCTCATAAAATGGTTTCTGTTGATGTTTCCTCCTCACTTCTTTGATAATAATTGATGTGTTGTAAGTATTGATAGTTCTTTAAAAATCTTGATGTTATTCACCCTTCATTTTTGAAAAGGACCATTGACATCAAAAGTGATATCTTGGCTTGCGTACGAACTGGATTTAAGTGAGGCAGAGTTGCATGAAATTGTCAGCCTCACTCTTCTAGTCATCTAAGTCCAGTAGCGGCACAAAAGTCAAAATGACTGGTAATGGCACATGATGCAGTAGATGACCTTGGTGTCTTGATAAAAATCTAAGTGCTCAACAGTGCCCACTTTAACCAACTTCAGGACCATGGGAATAAATTACTGTCATCTACTCATTCTAGCAGGGGAAGTCTTCACATGTCCCTAAGTCACTCATGTGTTAGAGGCCTATTGGTTACCTTCTGGACTACATCATTAAATGTAATTGTATTTCTTCTCTTGAGTTCCCATTATTTAAATTCTCTATGTAATGTTTTCTTAGTTTGGGTATTTTTTCATTTTTCTGGATAATTATCTCCTTAAAACTGTTAATTTTATTGGGTACAACTTTATAGGGTAGGTTCTGATAATTATTTTTTATTTCTTTTTTGTTTTAATATCCTTTTTCAATTTCATTTGGTTAATTTGATTTTCTTCTTTCTTCTAGTTAATCAGATTGATTCAAAAGGTTTTTTAGTCTTTTCAAAGAAGTCTATTTTAAGTTTTGGTAATCAATTCTGTGCTCTTTCTAGTTTCTGGTTTATCTGTTTCTCCTTTATTTTGAAGATTTACTCTTTTTGTTTTTGCTTAATCTATTTTCAAATTATATACTCTTTTCTTTCATTTTCCTTCTATTTTGTCAATTTAGAGAGTTTTTTCCCCTGAGAACCATTTTAGCTACATTTTAGAATTTTTTAAATGATGTCCCATCATTATCATCTTTTTTGCACTACTAGTCATTTATATGATTGGTCTTTCAATGCATTTTAGTTTTTAGCATTTCGTTACTGTCATTTGCCATCAGCTGGGTCTATGTCCTTTTAATGATCTCTGAGATCTAGACCTAAAAGTGGTATTACTGGGTCAAAGGTTATTATACCACTGGCACATTGTTATAGTCCTTTGACACTTGTTCTAAAATGCTTGCCAAAATGGTTGGATCAGTTTACAACCCCACCAACAATGCATTAGTGTCCCATTTCTCCCACATCTTCTCCAATCTTTATCATTTTCCTGTATTTTCATGCTAGCCAATCTGATAAATGTGATGTGGTTCTTCAGAGCTATTTGGATGTACATTTCTCTAATCAATGTAATTTAGACTATTTTTTCCCACATGATTCCCAATAACTTTAATTTCCTTCTCTGAAAACTACCTATTCATATTCTTTGACCATTATCAATTGGGGAATGACTTGTATTCTTATAAATTTTGCTTAATTCTTTATACATTTTAGAAATGAGGCCTTTATTAAAGATACTGGTTGTAAAAATTGTTTCCCAACTTTCTGATTCCCTTCTAATCATGGTTGCATTGGCTTTGTTTGTGCAAAAACTTTTCAATTTAATCTAATAAAAATCATCTATTTTGCATTTCATAATGTTCTCTCTTTCTTGTTTTGTCATAAATTCTTCCCTTCTCCATGAACCTAAAAGGCAAACTATTGCTTGTTCTCCAATTTCTTACAGTATCATCCTTTATATTTAAATTGTGTGGCCATTTTGACTTGGTCTTGGTATAGGATTTAAGATGTTAGTCTCTGCCTCAGTTTCTGCCACACTATTTTCCAGTTTTCCTAGGAATATTTGTTAAAGAGTATGTTCTTATCCCAGAAGCTGGAGGAATCAGGAGATTACTATAGTCATGGGCCATAATTTTTTTTCATGAATTTAAATATTGTGTCATTTGGGATATGTATGTGTATATATATATATATATATATATACACACACACATATGTATTTTATATGTAATATTCATATTGGCTCACTGCTTGGAGTTCCTTTAAAGAAAATGCAATTTTGGTTTTTCTATCTATTAATAGTGCACACATTTTAAAAAATTTTTGCTTTGGGGGGTGAAGCCAAGATGATGGAATATAAGAATGTACCTCTAGAAGCTTGCCCTCCACAGTCCATAAAATAGCAGTAAAAAATAACTGTAAACAAATTATAGAGCAGCAGAAACCACAAAATGACAGAGTGAAAGAGATTTCCAGCCCAATGAAGCATGGAAGACTGAAAGGAAAGTTCTACCACACTGGGCACAGAGCACAGCACAGCACAGCCTTGTCCGCACCATGGCAGAAACAGGACAGGAACAGACTTCAAGGAACCACTGATAGTAGCTGTGATTCCCAGATTCCTCAACACACAAATGCCAAAGGCAGCTTCTAAGGTTAGTGAGAAAACTCTTTCATCTGAGTGAGAAGGGAACACAATGGTCCAGCCTCAGCCCCAGGGAGTGACAGCTTCCATTGTTGGCCTAAAGACCCTAGGGCAATTGAGCTGCTGATCTGGATCTCAGTCCTGAGTGGCAGCCCTGGAGTGAGGAGGAGCACTGGCTGACATGCTGAAGCTGGTGGAAACTCTGGAGAGGGAATTCTACTGGCAGATCCTGGGCAGAAAAGTGCAGGTCACACGAGGAGCAAACTCTTCTCCCTTGATTGTGCCACCTTGGAGGAACTGAGAACTTATAGGTCCCCAGAATATACCATCCTCTTCACAAAGAACTGAAAAGTCAAGTAACTGGCTGGGAAAATGCCAAAAAGAATAAGACAACAGGAGGTTAATTTCTTGGTGAGCAGGTGTTCTTCTATTCTCTTGGATGAAGAAGAACAATGCATACCATCAGAACAAGACATCAAAGTCAAGGCATCTGCATCCAAAACCTCCAAAATACATATGCAATGGTCTCAGGCCATGGAAGAGCTCAAAAAGGATATTGAAAATCAAGTAAGAGAAGTGGAAGAAAAATTGGGAAGACAAATGAGAGCAATGCAAGAAAATAATGAAAAGCAAGTCAACAGTTTGTTAAAGGAGACCCAAAAATATGCTGGAGAAATTAACACCTTTAAATATAAACTAACCCAAATGGTAAAAGAGGCCCAAAAAGTCAATGAGGAAAAGATTGCTTTACAAAGCAGAATTAGCCAAATGGAAAAGGAGGTTCAAAAGTTCATTGAAGAAGATAATTCTTTAAAATTTAGAATGGAGTAGGTAGAAGTTAACGATTTTATGAGAAACCAAGAAATTACAAAACAAAACCAAAAGAATGAAAAAATAGAAGACACTGTGAAATATCTCATTGGAAATACAACTGACCTTGATCCAGGAGTGACAATTTAAAAATCATAGCACTACCTGAAAGTCATGATCAAAAAACGAGCCTAGACATCATCTTTCATGAAATTATCAAGGAAAACTACCCTGATAGTCTGCAACAAGAGGGTAAAATAACTATTGAAGGAATCCACTGATCATCTCCCGAAAGACATCTGAAAGCCTTCTTGCTACCAGCCCCAGGGCCTGTGGTGGCCTTGCGGGATGCACTTGCTTCTTGCGTGAGCAGGGCTGCAGAGGCTGTGAGCCAGGACCATGGAGTGGCTGGGGCTGCAGGGCCTGGGCCAGAGCCGAGGCCAGGAGTGAGAGCTGCATGTGTTACTTCTGTGGCCAGAGGCAGCAGGGAGCTGTAGGAGTGCATGCTTGTGAGATTGCTACAGACTTTTCTGAGTCCACTGCCCCTGACTGCAAAGGAGACCTGAAGAACAACCCCAGGCTAGACATAGACTATCTACTGTGAGTCCTTTACTGTGGAGTCTGCTCATTACCAACAGAGTACTGTGAATATATGCTTGATGTTGCTAAATGTAGACTGTGGTTAGAGAAGAATTTTCCAAATGAGTTTGCAAAACTCATGGTAGGAAATTCACATAAACAAGAATTGGAGAAGGCCCAGGAACAGCAGGAGAAGAGGAGGAGAAGAAAAAGCAAAAAAGAGGTGGAAGAGGTCAGATAAAACAAAAAAAGAAGACAGTTCTTCAAAAGATTACAATAACCAAAATTCCTAGGGTAAAGAAGAAATATGTCACCACAGTGTGTGGTCTTGCAACTTTTGAGATTGACCTTAAAGAAGCACAAAGGTTTTTTGCTCAGAAATTCTCCTGTGGCACCTCAATTACAAGGGAGGATGAAATCATCATTCAGGGAGACTTTACAGATGACATTACTGATGCAATTCAGGAGAAGTGGCCAGAGGTGGATGATGACAGCATTGAGGATCTTGGAGAAGTAAAGAAGTGATTAGAAAATTTGTATTTAATGACATGAAGTTATAGTTGATGTAGCCAAAGGGAGGGAAGCTTTTATACCCTTATTCTTGGCATTTCACTGTTCTGCACAAGGCTGCTTGTGTTTTTTTCTTTTGTTTTATTTTTTAAATTACCGAAGTCCAATAAACTGGGGAAATGCATGAAATAGAGATTTAGTTAAATAAAAAATTTTGGTCTTATGGTAAAAGAAAAAAAAAAGAGAGATCTGAAAAGAAAAACTCCCAGCAATATTGTGGCCAAATTCCAGAGTTCTGATGCTGAGGAGAAAATGCTGGAAGCAGCCAGAAAGAAACAATGTGAGTATTGTAGAAATACAATCAGGATAACAAAGAATCTGGCAGCTTCTACATTACGGGATGGAAGGGCTTAGGATATGATTTCTAGAAGTGAAATTAACTAGAATTAAAACCAAGAATCACCTACCCAGCAAAACTGAGTATAATACTTCAAGGGGAAAAATGGTCATTCAATGAAAGAGAGGTCTTTCAGTCATTCTTGATGAAGAGACCAGACCCAAATAGAAAATTTAACTTTCAAACACAAGAATCAAGAGCAGCATGAAAAGATAAACACGAAAGAGAAATCATAAGGTACTTACTAAACTTGAACTGTTTATATTCCTACATGGAAAGATCATATTTGCAACCCTTGAAACTTTTCTCAGTATTTGAGTAGTTGGAGGGATTACATATACATACACACACATAATATATACATGGACAGAGTGAGTTGAATAGGAAGAGATGATATCTAAACAATAAAATTAACAGGTGAGAGGGGAATATAATGGGAGAAGAAAGGGAGAAATGAAATGGGGCAAATGATATCTCATAAAAATGGCAGAAAAAGTTTTTTCAATGGAGGGGAAAAGGTCAAGGTAAGAGGGAAAAGGTGAAGCTCACTCTTATTGTATTTGACTTAAGGAAGGAATAACATACACACTCAATTTGGTATGAAAATCTATCTTACACTACAGGAAAATAGGGGAGAAGATGAATTGAGTATGGGGGGGATAGTAGAAGGGAGGATAAATGGGAGGAGGGAGTAATTGGAAGTAAACACTTTTGGGCAGAGGTAAGGTCAAAAGAGAGAAGAGAATAAAGGAGGGGCAGGATAGGATGGAGGGAAATATGGGTAGTCTTTCACAACATGACTATTATGGAAGTCTTTACCAAAACTACACATACATAGCCTATATTGAATTGCTTCCCTTTTCAGTGGGGATGGGTGGGGAGGGAGGAAGGGACAGAAGTTGGGACTCAAAGTTTTAGGAATGAATGTTGAGAATTGTTTTGCATGTAACTGGAAAATAAGAAATACAGGTAATGGGATATAAAAATCTATCTTGCCCTACAAGAAAAGAGAGAAAATGGGGATAAAGGAAGGGAGGGATGTGATAGAATGGAAGGGAGATTAGGGGAATGGGTAATCAGAATGCATGGTGTTTTGGGGTGGGGGGAGGGGAGAAAATTTGGAACTCAAAATCTTGTGAAAATGAATGTTAAAAGCTAAAAATAAATAAATAAATTGAGAAAGAAAGAAAAAGTTTCATTTGAAAGCCTTGAATCTGAGGGTTGTCTGAAAATAGACACTCTGGGTATAGAAACAACTTGAAAAGTTCATGATTGTGTGCCAGGTAAATGAGTTAGGTACTTGCATGGACTTGGCCTTTTACTGTTTGATAGACTCCCAAATGCTGTACAGTATAGTACTGAAAGATTCATCATTGCCCTGTTGGGGAGATTCTTCTTTGGAAAAGAAATGTCTCATGGGATGGAACACATTGTGGTGTAGCAGAACAGGTGCTGAACTTGGAATCAGAGACCCTGAGTTCAAATCCTCCGGTCTTTGGTTCTGTTCATACTTGCTGTGTGACCTTGAGTAAGTCACTTAACCTCTCTGAGCCTAATATTGTCTTCTGTATGTGGGGGCAGGGTTGGATGAGTGAATGACCTTGAAGGTCCCTTCCTGCTCTAAAGCTGTGATTGAATTTGTTCACATTAAATTTCCATTTTCTTAAACAAATTTTTTACTCTGTCGGATAGAATGTTTTCAGCTCATGTCTTTTTTTTATTTGTCTCATCCATAGTAAATTAGGCTCCATATTTTCATCATAACTTCAAACAGTCTGAATGTGAATACAGGTAGCCATTTCAGGGGTAGTTATTATATGCCATAACCTTCTTGAAAGCAGGAACAGTGTTGTATAAACTTTGTATTTCTCCCTGGTTGCCAGCACAGTGCTAGTAAAAACTGAAAACATCTAATCAGTGTTTATATAAGGTATTGGGTGAGGATGTTAATTACAAAGCAATTGTACATTTATAGGAAAATTAGTCAGGAAGACTTCTATGAAGATGTTTACTCTAATATATTGTTAGCTATGTGAACTTAGGACAGTCATTTCACTTCTTGGTGTCCACAGGGACCTTCATAAGGCACTGGTGGAGGAAATTTCTACACTGGGAATTTCTTATGCTGAAGGAATTACAGATATAGTCCGCTTTCCTCCCTAAAGAAGAGATTGGATGATGGAATAGTTCATATAGAGAAGAATTATAAATTTAATGTTCAGTAACACGAATTTCTGTGCAGCATAAGAGTGAGTCAATTCCAACTTAATATACCTAGCTTTAACAACCATATGCTACATGTTCTAAACAAACCATTAAAAAACATGAAAGATAAATTGATTAGTTTACATCTGAAATTAAATAATTCTGATTGTTGTGAAATCATAGAATCATAGATTTTGAGCTGGAAAGACCATAAAATGCCACTTATTCTAACATTCCTATTTTACAGATGAGGAAACTGAGGTCCAGGAAGTGAATAAACTTGCCCAAGTAAAATTGGTTGTAAGGGACAGTGAGGCAGGACTCAAACACAAGACATCTAGATGTGAGTGCATTCCTCTTTCTTTTGTATCACATTTTTTTCTATAATTTAGAAGTTTATCATATGTCTTAACATATCTCAACTAATGACTTATCTGAACGTTTATTTTATTCAAAAAGATAATTAGCTATATGTAGGAAAAATTTCACATTAAAAATCAATTTATACTTATTCACTTTTGACAGCTTTGTCTCACCTGTAATTTCAAAGTGTAGAGAATGTCTTGATATGGAAATTCCTTTCCCCAATACTCAGTAAGTTTTCTATAACTTTAAGACTAAGAATGTTGTCTGGTACATATTATTCCATTACAAAGTTAAATAACAGGCCTATGGTCATGAAGCTAATGTAAAGGGCAAGATCTGAACCTAAATCCTTTCCCCTTTATACCCTGCCCTCCATTCACAGATTATTTTACTTCTTAACCACTTTGAACCTAATTGTCTGCTTTGCTATTAAATGAAATATTTTTAAAGTATCAAAATAGATTTTATTTTTTACAAGTTTACCGGTATCTTCTTTTGCATTACCACAATTTTCCCTGAAAGTATCGCTTTTTGACAGTCATCTTATCATAAATTAAATCAACAAAAAAGAGAAAAAAACAGCAGTAAATTCATCAAGACATCAAAAAAGTCTGAAAATATATGTGCTACATCACACACATGGAACTCCCATTTCTGCAAAAGAGTGAGGTTAGGATGTCTTCTCACATCTCTTATTTGAAGCCATACCTGTTCTTTGCAATTTGGCAACATTCACTTTGGATTGTTTTGTGGCTGTTCTTTCTTTTCCTTTACATTATTGATGTCAATGTGTATATTGTTTCCTTGACTCTGCTTACTTCACTTGGCATAATTTCATGTAGCTCTTTTCATGCTTCTCTGTATTAATCATATTCATCATTTCTTATGGCACAGTAATATTCGTTACATTCAGGTGCCTTGATTGATTTAGCTATTCTACCAGTCAAAGGGGACTTACTTTGTTTCCAATTCTTTGCCATCATGAAAAGTGCTGCTTTGTTTATT
Organism: Bettongia penicillata ogilbyi; assembly: GCA_023548195.1. Taxonomy (NCBI): domain Eukaryota; kingdom Metazoa; phylum Chordata; class Mammalia; order Diprotodontia; family Potoroidae; genus Bettongia; species Bettongia penicillata. Next base: position 1,581,016 of record JAJHZJ010000190.1, read on the forward strand.
TTAGTGATTATGGGTGCTTTCTAGTTATCAATAGGATCCTTGTGGTTTAATCCTAGTGGTGAATTTTCCATATCACATGATGTGGACATTTTAGTCACTTAATTTGCCAAAGAGATTTTTTTAAAGACAGTTTTACATAAAACATTATAAAAGGAATTATATATCTCTCATTTTAAATTTTATCATGTCTATTTTATGTTTTTTTTTGTAGCCTAGGTATTATTTTATTAGCAAATACTTTCAAAATATTTTATCTTGCATGTTATGGAGATGCAACAAAGGTAACAAATAGAAGATGTAATAAGTCATCATACTGACATTAAAGTAAGACATACATCGGAAAAATAAATGGTAGATGTTATTCAATTCTATAATGAATTGTGAGTAAAAGGGTAGGAATATTCCACTTGAGCTTGTTGTTTACCAACGCATAGTAATACTGTCAAATAAGGTTCATGTAAATGTTGTGCTTCAAAGATGGCACATTAAATCTAGGAAAATACAAATGAATTCTTTAAAAAGTGTGAAAAGTATGGCATGTTACATCAGAAAACAAGTTAGAAAAAGTATCATTGACTTTGTCAATGAGTATGTACTACAAGAGTGATTTTTTAAATGTTCATTTTAAGTACAATTTTCTTTTTTTTTAGGGAATACATTTAAACGGATATTTTGATCTTTCGGAAGAATATTATTTTGACAAGTATAGATTTTTCAGTTATTGTTATTTTAATATTGTTCTTATCATAATGAATAAAGTATTGGAATTGGAATCAGGAAGAGTTAAATTTCAATCCTGCTGTAGATATTTTGTCTATTTGTGTGACTCTAGGCAAGTCACTTCACCTCTCAGTCTCAGTTTTCGTTTGTACAACAGGAATCATAGCACCAACTTACTCTACCTGATCTGTAGTATTATAAAACACTTTGCAAACCTTAAGGGCTATATGAATGTTACTATTATTCTTATTGTATTCATAGTACTAATAACATTAATTATTATCATACATTCCTAATATAAACTGAGAATTGTCCTACCCCAAAGGGCTATCAGACAGTTGCTAGGTGACTAGTGGCATTAGAAACTCTTTTTATACTATTGATATAGTGATATTTTGCTACTCCTGGACAAAAGCTGAATCTAGCATTATGAAAATTTGCTCAAAACTGAATTTTTGAGTCATGTTACTCTATACTCTCTCCAGAAAAATAATTCCCAAAAGTAAAAAGAAGACTAAATTTGTGGCCCAGGGTGCAATCCCAGCCCTACTTTATCTTTTAGACAATTAGTTGCCTTTAGGCTGTCTCTGAGTTACTCTCATGCATCCTCAGTTGAACTCTTTTGCAGTTAAGCTCCATTTACCTTTGCTAGCTTCTATATTGGGGAATTTCCCCAAATATCTGAGGATAGCAGTTGCACTTTAAACTACTGAGAAATCAATTATTGGATTAATATGAGGAAAAAACCTCCCTAATAATTAGAACCGTCCAAAGTTAAAATGATCTCCCTATCACCTCAAAGATCAATTTCAAAACGATGTTTGGTGTTCAAAGCTCTTTATAACCTAGCCTCCTCTTACCTTTATAATCTTCTTACACCTTACAGTCCCAAGTTCCACATATTTTTCTATCCAAATGACATGTGTTTCTTGGTATTATGGCTATCTGTCTCACATGCCTGGAATGCTCTCCCTCTTCATTCCTGCCCATCGGCTTCCCTGGCTTCCTTCAAGTCCCTGCTAAATTCTCTCATCTACAGAAAACCTTTCTCAATCCCTTAGTGCTTTCCTTTTAAAATTATTTCTTATTTATCCTGTACATACAGCATTTGTAATATATTTTATTTTTTGTTGTCTCTTCATTGGAGTGTGAGCTCCTTGAGAACAAGGATTGCCTTTTGTCTTTGCATCCCAGGTGCTTAGCCAAGTGCCTCAATCACAGTAGTTGCTTAAAAATGTTTATTGACTTGACTCTGACTGATGGATCTTCCTTGGGAATTCTGTCCATAGATATTTTCTAGTGGAGGCTTTGTGATCACTAATCACTGATCTCATAGTTGGAAGTCGCGCTTAGAAATGTGTTGGTCCTCTGAATTCCCTTCCATCTCTGTAATTCTATGATACTCTATTTTTATAGGCTGCAAAGAGGAAGTCAGAGACTCAATCCAAGATAGTATGCGGTTTTCCAACTCTTTGCAACCCCACCTTCTATGCCTGCCTTCCACACCTTAACTAATAAAGCTCATGCACAGAGGGATAGAGGATGGGAATTAGACTTTCTCAGATAAGGATACTAATTCAAGTTTAAATGAAGACTAATGGAAAACAGAGGACTTTGATATTTAGTAAGGCAACTCATGTGAAATTTTAGTGTGTACACATAAGGGAAACACGCTTACTTTTGTGTTTGGAGTATTTATTAATTATCTATATTATTATAATTATCTAGATAACCCCATTCTTCATGAATGTCCCTTTGTTTTCTTCATTGTTCCTACACTATAAATTGTCTACATCTGAGTGCTAAGAAGGGACAATTGTGCTATTTTTAGGTTATGTTCATCTGGCACTTTTTTTCCTTCTTAACACATCTAGAGATCTGATTGACTTTGCAGAATGTGGGACATTCAATAGCTGAAACAGAATTTACTCTCAAAACCTGGATGTCAACAAATACTCAAGCTTGAATGGAATTGTAAGAAATCAATAGCTCACAATGTGAAATTTCTATAGTTAGAAAAACCTTAAATCAATGTGGTCTTTCAATACAAGTTAAAGCAACAATAGCACTGGAACCCCATATTGAATTGACTCAGGCTGATTAACAACCTGAATTTTGTATGGGACTGATTCTGGATAAAAGTCTCCCCATGAGTATTAGAAGAAAGGAATGATAATGGCTTAGGGCAGTTTACAAAACTACATGTCAGAAACTGATAGTCTTATTTCTTTGACTGAATAAATATATTCTTCCAAAATTTTTCAACTTGCAAAATCAAGTTTTGAGAAAATGAACTGATGGAAGGAAAAGGGGAAAATTCAGTGTCAAGAAGTTCTAGCTCAGTATATTTAGCAGTTGATTAAAAACATTCCCTCATACAAATGTAGACACAGGGATATATTAACTGTAATTTCTTTGTATTCAAGACAGTATCAGAAGCAGTAAATTTCATAACAAAACTTCAGAAATACCTTTATATCATTGAGCCTCTGCTGACAATATTATCAATGACAAGATAATAATACCTATAAGATAACGTATTAGGATAAAGAATGAAAACATTTTAAAAGGTTGCCTTTCTGACAGACAAAGCATTAGAATATCTATTTTCTAAATATGCATCTATATTGACCAATGATTATAATAGTTTTATTTGAATTATCAAATATTTTCAAAACTACTATAGGGTTGATAAGGGGAATGCAATAAAGATGGTTTGCCTAGATTTGTAAATATTAGCAAATCTTACACTTGCGTACAAAAAATTTGGGCAGGCATGGTTAAAGAGCAGGTGTTCTGGAAAAGATTTGGGGGTTTTGCTGGACTACAGACCAATTATGGGACAGCAGTGTACTATAGTAGCCAAAAGAGTTAATATCATTGTCATTAAAAAAGACAAAACTTTAAGGAATAAGGAGGTGATTGTCTCACTGGCCTCGGCTCTCTCGAGACCTTATATAGAATACTGTGTTCATTACTGGGTACCACAGTTTAAGGACATTGATAATCTAGAGGAGGGCAACCAAGCCTTTGAAGGAACTTGAGTCCAAGTCAGACAAAAATCATTTGAAAGAAGTGGTCTAGAGAAAAGAAGAGATGAGTACACTTTGGGAGGGTAGTAGTGAAGATGGCTATCTTCAACTATTTAGAAAAGCTATCACGTAGAAAAGAGAGAAGATATTCAATTTGGTTGTAGAGATGAATGGTAGTTGAAAAGAGGTTAAAACACGTTTGAGAACAAGAAAAATTTCCCAAACATGATAGTTATCCAGAAGCAGAGTGGGTTGCTTTGACTGGTACTGTGTTCTTTCTATTGGAGGTATTCAAGTAGAACCTGGAGCTTGTCAAACTTGTTATAATGGAGTATCTGTCACATATGGGATGAGTTAGGGGGTTTATTGAAGTTCCCTCCATATCTCAAATTCTGTGATTCTGGTATAAAACTTAAACTATATATTTATAAGTAATCTGTTTGCTATCTTTGTTTTATGTCTCTGAGGGAAGTTTCAGTTGTAATAGGAAGAAAGCTGGACTTGGAGCTAGAAGAAAGATGAGTGTAAAACTTAGCACTGAAATTTACTATCTGTATTTTAAGACAAGTCACTTAACCTCCCCGTTTTCACTTTTTCCACTGGCAAAATGATGTGATTAGATTAGGTGGAATTTAAGAACATTTCTAGTCCTAAAAACCTTATCATCACAAGATCTCTCAGATTTAATTATAAAATGATTTATGCAATCAACACTCAATTATCCCTGCTATTTTTGTTGGGCCTTTCTAGAAGAAAATCTTACTTTTAAGATTTTTTTTGGCAGCTCTTACTACACGTTTAACACTTGTCTTCTAGAAATTAGCATTTGTCTTATTTGCTTTGAATATAGATAAGTACTTTGAAACCTAAGCATTTAACAATTCTATTTTCATCCTGTCAGCCTGCTTTCTAGCTAATAAACCTCTTGATCCTCATTCTGGGGATCTACTCCACTCTATCTACTCCCTCCATGATCAAAGAACCACATAATATAACAGTTGTGATGTATTGCAGAGTCCATTTAATTAAACCTGTACCTTAACATGATGCCCCTCTAAAACAGCCTCCAAACACCAAATCACTCTAATGAGACTAAATTAGACTTATTTTATGTGCTGTCTTTATGTGTGATTTCATATGTTCCTTGATCCCCTAAGATTTCTTACTGGATACTTCAAAAATTCTTCTCATAGCACATGCATCTTATATCTGTATAAGAGAAACTTGTCTTTCCTTACAACGGAAAATGTAGGACAGAGAAAGAAGTAGAGAGTGGTATGTCGAAGCTAGGAAAGGCTACATGGATAGGAAACCAAACTCATCCCTTGCTTTGGTAGTTCTGCACTGCATAAATTTATTGTTTTGTTTGAGATGAATTACCAGAATATCAGGCATCTGTGTAATCAAAAGGCAATACAAAAACACATCTTGAAGACACTGTAAATGATTTTCATTATTAGATTGCTCTTTCCATTCTTCTCAGTACAAATAACTCTCAGTGCTATAGACAACCTTCCAAGTTGAACAAAATATGTCAACTTGCATTGGAAGATGGAGATTACTCATCCAAACCAATGATATGGACATAGGAATTTATCTACAGGCATATGTGTGTTTGAATTAAATTAAAATTTAAAATTAAATTAACAATTTTTTAAAAGGGAAATGTATAGTTCAAGGATCTTAATTTTTAAAAATTCTGTCTCTGCTTTACATTTTGCTATCTGTATTTAAAATTCCATGAAAACAAGTATAGGTCATTGCAATTGTAATTAAAGTGATACATAACATGTATACTGAACTCGCTCAGACATTTAAGTAAAATAAAATGCAACATAGTGAATATTTCTGTTGTGAAATCATTTTATGATGATAAAGTGATCACTATCACTATATGACTATATTAAGCAACACAAAAAGCATCATTGATTCATGTGCCAGAAATTCCCAAACTTATTTGACCTGCCTCCACCTCCATTTTTTTAAAAAAAATCACTCATTGCTCCCTTTAAAATCTACTTTATTTAACCCTTTAATGGTTTTCTATGAAAGTGCATAATTAAAAAAAAAAACAAAACACCCAGTGAATTGCTCCAGTGACCTCCAAGGGGCAGTATTATACATTCTGGGGATCTATGATTGTAATCTAAGAGTACTGAGAAATCTTAGAGGCTATGTATTCCAACCAGTACTTTAACATGATGCATCCCAAACATTCCAAATATTCCAAATGGCATCACAAACAATTGGATGCACAGCCTTTGCTTGAAGATCTGTTAATCGCATGTGCAGGGGCCATAACTGGGTAAGATCTTCTTGGCAGACAGGTTAAACCAGGTTGAGGGTAACTAACAGCGTCAAATCTGTCTATAATTTAGGGGAACATTTGACTTGAGCATGTGAAGATTTCCCCTAGCAGAATGGGCAAAAGGGAACAATTTGTTCCAACGGGTATGAAGGTGGATGAAGCAACTGCTGGGGTTAGAATTTTGTCACACATTGAAGATACCAAGGTCATCCACTGCATCCCAGGCCACGGTCAATCATCTTGGCTTTTGTCCCTCAACTTCAGTGACTCTAGAAGAGAGAATGAAGCTGATTGACTGTCAGTTTGCCCAAGTTCAAATCCAACTTTGAACACCCACAAGCTATTTGGGACCTCCATTTTAGGGAATATTCCAGACCAGGCAGCTATCATTCTTTGAACTTAGCTACAATAACTCCTGTAGGTGTCTCTTCTCCTGCCTACTTTTCTGCTTCCTTTTTACATGTTGTCTTCTCCCATCAGAATTTAAGTCCCTTGAGGGCAAAGACTTCTATTTGTTACTTGCATTTCTATCATCAGAGCTTAGCACAGTGTCTAAAACATAGTAAACACTTAATAAATGCTTGTTGACTGATTATGCAACACTTATCACAGACTCAGTTTCCTCACATGTTAAATGGTATAAAGATATCACCTATCTCACAGGGTTGTTGTGAGATTCAACTGAAATAATATATGTAAAATATATTATGTTTTGCAACGTCTGAAATATTGTTATCATTATAACATTCTTTTTCTGTTATTCTTTACTTATAAATGTCTAGCCCATGTCCTCTTCTGGTCAAAAAATTTCCTGAGTGATATCTTTTATCATTGATAGTATACTGTAATATAATTTTTCAAATAAAATTTTTTTAAAAAATTTATTTAACTTTTTACATTCATTTTCACAAAATTTTGGGTTCCAAATTTTCTCCCCATTTATCCCCTCCCCCCACTCCTATACACCAAACATTCTAATTTCCCCTGTCACCAACATGCCCTCTCTTCTATCATCCCTCCCTTCTCTTGTCCCCATTCTCTCTTTTGTCCTGTAGGGCCAGATGACTTTCTATTCCCAATTAACTGTTTTTCTTATTTCCTAGTAGCAAGAACAATACTTAACAATTGTTCCTAAAACTTTATATTCCAAATTCTCCCCATCCCTCCCTCCCCAATTCCCTTTGGGAAGGCAGGCAATTCAATATAGGCCATATCTGTGTAGTTTTGCAAATGACTTCGATAATAGTCGTGTTGTGTAAGACTAACTGTATTTCCCTGCATCCTATCCTGCCCCCCATTGTTTCTATTCTGTCTTTTGATCCTGTCCCTCCCTGAATGTTGACTTCAAATTGCTCCCTCCACCCATTGCCCTCCCTTCCATCATCCTCCCCACCCTGCTTATCTCCTTCTCCTCCACTTTCCTGTATTGTAAGATAGATTTTCATACCAAAATGAGTGTGCATTTTATTCCTTCTTGTAGTCGAATGTGATGAGGGTAAACTTCATGTTTTTTTCTGAGCTCTCCTCTTTTTCCCTCCACTAAAAAGTCTCTTGCTTGCCTCTTCAATGAGATATAATTTACCCCATTCCATTTCACCCTCTCTCCTCCCACTACATTTCTCTCTCACCATTTACCTTAATTTCTTTTAAGATATGGTCCCATCCTATTCAATTCACTCTGTGCTCTCTGTCTCTGTATGTGCATGCATGTGAGTATGTGTGTGTGCGTGCACATGTGTACGTGTGTGTGTGTGTGTGTGTGTGTGGTCCCACCAACTACCCAGATATTGAAAAGTTTTAAGAGTTACAAATATTGTCTTTCCATGTAGGAATGTAAACAGTTCACTTTTGGTAAGTCCTTTATGACTTCTCTTTGCTGTTTACTTTTTCATGCTTCTTCTCATTCTTGTGTTTGAAAGCCAAATTTTCTTTTCAGCTCTGGTCTTTTCATCAAGAATGCTTGAAAGCCCTCTATTTCATTGAAAGACCATTTTTTTCCCCTGAAGTATAATACTCAGTTTTGCTGGGTAGGTGATTCTTGGTTTGAGTCCTAGTTCCTTTGACTTCTGGAATATCCTATTCCACGCCCTTTGATGCCTTAATGTAGAAACTGCTAGATCTTGTGTTAACCTGATTTTATTTCCACAATACTGGAATTGTTTCTTTCTAGCTGCTTGCAAGATTTTCTCTTTGACCTGGGAATTCTGGAATTTGGCCACAATGTTCCTAGGAGTTTCTCTTTTTGGATCTCTTTCAGGCTATGATTGATGGATTTCTTAAATACTTATTTTGCCCTCTGGTTGTAGAATATCAGGGAAGTTTTCCTTGATAATTTCATGAAAGATGATGTCTAGGCTGTTTTTTTGATCATGGCTTTCAGGTAGTCCCATAATTTTTAAATTGTCTCTCCTGGATCTATTTTCCAGGTCAGTTGTTTTTCCAATGAGATATTTCACATTCTCTTCCATTTTTTCATTCTTTTGGTTTTGTTTGGTGATTTCTTGGTTTCTCAGAAAGTCATTAGCCTCTATCTGTTCCATTCTAATTTTGAGAGAACTATTCTCTTCAGTGAGCTTTTGAACCTCTTTTTCCATTTGACTACTTCTGCTTTTGAAAGCATTCTTGTCCTCACTGGCTTTTTGAACCTCTTTTGCCAATTGAGTTAGCCTATTTTTCAAGGTGTTCTTTTTTTCAGGATTTTTTTGGGTCTCCTTTAGCAAGGTTTTGACCCGTTTTTCATGCTTTTCTTGCATCTCTCTCATTTCTCTTCCCAGTTTTTCCTCCACCTGTCTAACTTGATTTTCAAAATCCTTTCTGAGCTCTTCCATGGCCTGAGCCCATGGGATATCTACTTCAGATGTTTTGGATACAGAGGCCTTGACTTCTATGACTTTCCCTGATGGTAAGCGTTGGTCCTCCTCATCAGAAATGAAAGGAGGAAGAAACATCTTTTCACCAAGATAGTATCCTTTTATGGTCTTATTTTTCTTCCCTTTTCTGGGCATTTTCCCAGCCAGTTACTTGACTTCTGTAAGTCCTCTCCACCGCTGCCTAGATCTGCCCATCTAGTGCTTGGGGTCTGAGATTCAAATGCTGCTCCCCAGCCTCAGGGCTTTCAGCAGTGGGGAGGGATGCTATTCAATGTGAGCTTAAGTTCTGGTGCTCAGGTGGGGGTAGGGCCACCTCCCAGGCTCAGTTCCCTGGGTGGGGGGGAGTTTATGCAGAGATCTTCAGTAATGGATCTGAGGTCCTGTCTTCTCCAGGAACCTCTGGCCTCTGCTGCCTCTGCTACTGCCTCTGCCACTGCCTCCCAAGGGGGCCGGAGTGACGGAGACACTCTGCTCCCCTCTAGGTCAGCCCAGAAGTCTCTCTCACTGACCTGTAGCTCCTGTGGGTGGAGGGACCCTCGCGGCCGCCAGAGGGTCTGTCCCTGAAGCCTGCTCAGATCTGCTCCTCTCGGGCCATGCTGCAGAGCAGGGGCTCCGATCCGTGTCCAGTGCTTGAAGGATCTATGGTGCCGGTTTTTCAGAGCTCTCTGGAACGAAAATCTCCTCCACTGTGTTGCCCCGTGGCTTGCACTGCTCCAGAATTTGTGGGGAGTTCTTTTTACAGGACATTTATGGGCTGTGGGTTCGGAGCTAGCATACATGAGTCTTTCTACTCCACCATCTTGGCTGCTCTCCCCCAAATTAAAATGTAATTTACACTAGAGCTACCATTTTTATTTTTATTTCCAAGAGTTCAATACTCTTTCTATTATAATAGATCTAATCTGCAAATAAATAATACATTGAAATGTCATTTATTATGAACATTTAAGAAAAATAAAACAAACCCCTGAATATACTCATTTTTAAGCACTTAATAAATGCCTTTTGAATGGTTGATTAACTTTTTGATTTTTACTTTTGAATATTTCATTAGTAGTGTCTTCCCTGTGCTATTTGTATTCTCCACAAGAGTAGCAGGTCTATTTTGTGTAGTGCTGTCATGTATTTTTCAAGAAGCACAGAATACTTAAACTTTTCATATTTTTGTGAAAACACTTTTCATTTGATGATTATGAGGAGCTCTTATGTGTAGAATTTTCTTAATTTGCTTAAGGTTCAGAAATTCCAAATTACTCCTTATCCTATAGAAATTATGTTCATGCATAGTTAATTGATAAACACTGCATTATTTAGCAACAATGAATTTCTCATTTACTAATTATATTACTTCCTTTTCAGACATCTATTGTATTTTCCTTGGTGCATTATTATACATGCTTAATCAACTTTCATTGGTCCCTTAGTTTTACAAAGTGGAGTCTTTAATATCTTCACAGGTCAGAAGATGTGATTAAAATAAAAATGAAATTGACACCTTGATTCCTTATTTTGCATACTTCAATGGTTTTCCTTTGAAGTTAATGAATGTATGAATTCTCCACAGCAGAGTCAATTAACTCAGGAGTTTCTTGCTTACAGGTTTTCACAAACTATAATAAAAATAAATCACTTTCTTTAGTCATACTATATTTTTGGTCTGGATCTGTGATTTTATCTTTGTAAAGAACGTTTGAGGAGGAAATTCCTTCTACTAATGAAGATCAGCAGGTTTTGGGAAGCAATTTTTAAAAAATTAATTTATTTTTAGTTTTCAATATTCAGTTCCACAAGTTTTGTGTTTTAAATTTTTTCCACCTTCCTGCCCTCCCACTCCCCCAAGATGCCATGCAATCAGATATAGACTCTACATATATTTTCATATTAAACATATTTTCACATTATTCATGTTGTAAAGAAGAATTAGAATCAATGGGATAAACCACAAGCAAGAAGAAGCAAATCAAAACTAAGGAAAAGGGAGAGAAAGATCAAACAGCGTACTTTGTTCTGCATTCAGACTCCATAGTTCTTTTTCTGAATGTGGATAACATTTTCTACCATGTCCTTGCTGGAGTTGTGTTAGAATCTTGCATTTGAGAAGAGCAAAGTCTATCAGAGTTAGTCATTGCACCACATTGCTGCTACTGTGTACGTTATTCTCCTGGTTCTCATTTCACTTAGCATAGGTGCATATAAGTTTTTGCAGATTTTTCTGAAGTCCATTTGGACATCATTTCTCATAGCACAATACTATCCCATTACATTCATATACAACAACTTGTTCAGCAATTTCCCAATTAATGAATATCTCTTCAATTTCCAGTTCTTGGCCACCACAAAAAGAGCTGCTATAAATATTTTTTGTACATGTGGGTCTTTTTCCCATTTTTATGATCTCTGAGATATAGTTCTAGAAGTGGTATTTCTGGGTCAAAGGGTATGCAAGTTTTATAGCCCGTTAGGAATAGTACCAAATTGCTCTTCAGAATGATCAGATCAGTTCAACTCCATTACAATGCATTAATGTTCCAAATTTCCCACATCTTCTCCAACATTCATCATCTTCCTGTTTTGTTATGTTAATCAATCTGATGCGTGCGATGTGGTACCTCAGAAAGTTTGTTTTGCACTTTTCTAATCAATAGCAATTTAGAGCATTTTTCATGACTATAGATAGATTTAATTCCTTCATCTGAAAACTGCCTGTTTATATCCTTTGACTCTTTGTCAATTGGGGAAGGGCCTGTATTCTTATAAATTTGACTCAGTTCTCTCTATATTTTAGAAATTGTCTATATTTAAATGCCTTTACCAGAAACACTGGTTGTAAAAATTGTTTCCCAAGTTTCAGCTTCCCTTCTAATCTTGGTTCCATTGGCTTTGTTTGTACAAAAGTTTTTCAATTTAATGTAGTAAAAATTACCCATGTTGAATTTCATAATGTCCTTTTCCTCTTGTTTGGTCATATTCTTCTGTTTTATATGAATCTGACAGGTAAACTATTCCTTGCTCTCACAGTTCGCTTATACTACCAGTCGTTATTTTTAAATTGTGTACTCATTTTGACTTTATTTTGGTATATGGTGTAAGATGTTGTTCTGTCTTCAGTTTGTGCCATTTCATTTTCCAGTTTTCCCAGCAGGTTTTGTCAAATAGTGAATTCCTATTCCTGAAGTTGGTGGTCTTTGGGTTTATCAGACAGCGGATTACTACAATCATTGACTACTCTGTCATGTACCTATTCCGCTGATTCACCACTCTATTTCTCAGCTGATATCAAGTGATTTTGATGATTGCTACTTTATAATACAGTTTAAGATCTGGTACATCTTTTCATTAATTCCCTTGATATTCTGGTGAATTTTGATATTTTTTCTAGCTTTATAAAATAATTTTTGGTAGTTTGGTATGAAACTAAATAAATTAATTAATTTAGGGGGAATTGTCATTTTTATTATATTAGTTTGGACAACCCATGAGCAACTTATGTTTTTCCAATTATTTAGATCTGGCTTTATGTGAAAAGTGTTTTGTAATTTTGTTCATATAGTTCCTAAGTTTGTTTTGTCAGGTAGTATCCCCAAAATTTTATAAGGTCTATACTAACATTTATCTCTTGCTGTTGGGATTTGTTGGTAATATAAAGAAATATCGATGATTTATATGGGTTTATTTTATATCCTGCTACTATACTAAAGCCGTTTGTTATTTCAAGTAGTCTTTCAGTTGATTCTTTAGGATTTTGCAAGTATACCATCATATCATCTGCAAAGAGTGATAACTTTTTCTTCTTTGCCTATTCTAATTCCTTCAATTTCTTTTCCTTCTCTTATTGCTAAACTAATATTTCTAGCACCATATTGAGTAACAGTGGTAATAATGGACATTATTATTTCACCCCTGATTTTACTGGAAATGAATCTCGCTTATCCGTATTACATATAATGCTTGCTGATGATTTTAGGTACATGCTACTTATTATTTTAAGGAAGACTCTATTTATCCTGGTGGGTGTTGTATTTATCAAACCTTTTTTTCTGCATCCATTGAGATAACCTTATGGTCTCTGCTGGTTTTGTTATTGATATAGTTAATAATTCTGATAGTTTTCCAAATATTGCACCAACCCTGAATTACTGGTAGAAATCTTACTGGATCATAATGTATTATTCTCATAATAAATTGTTGTAATCTTTTTGCTGTTATTTTATTTAAAAATTTGTGCATCTATAGTCATTAGCAAAATTGATGTACAATTTTCTTCTCTTTTGACTCTTCCCAGTTAGGTGTCAGTACCATATTTGTATCATAAAAAGAAACTGGTAGCCCTCCATCATCTATTTTCCCAAATAGTCTATATAGTATTGATTTAATTGTTCCTTAAATATTTCATAGAACTGAGCCAAATCTGATGAGATTTCAAACAATGAGGAAGTTCAAACAACACTCATCCCTTCTTTCCCTCTACTGTAATATGTCTTTATGCACCTTCATGTGACATAATTCATTCTTTTCTGTGTCCTCTTTTCCTCTTCTCCCATTATAATCATTTTGACCACTTAATTATTTTTTTTAATCATCACATCAAGGTTAAATTCACACCCTTCCCACCCGCATCTATGAATATCTCTCCTAACTGTTTTAATAAAGATTCTGTTCTCTAGAGTTTTAAGTATCATCTTCACATTTAGGGATGTAAACAGTTTGCCCTTATTAAATACCACTTTCCCCCTTTCCTATTTACCTTTTTATGCCTCTTTTGTATCTTGCATTTGAAGATCAATTTTTCCACTGAGCTCTGGTCTTTTCATCAGGAAAGTCTGGAAACACGCTATTTCATCGAATACCCATCTCTTCCCCTGAAAGATTATGATCAATTTTGCTGAGTTTGATCCTTGACTGTAATTTGACCTTTGATTTTAATCCAAACTTATTGCTTACGGAATATTATATTTTAAGCATTGTAATCTTTTGATGTACAAGCTGCACTGTCCTGTGTAATCCTGACTGTGGTTCCGTTATATTCGAATAGTTTCTTTCTGGCTGCTTGCAGAATTTTCTCCTTGTTTTAATAATTCTGGAATGTGGCTAATCCATTTCTTGACATTTTCAATTTGAGATCTCTTTCAGTTGGTGATCATGGATTTTTTCACTGACTAATTATCCTTTTGGTTCTATGATATCATGGCAGTTTTTTTTTTTGATGATTTGTTGAAAGTTACTGTCCAGACTCTTTTTTTTGGTCATGGCTTTCAGGTAGACCAATAATTCCTAGATTATCTCTCCTGGATCTCTTTTCCAGTCAGTGTTTCTCTAATGAGTTATTTTGCATTTAGTTCTATTTTTTCATTCTTTTGGTTTTGATTTATTCTTGATGTCTCATAGAGTCATTAGCTTCCACTTGTGCAATTCTAATTTTTAAGGAATTGTTTTCTTTAGTTAGCTTTATAGCCTCCTGTTTAATTTGGCCAATTCTACTTTTTATTTATTTATTTAAATTTTTACATTCATTTTCACAAAATTTTGGGTTCCAAATTTTCTCCCCACTTGTCCCCTCCCCCCACCCCAATGCACTAAGCATTCTAATTTCCCCTATCACCAATCTGCCCTCTCTTCTATCATCCCTCTCTTCCCTTGTCCCCATCTTCTCTTTTGTCCTGTAGGACCAGATAACTTTCTATTCCCCATTACCTGTATTTCTTATTTCCTAGTAGCAAGAACAATACTCAACAGTCTTTCCTAAAGCTTTGAGTTCCAACTTCTCCCCATCCCTCCCTCCCCACCCATACCCTTTGGGAAGGCAGGCAATTCAATATAGGCCATATCTCTGTAGTTTTGCAAAGGACTTCCATAATAGTCATGTTGTATAAGACTAACTATATTTAACTCCATCCTATCCGGCCCCCCATTGCTTCTATTCTCTCTTTTGATCCTGTCCCTCCCCAAGAGGGTTGATTTCAAATTGCTCCCTCCTCCCATTGTCCTCTCTTACATCATCCCCCCACCTTGCTTATCCCCTTCTCCCCCACTTTCCTGTATTGTAAGATAGGTTTTCATACCAAAATGAGCGTGCATTTTATTCCTTCCTTTAGTCAAATGTGAAGAGAGTAAACTTCATGATTTTCTCTCAGCTCCTTTCCTTTTCCCACCACTAAAAAGTCTCCTGCCTGCCTCTTCTATGAGAGGTAATTTGTCCCATTCCATTTCTCCCTCTCTCCTCCCAATACATTTCTCTTTCACTGCTTAACTTCATTTTTTAAAGATATGTTCCCATCCTATTGAATTCACTCTGTGCTCTCTGTCTCTGTGTGCGTGTGTGTGCATGTGTGTGTGTGTGTGTGTGTATGTGTGTAATCCCACCAACTACCCAGATACTAAAAAGTTTCAAGAGTTACAAATATTGTCTTTCCATGTAGGAATGTAAACAGTTCACCTTTGGTAAGTCCCTTATGACTTCTCTTTGCTGTTTATCTTTTCATGCTTCTCTTCATTCTTGCATTTGAAAGTCAAATTTTCTTTTCAATTCTGGTCTTCTCATCAAGAATGCTTGGAAGTCCTCTATTTCATTGAAAGACCATTTCCCCCCCTGAAGTATTATGCTCAGTTTTGCTGGGTAGGTGATTCTTGGTTTTAATCCTAGTTCCTTTGACTTCTGGAATATTCTACTCCACGCCCTTTGATCCTTTAATGTAGATCTAGATCTTGTGTTATCCTGATTGTATTTCCACAATGCTGGAATTGTTTCTTTCTAGCTGCTGGCAATATTTTCTCTTTGACCAGGGAACTCTGGAATTTGGCCACAATGTTCCTAGGAATTTCTCTTTTTGGATCTCTTTCAGGTGGTGATTGGTGAATTCCTTGAATACTTATTTTGCCCTCTGGTTCTGGAATATCAGGGCAGTTTTCCTTGATAATGTTATGAAAGATGATGTCCCTAAAGCCTGCTCACATCTGCTCCTCTCAGTGCCTTGCAGCCAAGGTAGGGCTGGGCTCTGCCCAGGTCTGGTGCACGACAGACCTTTGGTGTGAGTTTTTAAGGGCTCTCTGGAACAGCAATTTTCCCCACTCTGTTGTTGTGTGGCTTCCACAGCTCCAGAATTTGTTAGGAGTTCTTCTTTACAGGTATTTTATGGGCTGTGGGTTAGGAGCTAGCATATGTATATCTTCTACTCTGCCATCTTGGCTCCTCCCCCCAATTCTACTTTTTAAGTAGTTGTTTTCTTCAGTGTAAATTCTCTCCTCCCCCCCCGATTTTGTTTAGTGTATTTTTAAAGGAATTGTTCATTTTTTCTTCTATCTCTCTTATTTGACTTTTAAAATTCTTCTTAAGGTCTTCTAAGAAGGCCTTTTGGTCTTGCAATCAGTTCATGTTCCCCTTTGTAGCTTCTAATGTGGTTATATTGACAATATTGCCCTCTCCTTAATATGTGTTTTGGTCTTCCCTATCAGCAAAATGCTTTTCTATGGCCATTGTTTTTCTTTGTTGCTTTTCCTCATAATGATTGACTTTTTCCTGGCTTTTGAAGTTGATCACTGCTTCTGGGAAACAGGGGACACTGTTCCAGGCCACTTTTTCTGAGGGCTAAGGGACTGGATACAGGTTATGTGTGCTGGGTCCTCAGGTTTTGGATGCTGGTGGCTGTAGAGGTCTGGTATTTTACCTGGTGCTGAGCTGGAACTTGTGGTTGTGTTGGTGGTGATTGGTGTGTGTTTAGTGTTGGTGCCTGCCTGCTCCTCCATCCTGGGGCTCAGGATCTCCCTTAGGTCTGCTGAGGTATGGCTTATTACTGGCTTGCCAGGATGCCTCCTCTCCTGTACCTGTCTCCTTCAGTAACCGCAAAAGGGGAGTTTTCCTCTTAATCCCCCTAGCCTCATGAAATAAAAGACTGCTTTACCTCATCTTTCTGCTGGCTCTACCATTCCAGGATTTTTCCTAGGGCAATATCCCTTAGGTGACTTAGAGTCACTTACACCTTATTCCACCATCTTGGATCCCTGAAGTTCGCAAGTGATTTTATTAGAGTTGCTTAAGGACATTTCTTGCATATAACACAGCTGGCAGGCATCCAGATGTGGTCTTCAATACAGATTTTTCTGGTTCTGTGATCGGCTTAGTACCAACTGTGCAAGTATTGCCTCAGATTAGCCAAAATAGAAAGTAAAAATTGTATTTTCTATAAAAATTTACATAAATACATTATGTTAAAGTTATAAATTATAAAGATAAAATTTAGGAACTTCAGAAAGTTTATCCTATAACAGGATCATGTATATAACTGGAACATTATTTTATGGAATCTTTAATGTGCTAATAAATAACATACTGAAATATATAATTCATTATGAAAAAACAAAAAAAACTGTTTTCATTTTTGAGCTCTTAATAATTTTTAAAAATTTTCTGAGTTCTCTAACTCATTAATTTCCTAATTTTTCCATACAAATAGGGCATTAATAGAGGTTTTATTTCTTATGAAATTCCTGTTTCCTAATCTATCTATCTATCTATCTATCTATCTATCTATCTATCTATCAATATCATCTATCTGTCTGTATATATGTATATGTATATACATATATATACATATATATGTATATATATATATATATGTCCATTTACCTGAGAAATCTAGCAAGTGATTATGTTATTGTGATATGTCATGACATGGTTTCAAAAAATTGTCTTTAACAACAAAAAACTTACATGTTCAAGGTATGGTGACTTCCTCATTTTTAATCTGCCTGAATCTTTCCTTTATGATAAGTATGAGAATAATTGCCATCTACATCTCTTCATTTTCTTTACTTTTTCCCTCTGTGCCCTTTCCTTACATTCCATTCTTTCTTTAAACAATGGCTGTTTTATAATCTGCATTCTCATTCATTATTCCATCCCTCAGTCTTGAAAGGTTGCCTAGGAACTCATGTCAAATTTCCTTTCCCTAAAATCTGCCTTCATTCTTCTTCCCCATGAAAAATACTACATTTCCTTACCAATCATAATATTTACAGAATAAAAATCATTTGGAGACAATTAGTAGCAAATGCTAAAAACTCAACCCTTTTAAGAATAATGTATTTGAGTTTTATAGGCTTATAAATTACTTCAAGCTCCATGGTATAAGTAGCCATCCATAATGGTTAAAATGCCTTCCCAAATATCTCCAAATGCAGAGATATTGTAATTTTAAAAATTAGAATCATATAATCTTACTTTTGTTAGTGATTTCATAAAGCCCAATAGTAAAAAATAACTGTTGTGAGGAGAAAACTGAGGAGAGCATATGGTTCCAATACACTTGAAGGAACAAGGGAATAGGAAAATCATTCCTTTTGTATTGAATGTTCTGTTATCTTGGAATATGCTCCCACCTAAACTTAAAAATCTTCCCTTCCTGAGCCTCTCCCCAGCCCAGAGGTTAGAGGATCAGTTTCATTAAGTCACATGTCAAACCACTATGCTTGATCTCAACTGTAGATATAATTCTTTCTAACTTATGATAGAACTAGCTATCTTTGTACCAGTTTCAATGTGATTGTTGACATCCATATGACCCAAAGCTTTGTCAGTTCAAACACTTTTAGGTCCTTATCACTTAGAGACTTAGATAACAAACCCAGTGATAGACTATAATTTCCATGTAAGGTCCTCTGAGTCAAATTCAGGGAAGCTCATAAAGAGATCAGATGGCTGGTCACCACTGGACCATTTTTTTTGCAAGGTATTTCAATTTATGAAGAACATCTCTTAAGCTGTGGCAGAATGTGTCTATATTAGAAGATACAGAATATACCCAGAGGAAACCATGCAACCTTCAATATTTAATTACAAAATTTTATAGAATACTAAAGTGTAAACTCTTTGAGAGATATGATTAATATTGATTTCTTTATCCCAGAAAACTAGCAGAGTAACTTCCACATAGTTGATGCTAATTAAGTTTTGTTCAATTAAATTGAATATAAACATAAATTTTAAAAATGACTGAGAATCAATTATAACTCATTCATGGTTTTCCTTTTAGGAAATGCCGTAATGATTGTGACATAGCTATTATTTTTTGTGAGGTAAACAAAATGAAACTACCACAGTCAATGTAAATATATTCCTCATTGTTTCTTCAGATATCATTTCAGCTTTTCCTAAGTGTAGCATCTATATCATATCCTAAAACCTTTGGGCTGAGAAGAATAGCATGAGAATGCATATGATTATGTGAATGCATGAGAAATCTGAGACTTGGAAGTTCAAAAGGAATGTGTTGGAACTAGGGGGGGTATCACATTGAGCAAATTACAATCAGTTTGTGGGAAATAGTTCATCCTTTCTCTTCCATTTTGGCAAGATAATAATATCAATTAAATTTGCATCCCCTGGAGTTGAACCTCCCTTACACCTGCTTGACAACACAGTGACTGAAATGTAAATTAGATGCAAAGACATAATAATACTAAGGATTGAGTATCATGTTAGATGGTGAAGGATGGACTCTGGAAAGCAGGATCATAATAAGACTTTGTTTGTTTGGAAGAGATCAGTAGAGTACCTTGAATTCCTGAATTATATCATTTGACAAGATGTTTATCTACTGAGGAAATTTTGTCATCAGTGAGATCCCCTGAATTTTTGGGATACTGTTTTGCTTCTTGGGTGGGTGTGAGATGACACAGAGACTAATGAAGGATTACAATGTGGAGAATGTATATGCTAAGTGTACTGATGTTAACTCACTGTGATTTTGGGGGAGGTTAGGTGGTCAAGTAAATAGATATCTGTATTTGTAATCAGAAAGACTTGAGTTCAAGGAGAGACATGTACAGGTTGTGACCCAGGGTAAGACATTTAACTTCTCTATGCCTTTCTTCATCTGCAAAATGGGTAAAACAATAGCGTCTACTTCCCAATATTGTTGCAAGTATAAAAAAGTTGCTAATGTGCTATATAACTACTATTAGATGTAAATATTGTAAATGAATGCTAGTCATTATTATTTCTACTCTTTTGATTGAAATCAATATTCCAATACATTTGTGCACATTTTAAGAAAATATAGCTGAATAGAGGGAAGAAGTGAGAAGCAATTAGGCTGAAAGAATATCTGGTATAAATGCCAATGCATACTATTAATAGACAGGAATGTTGGCATCATTCACAAAGGAATAAGGCCAAGGGCTTAGTGGAGGCCAGGTTCTCTGAAATTCATTGAAGTATATGAAGTTTTGTAGTTATCTAAGTGGTAACCCTGTGTTAGTACTGGACATAAAAATATATGCTATTTGACAACTCCATTTCCTATACCCACCTCTGGTTCAAGGACAGAGAAGAGCACTTTTGTTCAAGAGAGAATGGGAGTCTTGAGGGGCAATATCACTTTCAGATTCAGGGGTTCAGGCACTCTGAGGAATAGTTTTGTTTCTGTTACTAAGGGAGGATGTGCCCTGAGGAGAACTTGCAATTCCAATTGCACTTCCAAGGGATTAGGGACTCTTCCTGGATACAGACCAGAGGGCAGATCAAGAGAGCAGTGATCATACCTCTTCCCAGCTGAAGTCACCTTGGAAGTATTCTAAATCTCCAGACCCTTAAAACTAGCTCTGAAAAAAGAATCATGAAAAAGCCTGAGCTTGAGTAGAGCCCCTATCCCACTCCTGATGCCAGGAACAGAGCCTAACTTTAACATAAAGTTCCAAATCAAGAAACAGTTTGAAAAAATGAGCAAACAACAATAAAAAAACTGACTATAAAAATGTATTTTGGAGACAAGGAAGATAAAGACATAAACTCAGAAGAAGACAATAAAGTCAAAACAGCTAAAAACAAAACCTCAAGGAAAAAAGTGAATTGGTTAAAAGTCCAAGAAGATAGTAGCACATTAAAAAAGAGAATTAACCAAATGGAAAGGGATTTTTAAAAGTTCACTGATGAAAATAATCTTTACAAAGCAGAATTGGCCAAGTGAGAAAAAGGGTACAAAAGTTAATTGGAGAAAAAAAACTCCTTAAAAATTAAAATTGGGCAACTGAAAACTAGTAACTCCACCCCCCCACACACACACAATAAAAGAAAGCAAAAGAATGCAACAAATAGAAGAAAATGTGAAATATCACATAGGAAATGCAACTGAATTGGAAAATATATTGGGGAGAGATAATTTAAGAGTTATTCAATTACCTTAAAGTCAAAATCACAAAAAAGTCTAGACATCACATTTCAAGAAATTATCAAGGAAAATTGCCTCAATATAATAAAAATAGAAAGTAAAATAAAAATTTAAAGCATCTACCAATCACCACCTGAAAGGGATCCCCAAATCAAAACTAAGGAATCTTACAGACAAATTACAGAGCTACCAGATCAAAAAGAAAATACTGCAAGTGCCAGAAAGCAATTGTTCAAATATTGTGTAGCCACACACAAGATTACATGAGATTTAACAGCTGCCACATTAAAGGTTGGAGGGCTCAGGGTATGATATTTAAGAAGTCAAAAGACCAGGGATTAGAACTAAGAATATCCTGCCCAGTGAAATTAAATATAATCAATCAATCGAAAAATAGATATTTAATGACAGGACTTTCAAGCATTCCTGATGAAAAGAATAGGATAGAAACTTTGACGTTTAAATACAAGACTCAAGAGAAATATATAAAAGTAAACATAAAAGAGAAATCATAAGGTCCTCAAGAGTTACCTGTCTATATGGGAAGAGTAGATGGGTATCCTCTAAGAACTTGATCATTATTAGGGCATTTCAAGGGAAGAGAGAGAGAGAGAGAGAGAGAGAGAGAGAGAGAGAGAGAGAGAGAGAGAGAGAGAGAGAGAGAGAGAGAGTAGGAGAGAGGCAATTATCTTAGGCTGATGTAAAAACAATTGATGGACAAGAGAGATATTGTAGGAGAAGAAAAAAGGAAGAAAAATAATGGGGAAAATTGTCTTACATAAAGAGGCATATAAGGAACAGCTTTTATGGTGAGCAAGAAATTAAGATCAGTAATCCCTGAATTCATCTGACATCTTAATTGGTTCAAAGAAGAAAAAATATATGTATACACACACACACACATACATACACACACGCATAACACTAAACTGTCAATAGAAATCACCCAGCAGGGAATAAGGAAGGGAAGGGGGTGAGAGAAAGGAGGTGTGATAAAAGGGAGGAAAGATAAAAGAAGATAGTGATCACAAACAAAACAGACTTTAAAGAAGGTACAGGATGAAAAAGAGAGAGAAAAGGATAAAGAGAAAAAATAAAATAGAGGGAAATGCACAATTAATAATCATAACTGTAAATGAGAATTCACCCATATGATTCACCCATAAAAGAGAAATAAATGGCAGAATGCAACAATATAGTCTTTACAAGAAACACAACTGAAACAGAGACATACTCGCAGAGTCAAAGTAAGGGGCTGAAACTATTATGGTTTAGCTGAAGTAAAAAAATCATGGGTAGAAATCATAATTTCAGGCAAAATGAAAGCAAAAATAAACTTACATACTGCTGAAAGGAACTAGAGGCAATGAAGTAATATCAATAATAAACATAATTTTCTCCTCTGA
Organism: Bettongia penicillata ogilbyi; assembly: GCA_023548195.1. Taxonomy (NCBI): domain Eukaryota; kingdom Metazoa; phylum Chordata; class Mammalia; order Diprotodontia; family Potoroidae; genus Bettongia; species Bettongia penicillata. Next base: position 1,603,513 of record JAJHZJ010000190.1, read on the forward strand.
GCGTTAGAGAAATCTAACTATAAAGTAAGTAAGAAAGAAGTCAAGGAGATAAATAGAATCATAGAAAAGTAAGATGTGGAGAAAATTAGAAGGGAATAGAAATGAATATGCTATATTCTCCACCTTCACAAAAAATTTATCATGTATCAGGGCATGAAAATCTCATAAACAAAGCAGAAAAACAAAAAATATTAAATTCATCCTTTCCAGAAAATAATGTGACAAAAATGACATTTAATAAAAGGCCATGGGAGCATCAATTAAAAGTTAACTGAAAAGTAAATAATCTAATTCTAAAGAAAGAATGGGTCAAAGAAGAAATTATGTAAACAATAATTTCATTAAGGGAAATGACAACAATGAGACATTTCAAAATGTGTGGCATGCAGTAAAAACAGTACTTAGGGGAAAATTTATACCTCTAAATGTGTGCATCAATAAAAGAGAGAAAGAGTGGTTTAATGAATTGTGCATGCAACTGAAAAAAAAAATTAGAAAAAGAAAAATCAAAAGTGCCTAATTAAATGCTAAAATGGAAATTCTGAAAATCAAAGGAGAGATGAGCAAAAGAGAAAGAAAGAAAACCACTTGAGCTAATAGGTAAAACTAGGAATTGTATTTTTAATTAAACAACAGCAATAAAATAGACAAACCATTGGTTAAATTGATTTATAAAAAGTAAAACAAACAAATTATTACTATCAAAAATAAGAAGTGGCTACATCATGAAACAAGATGACATCAAAGTAATTATTAGGAGTTATTTTGCTCAATTTTATGCCAGTAAAACTGACAATCTAAGTGAGATTAAAAAAAATAAAAACAAAAAAAAATGGAAGAGGAAATAGAACACTTAAATAATTGTATTTTGCTATATATATATTTTTTTTATTTTTGCAAGGCAATTGGGATTAAGTGACTTGCTCAGGGTCACAGAGCTACTAAATGAGACTGGATTTGAACTCAAGTTGTCCTAAACTCCAGGACCAGTTCTCTACCTGCTGTGCTACCTAACTGCCCCAACAAATGCACTTTAAAAAAATAAATTAAACATGCTGTCAAAGGGCTTCCTGAGAAAACCCTTCAGGACCAGATGGTTGTACAAATAAATACTACCAAACATTTAAAGAACAATTAATCCCAGCAGTATGTAGACTATTAGAAGAAAATTGATAATGAAGAATTCCTACCAAATTCCTTTTATCAGACAAATAATTTTTTTGAAACCTAAACCAGGGAGAGCAAAAAAAGAGAAAGACAGCTATAGACTAATTTCCTTAGTGAACATTGTACAAAAACTTTAAAATAAAATACCAGCAAGGATTTTGCAGTAATCTATAGCAAAGATCATGCACTCTAATCTGGTAGATTTATAGTAGGAATGCAAGACTAGCTCAATGTTAATAAAGCTATTAGCATAATTAACCATATCAATAAAAATAACAAAAATCATATGGTTATATCAATAAATGCAGAAAAAGGCTTTGACTAAATATTCCATTCAATCCTATTAAAACCTTCAGAAAGTACAGCAGTCAATAGAGTCTTTCTTAAAATGATAAGCAGTATATATGTCAGGCCAAGAACAAGCATTATCTGCAATGGAGATTAACGTGAAGCCTTTCCTATAAGATCGGGAATGAAACAAATATGTCCATTATCATCACTATTACTCAGTATTTTAATAGAAATGCTGACTATAGCAATCAGAGAAGAAAAAAAATTAAAGAAATAAAAAATTTTCTGTAAGGAAGCAAAACTTACTCGTTGCAAATGATATGGTTTTATAATAGAAGAATCCTAGAAAATCAATAAAAAATTAGCTGAAACAAGTAACAACTTTGACAAAGTTGCAGGATATAAAATAAACCCAGATAAACCATCGGCATTTCTGTATGCTACCAAGGGTAATGTAACAGTGGGAGACTGAAAGAGAAATTCTATTCAAAACAACTTCAAGCAATTCGAAATATTTGGGAGTCTATTTGTCAAGAAAAATTCAGGGATCACGTGAATAAAATTACAAAACACTGGACAGGCTAAGGCTATATAAAAATGACAATTCTACATAAATTAATCCACTTATTCAATGTCCTATTAAAATAAGAGCCAGAAAAAAAATAAATTCATCTGGAAGAAAGAAAGGACCAAAAAAAAAGGAAGAACACAAAGAATATCAAGGGAATGAGTAAAAAATATATTAAGGAAGACAAACTAGCAGTTCCATATTGCAAACAATATTATAAAGTAATAAGACATTTTTATACTGTCTAATAAGCAGAGTGGTGGCTCAATGGAATAGATTAGGTATATGAAACACAGTAGTAAATGAACACAGCAATCTAGTATTTGATAAACTGAAAGATCCAAGCTTTTCAGTCAAGAACTCAATATTTGACAAAATTTGATGGGAAAACAGGAAAACAATTTGGCAGAAACTGGGCATAGACCAGTATTTCACACCATATACCAAAATAAGGTAAAAACGAATAAGTGACTTAGACATAAAGGATAATATCATAAATAAGTTAGAGGAGTATGGAAATATGTACTTGTCAGGTCTACAGACTAGGGAAGAGTTAATGACCAAACTAGAAATAGAGAAGGTTATGGGAAGCAAAATAGACAGTTTTGATTATATGACATTAAAATGCTTTTGCACACACACAAAACCTAATGCAAGCAAAACTACAAGGAAACCAGGAAATGGGAAAAATTTGAAGTGAGTTCCTCTGATAAAGGCCTTGTTTCTCAAATATATAGAGAAATGAGTAAAATATATAAAAATACAAGTCAGTCTTCAGTTAATAAATGGTTAAAGGATATGAACAATAGTTTTCCGAAGAAGAAATGAAAGCTGCCAATTCTCACATGAAAAACATTTCTAAGTTACTACTGATTAGAGAAAGGCAAATTAAAGCAACTCTGAGATACCACTTTACAGTTATCAGATTGGCAAAAATGACAAATGCTGGACAGATTGAAATACCAATCAATTTAGGTAGTTTTGTGAACTAGTCCAACCACCCTGGAGAAAATTTGTAACTATCCTTAAAAACCTATAACCTGTGCATACTTTTTCACCCAGTAGTACCATTATTAGCTTTGTATCCCAAGAAGATCAAAGAAAAGGAAAAAGGTCCTATTTGTATAAAAACATTTAGAGTAACTCTTTTTGTGGTAGTAAAGCATTGGAAATTGAGGGGCTGCCAAACAGTTGGAAAATGGCTGAACAAGTTTTGGTATATTATTATGATGGAATATTATTGCACTGATAAAAATGATGAGCCAGATGATTTCAGAAAAATCTTCAAAGACTTATGTGAACTGATAGAAAAATGACATGAGCAGAACTGGGAGAACAATGACCATGGTAACAGCAACAGGTAAGGATGATCGACTGTGAAAGACTTATCTACTTTGCTCAATATAATGTTCCAAGAAAATTCCAAAGTACTCATGAAAAATGCTATCCATGGTCATAGAGAGAACTGATGAACTCAATGCATGTTGAAGTATACTTTTAAAACTTGCTTCGTCTTTATTGTTTAGTTTTTTTAAATTTTGTAACATGGCAAATGTGAAAATATGTTTTGTAAGACTTCACATATAATTGAAATCAAATTGCTTGTTTTCTCAAAGAAATGGGAGGTGAATCAGGGAGGAAGAGAATTTGCAACTAAATTTGTTTAAAAAGATTGTTATTCTTTTACATATAATGGGGGAATATTTAATGAAATAAATAAAACTAATTAAAAATTTAAATTGCAAAATTTTCTTTTTTTTACTCTATTTGCAACTCACATTGCTACTGTGTTAGAAAATTATGAACATCTGCTAGATAAGCAAGAATTATTCACAACAACGATTTCCCAAGAAAAGGAGAAATAGGACTTAACGAAAAATATGTTTAGGTTTTCTAATTGTCCTTAGGTTCATTGCCTACTTCCTTACCTTACAGATGAGGCAACATTTTTGATGTATTTTTTTAAGCTGTCAGAATGAGCACATGTTAAATTGCATGAGTGGTATCAAATCCCTGCTGCTATACTATTCATGCACCTGGTGTCTTGCATGCAGTGATGAAAATTTACCCCATATTGTTAAAAAATGTTTGATCACTTGATTGCCTTTAAAAAGGATTCAAACTGTTAGACCACAATTACTTTGGAGATGCCATTAGTACGTAGCAGGAGAAAGTCATTTGTTAAACACAGTTTCTCACTGATAGCTACAGCAACTCTTATTAATGAATCAAGCTGCTTACTTTGGGCCCCAAATGATTCACAGCTTTGATATTTTGTTTTTCATAAAAATAATAAGATTTCACTAGTTTAATGATAACAACAAAATTTCTGCTGTCTTTAACAACTGAATACAGTGTGTCACTGAGTACAGAACTCATCTCAGAAGTACATACCCATTGATGGTAGGTTATTTGTGTCTTCCTTAGAGGAAATGTAGTGTAGTGGAATTTAATTTTGTTCCAATGGAAATTAATTAATTTGTTCCAATGGAAATTAAATTTGTGGGGACTATAGACTGAAATCTGTAAGGGAACCTAAAGAGCATTTAGTCCAACCTCTTTATTTCAAAGATACACTGAGTCATAGAGAAGGTGATTAATTTGTCCAAGTTAACACATAGTACCAGTAGCAGAGCAACAATTTTATAGGATCACACACAGCATCATAGATTTGAAACTGGAAGACATCCTAGAGTAAAAGTCCTTCATTTTCCAGGGAGGGAAATTGGAAGGACAGAGATGGGAAGTGACTTGCACATGTGTCACACATTGTGTCACACAATGATAAATGAGGGAATTGTACTCAGGTCTTCTAACTACAAAGTCAGTGCTCTTTCCACTGTATCACTACTGCTCCTCTGTCATCCTTATGACAAATCTGAAAGTCTCTCTCTCATTCTCTTTGTCTCTGTTTATCTGTCTGTCTCTCTGTTTTGTGTGTGTGTGAGAGAGAGATACAGTTGCAAAATCTAAACCCAATAATCAAGAAATTCAAATTAAGCTCAAGAAAAATCTAAAGTAATTAAGATAAAGAATGGAAAAGCAAAACAAAATGTTCCAAAACAGGACTGAAAACTTTCCATTCTCTTAAAAGTCTCTGATTATTATTAATTTTCAGTTAGCAAAACAAGTTACCACAACCTGTTCATTTTCCAAGGATATTCAGTTGAGTCAAGAGATATAACACGGTGCCTTACATATGGAAATTCTTATTGATTTGATGCCTCTCTGCATTCTTCTGAACTTTTTATTCCATTCTATGTGTTTTTCAAGAAACTTTAATAGCCCTAATTTTTTTTTCTTTTTCTTAGACACTGTTACCAGATTCCACCAACCAGTCACTACCTATGATTCCAAGAAGCTGTAGCATGCACAGAGGCTATACACCCCAGTACATTGTTTCAGCACAGGGGCTAAACTAGGTTGAGGGGAACTGAGAGATCTCAAACCCATTGATGAATTGGGTGGTGTCTACCCCAAGCATGTGGAGACTTCTCCTGGACAGACACCAAAGTCCATCCAAATAAATATCAGTCAACTCAATGAGAAATTTAGCCAAATGCAATCTTCTTGGATTATATTGAATCCTAGTCCCTCCATTACACAGTACTCATAAGTCTTTGGGGGTGTATGGGTGTTCAGGGAGGAGTAGCACCTCTGGTATGAAGGCTTTCCAAGCCTTTTCAGGGCTCCTTATCCATCTTTGGTATCCGTCTTCACCCAACTCTCACTTGTGGTTCCAAGAATCTGTAGCATGCACAGTAGCCACACCCTAGTAAACCTATCTTGACAGATGGGCTAAACCAGGTTGAGGCTAACCAACAAGACTCAAAACAGTTGGTGAGTTAGAAGAATGTCTACCCCAAACATATGAAGACTTTACCCAATGGAATGGGTAGGTGAGAGCAATTTGTTCCAATGGCAATTAAGGCAGCTGAAGCAGTCATTCTGGAGAGCTTAGAGCTTAGAATATGCCAAGGTTATCCACTGTATCTTGAATCATCACCAGTAGTCTTGGTTATGTCCTGCCACTGGACTTGGATGACTATGGAAGAGAAGGAGGCTGATGACTTCATTCAACTCTGTCTCATTTCAATACAATTTATACAAGAGTCAAAAGACACCACCAATACCATTTTACCATTTTTACCTTTGGCTATAGGCAAGTGATAAAGCAGCAGATATGGGACACACTGGGAGCTGTAGTCACAACTGTGCACACAGGTGACCAAGGTCATGGGGTTGTCTTCTCATTGGAAGAAGCAGTGGGATTTGGCAGCCCCTTGGAGTGATTGGGCAACCTTTTCAATATCACACTACTTACCTTCTGATATGATAAAAGGCCTAGAAAAGGTGCCCTAAAATTGTTTGCTTATCCAGTGGTGGCCTGATTACTGTGAGAGGCAAAGATGTCTCGCCACAGTTAAAACATAAAAAATAAATTATAAAAATGTCTGCAAAGATGATTCCACTCACCAGTGGTACATGGAATGTATGCACACTTATAGAAAACACAAAATCCAATAGATCTGAAAGATGGACAGCTCTTGTTATAGGGGAACTCAGCCGGTATCACATACAAATAGCAGCCCAGAATGAAATAAGGCTGGCAAATGAAGGCTTACTGAAGGAGGTAGGTACAAATTTTTCTGAAGTGGTTGCAAAAGGGGAGCACTATGAAGCTGGTGAAGATTTTTCAATCAATAGTAGTCAACAAGCTGGAATTGCAACCAAAAAGAGTGAATGACAGGCTCATGGAAATTTGACTGCCACTTTCAAGAAGATGTCATGGCACCACCATCAGTGCCTATACTCTGACCATGACAAACCGATGAGATCAAAGAAAAATTTTATAAAGACCTGGAAACTCTTATCATAAATGTGCTAAAAGGTGACAAGCTTATAATTGAGAGTGCCTTTAATGCTAGAGTAGGCTCAGACTGCCAAACTTGCAGGGAGTTCTAGGGAGGAATGGAGTTGGAAACAACAAAAACAATGGTCACTTACTTCTGAAGACTTGAGCATTTCATGAATTGCTCATCACCAAACTGTTTTCCATTTACATAAATGCAATAAATAATTGCAATAAATGCATAATTGCAATAAATGAAATAAAACTTCATGGATGCACCCTCAAACACTGACATTTAAAACACTATGTGATTGTAAGAAGAAGAGACAGACAGGATGTGATAGTGACAACAGCAATGTGTGGTGCAGAGTGGTGGTCTCATTATAGACTTATTCTCTCCAATTTAAATGTTCACATTCAACAAGAACAGTGGTTCCATGGCAAAATGACTACCAGAAGAATTTATGTGAACACATTAGAGTTCTTATCTGAGCAGGAACAGTTTGTCGCTAACTTGGAGGGAAAGTTGAGCCAACACACATTTGGCAGAAGTGGAGCTGAAAAGGAGTGGGCAGCTTTCAGAAATTTGGTGTATATCACTGCATTTGCTCATCTGAGTCAGAACACTTGCAAATATCAAGACTAGTTTGATGAAAATGATGGAGAAATTCAGAAGGTGCTAAATAAAAAGTGAGAACTCCATAGGGTTTACCAGGATAACAGTTTGTCCATCTCTAAGAAGGTAGTATTTAATTCTATCAAAATTAAAGTACAAGCAAATCTTAGAGAGATGCATAATTTTTGACTCAGTAAGAAGGGAGATGAAATTCAGTTTTATGCTGATAGTAACAATCCAAATCACTTTATGATGCCCTGAAGGCTATTTAAGGGCTGAAGACATATGGTCCATGTCAATTTCTCAGTGCTGATGGAGCTACATTGATTAGTGATAAGGACATAATCACTGGTGTTCTCAACAGACTATCATCAATTGACATTGAAGCCATTGTCTGTTTAGCATAGGTTAAAGTCAATCCTTCCCCGGCTGAAGTTCCAACTGAAGAAGAAGCTTTGAATGCCATTAGGCTCTTTTTGTATAGCAAAGCATGCAGTGTTGATCCTGTTCCAGCTGAGATTTACAAGGTAGGGGGTCCATTGCTAATACAAAACCTGACTGAAATTTTCCAGGTTATATGGCAAGAGGAAGTTATCCCTCAGGAGTTCAAGGATGCCTCCATTGTCCAACTCTCTATAAAGAAAATTGATTGCCCTGTGGCAATAATGGAGGGAGAGGTCTCTCCCTTAGTCAATGCTGGCAAGATTCTTTCTATAATCCTCCTTAATAAGCTGATCCTTCACCTGGAAGAGCCAGTGTGGTTTTAGAAAGGACCAAAAAATGATAGAGATGATGTTTGTGGCCTGACAACTCCAGGAAAAAATGCCAGGAACAAAGCAGAGGTCTGTACACAAAGTTTGCACATTTGACCAAGGCTATTGATACTGCCAGTCATGAGGGCTTATGGAAAATTATGTAAAAATATATTATATTGTATTGTACATCAATTTCACAATGGCATGTTTGCCTGGGATTCTGGATAATAGACAATGCTCTCACACTTTTCCAGTTACCTTTGGAGTGAGAAAAGACTGTGTGTTTGCTTCCATGCTTTTTAGTATGAGGTTTTCAGTCATGTTGTCAAATGCCTTCGATGAGGATGAACATGGCATCAAGGTCAGCTACCACACTGATGGTAAAATTTTCAACTGGAGAAGGTTACAGGCCAAGGTCAAAGTGGAGACAGTGTTGGTGCATGATTTTCTTTTTGCATATGATTGTACACTCAATGCAGACTTTGAAGTTGAGAAGTTACAAAGTATGGATCAGTTTTGCGTTGCTTGTGCTAATTTTTGTCTAATAATAAACACCAAGAAAACACAGGTGCTATATCAGCCATCACTGCACCATCCATATGTGAAACTATCAATTACAATAAATGTAGAACTTTTGAATACTGTGGATGAGTTCACTTAAGTTGGTAGTATATTTTCAAGGGATATACACATTGATAATGAGGTTGACACAAGCATTGTTCAGTGTTTTGAAGGCTCTGAAGGAAAGTGGGGGAGAAGAGAGATATGACTGACTACCAAACAGAGCTGCTATGCTGACTTCATCGTTGCATGCCTGTGAAAGCTGCACAGTATAGCAATGCCATGCCACAAACCTGAATTGCTTCCATTTGCATTGTCTTAAGAAAATTCTGAAGATCACCTAGCAAGATAACGTACCAGACACTGAGGTCCTTTCTCAAAGTAAACTGACAAACATTCAAAATATATTTTAGAGAGTGCAACTCCAATGGGCTGCCCATGTTGTTCAAATGTAAAATGTATGCTTGCCAAAAAGACTGTTTTGTGGAGAATGCACACAGGACAAGTGTTCACATGGTGGTTGAAAGAAGTGATACAAAGACACTCTCAAAGTCTTTCTCAAGAGCTTTGAAATTGATTGTATGACATGGGAGACACTGGCACAAGACCACTCATGTGGCTTGCCCTCATCAGAGAAGGTACTGTGCTCTATGAAGAAAGGAGAATTGAAGTAGCTCAAAAGAAATTCAGGATGCGCAAATTTAGATATTCCAACCCAAATATTCTCATAGACTACTTGTGCCCTACATCTGCTAGAATATTCTGAGTTCAAAATGACTGTATCAGCCGCAGTCATACATTCTACAACATGACTGCAGCACAGTGATGTCATTTTGGTTCTCTTCAAGAATGAAGGACAACAGCCAACTAAGCAACCATTTATTGATTATGCACAGAGAATGTTGAACCTGGGATTTGAATTTAGGCCTTTTTCTCCTAAGGTCACTGCTCTTCCATTTTATCAGTAAATGCCTTTCATTTTCTAACAAGATGGTTCCTTTATTTTTTAAACAACAGCTTTTGGGGGGCAAAGACAAGATGGTGGAGTGGAAGCAGGGGCTCACCTGTGCTCATCCACAAATTTCTCCAGATACCTCTAAGAAGTGAATCTGAATGGATTTTAGAGTGGGAGAATCCATATCCAGCTCAGGACAGCTCAAAAGTTTGACAGGAAGGATCCGTTACCCCAAGCTAGGGGAAAACATAGTACACAGGAGGCATCAACACAGATGTAGCCATAGCAGGCTGTGAATGGTGGGCTGAATCACCAGGGGCAGTTCAAAAAACCAAATCACTTAACACAGGGTTGGAGTCCAGCAGAACTGGGTGAGAAAGAAACACAGGGACCATGGTAGTTGCAGCAGCCACTCCTGGAGCTATCAGCCCACAGACTAAATGTTTGAAAGTCACCTACTTGAACTTCTGGAAACCCAAATGGCAGAGCAAGCTATAAGTGCTCTCATCCTCCCTGGTTAACCTTGAAAAAACCCAGAGAATATTGACCCAGAAAAAGTCCTGGAATTCTAGAGTAGGCAAAAGAGGTGAACAGTCTTGTTTTTTAGCTTGGGAGGCTAGGGAGACCACCAGGAAGGGATCCTCTTTCTGTGGTTGAAGGGGACATGTGAAGGACTGGAAGCATCCCTGCAAGCCCCTCCTGAGCCCAAGGGGGGTGGAGCTAAAAAGCACCAATACCAGGACTACAGCTGTGCCTTAGCACAGTCAAGGGAATCGGGTAGATACTGGGACAGAGGGGGTTAGTGCAGCCTTACAAGAAGAGGGTGCTTCCAGCAATCAGATTGCCTCTCCTCCACATCTGACACTGTGAGTTTAAGTGCAACCCTGGGGAAACTCAGACTTCACCTGACCTTGATCTTGGCATACTTCAGCCAACTCAGCACCAGATAAGCTGCAATGTTATGTAACTTCTAGTTGAAAGAACCAGAGGCCACAGAAAACAAAACCAGTAAGCAGGACCTTAACTCCTAGTACAAGAAATGTGAGACAGAGACCCTTGTGTCCCAGAAAGAGATATTCACTTTAAAAACCAGGAAAAAGACAATCACCATGAGCAAGAAGCAAATTAGAAAATGAAAGAACATAGAATCTTATTACAGGGATAGGGAAAAGCAAAATATGAATTCAGAGGAAGACAGCATTGACATTATACCCACATCTTAAATCTCAAAAAGGAACATGAACAAGTCTCAAGCCCAAAGAGCATTCATGGAAGAGCTCAAGAAGGACTTTAAAAGTCAAATTAAAGAGTGAGAAGAAAAATTGACCAGTGATTTTAAAAATGCACTCAATTCCTGTAATGGCAAGCAAAGAAAAATTTTTGCTTTTTGTTTTATTATAGTCAAGTGATTCTGATTGAATCTTGCCTTTATTAACCAAGAGTCTTTACTAGGAGTAAAGTACAGAAATAAGAGTTTCTATATCTAGAAACAGTATATATGTATGTATATATATATATTTATACATATATATGTGTATATATATATATATATATATATATTTGTACTGTTAATAATTTTAATGTGATTAAAGAAGGTATTTCCCAATCATTAATGGGCCTAGGGTTGTGTTCATCCTTCGTTGCCAAAGAAGAACATGCCATCAGAGAAATGATGACATGACTTGCACTTGATTTTGTTTTGAGTGAGGGAGTGCTGTGTAGGTCACCAGACTCACTTCTCCTCCAGAGCCATATGAATTCAGTGACCTTATATTCCTCAGGATGACTGTAGATGACCCAGGATGCATAGGGAGACCTTGGCCCTTTTAGGCCAAGATCTATGCAGGTACTCACTTAGGGTGAAGTAATGCCCATTTATTGAATAGGCTTATTTTAATTGTTGTTTCTCTCCCAGCCTGATGTCTTTCTTTGCCTCGATGGACCTAGAAAGATTTGTTGGAAGGCTCACACCTTTTGTTAATTAATTTTTGTTAATGCACTGGTTCTCAAGGATTATGATGCTGTCTGGCTCTAAAAACTGTATTAAAGACTTTGAGGTGTAGTTTCACATTGAGGCTTAGTATTTGGAAGGAGCGTTGTGTGACAGATGAGACTCTGGGAAGCTGCCCAGCAGCCCCTGGCTTTGAAAACTCAGATGTTGGTGCTTCCCTCTCTGGTATGTAATAGTCAGATAGTTGGATCTGACTGTTATGACATATGTATTACTTATGTCAGACACTTGGCATGATTTCTGATTTTGATTTCTTTGTATTTTCTCTTAAGTTCAGGGTGCTGACTTTCTCTCCTGAACCAAGTGAAGGATACATGTGCTTGATTAAAATGATTGCTGATCCCTTGAAAGTGGTTTTCCTTTTAGAAATGCTGATCTAAAAACCTGTGATACCAGGTCATCCTGTGCATGTTGGGATGCTTGCTTTTACAGCTCCTTAAAAAGTAAAATTGACCAAATTGATAAGGAGATACAAAACCTAACTGGAGAAAGTAATTATTTGAAAAAGGAGGTATGAAAGCAAACTGAAGAAAATAATTTGTTGAAAATTAGAATTGGGCAAGTAGAAACCAATGACTCCATGGGTCATCAAGAATTAGTCAAACAAAATCTAAGGAATAAAAAAAAAACAGGAGAAAATGTAAAATATCTCATTGGAAAAACAAGTTATCTGGAAAATAGATCCAGGAGAGAAAAAAATCTAAAAATTATGGGTCCACAAGAAAGCTATGATGAAAAAAGAGCCTAGAATATATCTTCCAAGAAACCATCCCAGAAAACTGCCCTGAAGTCCTAGATCTATAGGACAAAATGTCATCAAAAGAATCCTCCAATCACCTCCTGAAAGAGATATCAAATTGAAAACACCAAGAAATATTGTTGGCAAATTCCAGAATTATTAGGTGTAGGAGAAAATACTGCAAGCAGCTGAAATGAAACAATTCAAATATTAAGCAATGACAGTCAGGATCAACTAGGACCTTGCAGCTTCTACATTAAAAGATTGGAGAGACAGTAATATGATATTTCCTAAGGCAAAGGAACTTAGACTACAACAAAGGATCAACTACTGAGCAAAACTAAACATAATCTTTCAGACAAGGAGATGGAAATTAAATGAAATAAGGGATTTCCAGACTTATCTGATGAAAAGGGCAGAGCTTAATAGAAAATTTGATCTTGAAATACAAGCTTCAAGAGAGGCATAAAAGTTAAACAGGGGAAAATATGAAAAAAAACCTTGTTATTCAATATGGGAGGGTAATACCTGTTAATCTTGAGAACTGTATACTTATTGTGATATTTAAAAGGGATATCCATTCTAAATAGAGTATGTGGGTACAAATTAACTGATATGATGATTAAAAATCTAATAAAGGTGTGTCAAGGGAGAAGAGTAAAGGAGAAGGAAAAAAAGGGTTAATTACATCATATGAAGAGCCACAAAACCATATTACAGTAGAGGGAAAGAAGGCAGGGAGATGAGAATTGTTTGAACTTTACTCTCATCATATTTGGTTCAAGGAGGGAATAACATTCTCAGTTAAGTATAGAAATCTAACTTGCACTAGTAATAGGAGGGGAAAGGGCAACGAAAAGGGAGGGTATGGACAGAAGGGAGGGAAGAAGTAGTAATGAAAAAGGGAAAGAAAAGGGAGAGGGGGACTGATAGAAAGCAAGGAAGACTGAAGGAGGTGAGGTGGTCAAAAGTAAAACTTTTGAGAAACGAAAGGGAGAAATTAAAGCATTAAACAAATGGGGGTGGAATATAATGGAGAGAAAGAGAGAGACAGTAATCATAACTATGAATGTGAATGGGATGAACTCTCTCATAAAACAGAGACAAGTAGCAGAAAGGATTAAAAATAATAGTCCTACAATATATTCTTTACAAGAAACACAATTGAAACAGGAGGTATACACAGAGTAAAGGTAAAAGGCTAGAATAGGATATATTGTGCTTCAGCTGAAGTAAAAAAAAAAAAGCAGGGGTAACAATCTTAATCTCAGAAAAAGCAAAAGCAAAAATTGATCTAATTAAGAGATAAGGAAGGAATTTCTATCCTGCTAAAAGGCACCAAAGACAATGAAGTAACATTTTCAAACAATTATGCACCAAGTGATATAGCACGCAAATTCTTAGAGGAGAAGTTACAGGAATTACAGGAAAAAATAGACCACACAGTTATACTAGTGGGGACTTCAACCTCCCCCTCTCTAATGTAATAAACCTAACCTCAGAAAAGAAAGAAGTTAAGGAGGTAAACAGAATGCTGGAAAAGGTAGGTACGTTAGACATTTACAGAAAACTGAATGGAGAAAGAAAGGAATATAGTTTTTTTTTCTCAGTGATACATGACACATTCACAAAATTGACCATGTAGTAGGGCATAAACCCCTCAAAATCCAGTGCAGAAAAGCAGAAATAGTCAAAGCACCCTTTTCAGATGATGATGCAATAAAAATTATATGTAACAAAGTACCATGGAAAGATACAATGAAAATTAATTGAAAAATAAATAATCTAATCCTAAAAAATGAGTAGGTCAAACAACAAATCATAGAAACAATAAATGACTTCATTCAAGAGAATGAAAATAATGAGACAATCTACCAAAATTTATGGACACGTCAAAGGCAGTTTTTAGGGGAAGTTTCATATCTCTGAATATTTACACGAATAAAATAGAGAAAGAAAAGATCAATGAATTGGGAATGCAACTGAACAAGATAGAAAAAAACAAATTGTAAACACCCTATACGATACCAAATTAGAAATACTGAAAATAAAGGAGAGACTAATAAAATTGCAATTAAGAAAACTATTGAACAAGTAAGTAAAACTATGAGCTGGTTTTGTGAAAAAAAAAAACAATGAAATTGATTAATCTTTGGTCAATCTGAATTTTCAAAAATGAAAGAAGAAAATCAAATTAAAAGTATCAAAAATGCAAAGGCTGAATTCACCTCCAATGAAGAGGAAATTAAAACAAAAATTAGCAATCATTTTGTCCTACTGTAATGCCCATAAATTTGGCAATCTTAATAAAACGGATGAATATTTACAAAAATATAAACTGCCAAGATTAAAAAAGAGGAAGTAAAATACTTAAATAATCTCATTTCAGCAAAACAAATTGAACAAGTCATCAATGAACTCTCAACAAAAAATCTCCGGGGTCAGATGGATGTACAAGCAAATTCTTTCCAACATTCAAAGAAGAGTTAATTTCAATACTATATAGAATACTTGGGAAAATTGGCAATGAAGGAGTTCTACCAAATTCTTTTTATGATACAAATATTGTTCTGATACCTAAGCCAGGAAGAGTCAAAATGGACAAAGAAAATTATAAATCAATTTCCCTAATGAATATAGATACAAAAATTTTAAATAAAATTGTTACAAAAATATTTCAGTAACTTATCGTTAGAATAATACATTTTGACCAATTAGAATTTATGCCAGTAATGCAGGGTTGGTTCAACATCAGGAAAACTATCAGCATAATTGATCATAAAGACAATAAAACTAACAGAAGCCATATGATTATCTCATTAGATGTAGAAAAAGCTTTTGACACAATTCATCATCCATTCCTCTTCTAAACACTAGAAGGCACAGAAATAAAAGGAGCCTTCCTTAAAATAATAAGCATCTACCTAAAAGCAAGCATTATATGTAATGGGGCTAAATTAGATACATTACCAATAAGATTGGGGGTGAAACAAGAATTTCTATTATCACCACTGTTATTCAGTAAGGTACTAGAAATATTAGCTTTAGCAATAAGACAAGAAAAAGAAATAGAAGGAATTAAAATAGGCAAAGAAGAATCTAAGTTATCACTCTTTGCAAATGATATAACAATATACTTGGAAGATGCTAGAGAATCAAGTAAAAAACTACTTGAAATAATGGAAAATTCTAGTAAAGTTGTAGGATACAAAATAAATCCACATAAATCATCAGTATTTCCAAATATCAGTAGCAAAGCCCAACAACAAAAGATAAAAAGAGAAATCTCATTTAAAGTTATTGCAGACATTATAAAATATTTGGATGTCTACCTGCCAAAACAAACCATGAGGCTCTATGAACACAATTACAAAACACTTTCCTCATAAGTAAAGTCAGATCTAAATAATTGGAAAAGAATCTTTTGCTCATGGGTAGACTTAGCTAATATAACAAAAGTGACAATTTTACCTAAATTAATTAACTTATTCAGTGTTGTAACAATCAAACTACCAAAAATATTTTATAGAGCAGAAAACAATAACAAGAAAAATATTCTGACCATGAAAAGTTATTATGGTGACAGGGAAGACCAGGACACAAATTCAGAAGAGGACAACAATGTCAAAGCACCTATGTACAAAACACCAAATGAATATGGAAAGTTATCTCAAGCCCAGAAAGAACTCATGGAAGAGCTCAAAAAGAAGCTTAAAAATAATATCAGAGAAGTAGAAGATAAATGGGGAAAATGAGAGTGATGCAACAGAATTATGAAAAAAGACTCAACAGCTCAAAAAACTGCTAAAACATTAGAATTGTCAAGATAGAAAAGGAGACACAGAAATCCACTGAAGATAACAATCCTTAAAGAGTACAACTGGCCAAATGGAAAAGAAAGTATAAAAATAATTCAGAATAACACCTTAAATGTTGGAATTGGGCAAGTGGAAACTAATGGCTCTATGAGACATCATAAATCAATCAAGTAAATTCAAAGAATGAAAAGTTGGAGTAAAATATAAAATACCTCTTGGGAAAAGCAACTAACCTGGAAAATAGAACCAGAAGAGATAGTATTAAAATCACTGGAATACCTGACAGCCAAAGTGAAAAAGAGAACCTGCACAGCAACTTTCAAGTAATTATCAAGGAAAAATTCCCTGTTGTCCTGGAACCATAGGGCAAAATAGGCATTTAAAGAATCCACTGATCACCTCAGGAAAGAGATCCCCAAATAAAAAAAATAACTCCACAGAACATTATATTCAAATTTTAGATCAGGTCAAGGAGAAAATACTAAAAGTGGCCAGAAAGAAACAATTCAAATATTGGGCTGTCACAATCAGGATCACAGAAGACTTGGCAGCTGCAACATTAAAGGACTGGAAGTCATGAAACAATATACTGGAGGGCAAAAGTGCTAGGACTACACACAAGAATCACTTAACTGGCATAATTAAGCATAGTACATCAAGGGTAAAATGGTGATTCAACAAAAATAGAAAGGTTTCAAGTCTTCTTAAGGAAAGCAAAACTATACCAAAAAATTGACCTCTAATATTAAGACCTGGGAAAACCATAAACAGGTAAAAAGGGAAAACATAAGGGATTCAATAGAACTAAACTGTTTACATCTCTCCATGGGAAGATGATGCTTGTAACTATTAAAAACTGTATCACTAACAGTATGGCTAGAAGGAATAAACAATTGAAAAGTCTGTGGGTATAAGGTGTATTTAGGGGAAAGACATTAAAAAGGGATGAGAAAAAGGAGTCAAATGAGTGTAGAAGGAAGGGAGTGGTAGATGGGATAAATTACCTCCCATTAAAGAGGTGAGAAAGATTTATCACAGCAGAACAGAAGATGGGAAAGCAGCAATAGGTATTGCTTGAACTTTCATCACTATTGTCTCAAAGATGGAATAATCTACACTTTCAGATGAATATAGAAATCTATCTTACCCACCAGGGAAGCAGGAGGGGAGGCAAGTAAATAAAGGGGTTGAGTGAGTACTGATAGAGGGGGAGAGAGGATCAGGGGAGATGACAGAAGAAAAATATTGGTGATGTGGAAAAGGAGAGGAAAACCAGGAGAAAGAATAGGATGGAGAGAAATACACAGGAAATAATTGTAATGGTGAATGTGAATAGGATGAACTCTCTCATACAATGGAAGCAGATAAGACTGGATAAAAAACCAATATCCTGCAATATGTTCCTTATGAGAAACACACTTGAAACAGAGAGATATAGAAAGAATAAAGGAAAACCTGGAAAGACTTGTACAAACGGATGCAAAGTGAAATGAGCAGAACCAGGAAAACACTGTACACAGTATCAGCAGCATCATGCAATGATCAACTCTGAGTGACTTAGCTTTTTACAGCAGCACAATGATCCAAGGCAAATACAAAGGACTCATGAAGGAAAATGCTATCTACATGCAGATAAAGACCTGATAGAATCTGAAAGCGGACTGACACATGTGTTTTACTTACTTTATTCTTACTCATGTTTTTTTTCTTTCTTCCTTCACCACTGTGATGAATATGGAAAGACATTTTACATTATAGCATAGGTATAAACTATATCAAACTGCTTACAATTTTCAGAAGAAAGAAAGGGAGGGATGAAGGGGTAAAAATTTGGAACTCAAAATCTCATGCAAATGAATGCCAAAATTTTTCTTGATTTGCAATTGTTGCAAAAAATAAAACACTATATAAAAGAAAAAAAAAACAATCAGCTACAAAGCTCTAGCGTGCTATGCAACTTTTTCCTCATTTAGACAGGATATTTTTCTTCATATTTCATAGTTAGTCATCCTATTTCCTATAGCGATTGATTCAAAACTTCTCCCTCTCCGTATCCAGTTCCACATATACTGAAGCTTCTTTCGCTTTTCTACTACCCATACATTCATTTCACGACACCTAAAAATATGCCTTCTACTACTACCACTCTACTGAATCTATGTTCTCTAAAATCATAAATGATTCTCTAGATAAATGTAAAGGCACTTTTAGTAGGCATAGGGTGTGGGACAAATTGAAAAACAGGGCATAATGGTTAAAATTGATATTTCATTATTCGGTGTGTTGGCAGTGGAATAGTTTTATGTAATACTGAGACAGGTATTTCAGAAAAGGAAGGTCTCTAAAGTCTCAACTTATTTTTTCCAATTATAGAATTCTTCTTTGATTAACCAAATTAATTGAAATAGTTTTGTTGACTACAGCTTTGTGGTACAATGTGAGATCTAGTAAGACTAGGTTTCCTTCACACTCTACTTTTTGAAAGACTTTAGAAATCTGATCAATGTGGTGACCAATCATAATCTCACAGGACCAAAGATGCAGCTTGCCATACAATTTCTTTTTTTTTCTTTCCTAATATAAATTCATTAATTTAACTTTTTACATTAATTTTCACAAAATTTTGGGTTCCAAATTTTCTCCCCTTTTCTCCCCTCCCCCTACCCCAATACACCGAGCATTCTAATTTTCCCTATCTCCAATCTGCCATCTCTTCTACCATCCCTCCCTTCTCTTGTGCCCATCTTCTCTTTTGTCCTGTAGGGCCAGATGACTTTCTATTTCCCATTAACTGTATTTCTTATTTCCTAGTAGCAAGAACAATACTCAACAGTTGTTCCTAAAACTTTGAGTTCCAAATTCTCCCCATCCCTTCCTCCCCACCCATTCCCTTTGGGAAGGCAGGCAATTCAACATAGGCCCTATCTGTGCAGTTTTGCAAATGACTTCGATAACAGTCGTGTTGTGTAAGATTAACTGTATTTCCCTCCATCCTATCCTGCCCCACATTGTTTCTATTCTGCCTTTTGATCCTGTCCCTCCCCAAATGTTGACTTCAAATTGCTCCCTCCTCCCATTGCCCTCCCTTCCATCATCTCCCCCACCTTGCTTATCTCCTTCTTCCCCATTTTTCTGTATTGTAAGATAGGTTTTCATACCAAAATGAGTGTGCAGTTTATTCCTTCCTTTAGTCGAATGTGATGAGGGTAAACTTCATGTTTTTTTTTCTCAGCTCTCCTCTTTTTCCCTCCACTAAAAAATCTCCTGCTTGCCTCTTCAATGAGAGATAATTTACCCCATTCCATTTCACCCTCTCTCCTCCCACTACATTTCTCTCTCACCATTTACCTTAATTTCTTTTAAGATATGGTCCCATCCTATTCAATTCACTCTGTGCTCTCTGTCTCTGTATGTGCATGCATGTGTGTATGTGTGTGTGCATGCACACATGTACGTGTGTGTGAGTGTGTGTGTATGTGTGTGTGTGGTCCCACCAACTACCCAGACACTGAAACGTTTTAAGAATTACAAATATTATCTTTCCATGTAGGAATGTAAACAGTTCACCTTTGGTAAGTCTCTTATGACTTCTCTTTGCTGTTTACTTTTTCATGCTTCTTCTCATTCTTGTGTTTGAAAGTCAAATTCTCTTTTCAGCTCTGATCTTTTCATCAAGAATGCTTTAAAGTCCTCTGTTTCATTGGAAGACCATATTTTCCCCTGAAGTATTATACTCAGTTTGGCTGGGTAGGTGATTCTTGGTTTGAGTCCAGTTCTTTTGACTTCTGGAATATCCTACTCCACACCCTTCGATCCCTTAATGTAGAAGCTGCTAGATCTTGTGTTAACCTGATTTTATTTCCACAATACTGGAATTGTTTCTTTCTAGCTGCTTGCAATATTTTCTCCTTGACCTGGGAATTCTGGAATTTGGCCACAATGTTCCTAGGAGTTTCTCTTTTTGGATCTCTGTCAGGCGGTGATCGATGGATTCTTTCAATACTTATTTTGCCCTCTGGTTGTAGAATATCAGGGCAGTTTTCCTCAATAATTTCATGGAAGATGATGTCTAGGCTCTTTTTTTGATCATGACTTTCAGGTAGTCCCATAATTTTTAAATTGTCTCTCCTGGCTCTATTTTCCAGGTCAGTTGTTTTTCCCATGAGATATTTCACATTCTCTTCCATTTTTTCATTCTTTTGGCTTTGTTTGGTGATTTCTTTGTTTCTCAGAAAGTCATTAGCCTCCATCTCTTCCACTCTAATTTTGAGAGAACTATTCTCTTCAGTGAGCTTTTGAACCTCTTTTTCCATTTGGCTAATTCTGATTTTGAAAGCATTCTTCTCCTCATTGGCTTTTTGAACCTCTTTTGCCAATTGAGTGAGACTATTTTTCAAGGTGTTATTTTCTTCAGCATTCTTTTGGGTCTCCTTTACCAAGGTATGGACCCGTTTTTCATGCTTTTCTTGCATCTCTCTCATTTCTCTTCCCAGTTTTTCCTTCACCTGTCTAACTTGCTTTTCAAAATCCTTTTTGAGCTCTTCCATGGTCTGAGCCCACCGGCTATCCACCAGGGATGTCTGGGATACAGAGGCCCCGACCTCCACATCTTTCCCTGATCATAAGAATAGTTCCTCGTCATCAGAATTGAAAGGTGGGAACATCTGTACCCCGTCAAAGTAGCTTTCTTTAGTCTTATTTTTCTTCCCTTTTCTGGGCATTTTCCCAGCTAGTTACTTGACTTCTGAGATTCCTGTCTGCCCCCACCTAGATCCACCCAGCTAGTGCTTGGGTCTGAGATTCAAATGGTCTTTCTCTGGTGGGCGTGGCTGCTATTCAATGTGAGCTTAAGTTCTGGTGCTGGGGTGGGGACAGGGCCGCCTCCCAGGCTCAGTTCTTTCAGGGGCTTTATGCAGAGACCTTTGGTAATGGCCCTGAAGTTCTGCCTGCTGCTCCAGGAGTCTCGGGTCACAGCTGCCTCTACCGCTGCCTCTGCCGCTTCCTCTGCTGCTGCCTCCCGAGGGGGCCCGAGTCACAGAGACACCCCGCTCCTCTCTCGGTTAGCCCAGATGTCTCTCTCACTGACTTGTAGCGTCTGTGGGAGGAGGGACCTTCGAGGCTGCCAGAGGTTCCGTTCCTGAAGCCTGCTTGGATGCGCTCCTCTAGGACCATGCAGCCAGGGCAGCTCAGGGGTGGACTCCGCTGTCCGCAGCATGATGGACCGTGGGGACGGCTCTCCAGGGCTCTCTGGAATGGAAATCTTTTCCACTGTGTTTCTGTGCGCCTTGCAGTGCTCCAGAATTTGTGGGGAGTTTTTTTTTTCAGGAAATGTATGGGCTGTGGATTCGGAGCTAGCATACATGAGTCTTTCTACTCCACCATCTTGGCTCCTCCCTGCCATACAACTTCTGATAGAGAGGTGATGGACTCAAGATACAGAATAAGGTGTCTTTTTTTGGACCAAAGTAAGAATTTTAAAATCACTTATCCCATGTCACAACTTCCCTTTTCCTTTCTACAACTACAGCAACGAAGACAACGATGATGACCACGACTACTACGACTACTACTATTGAATTAGAGCTACTACTCTATTTCAGGTCCTTATTATCATTACACAAGCAACCCAGTATCTGTCTTTCCTCTTTTCATCCTTTTTCCCTCCAGGCAATTGCTAAATTAACCTTCCTAAAGCACAGAGTTAAACATATATTACTCAAGAATTGATGGTGGCCTCTTTTTTGCCCTTAAGGATATATCTGCTCCAAAGTTTGGCACATGATGCCATTCAAATATGACTCTGAACAATCTTTTCAGATATTTCATAGTACCCTTCATCACACATGCAGTGTTCTAGCCAAATTGACCTAGTATATCTCTAACCTAAACTGAGCATTGAATCTCCCATCTCCAAGCCTTTTCAGACCATTCTCCATACCTAGAATGCATTGCCTCCTCAATTCTCCCCTTCAGAATCCTTAGCTTCTTTCAAGGTTCAACTAAGATACCAACCTCAAAAAGGGAAGTCATTCCTACTCCTCCTTCCTGTTAGGGTTCTTTCTTTCCTCAAATTGTCTCTTACTTAATTGCATAAATATCTGCAAAAAATGTAGCATTTCTGAATGTAATTCATGTTCCTTAAAGGTGATGAATATTTTTTTTTTAAATTTTGAATTTATATTCTTATCCTATCCTATGGAATTGCACATTTTATCTCTTTAATAAATGCATGTTGAATTAACTTATGTGAAACTCAGAAGAGAAGCTGTAGACATAAATTTAAGTGTCATCTGAATAGCTGAAAGAATTTGACTCCTATGAACTCTGAAATTTTCTTTCATATCTACGACTTTGAGTTTCTAGGAAACATGGTATTGCTTTATACCAAGCATTTGAGCCTTCCCCTTGTGGAAGATGACCATAAAATGGAAAATCTTCTGCCTTATCTTGTTAATACTGAAAATTATTTTAAATGTGGGAAGGTGAACTGTCTTTTATTTAATAATTGTTCTAAAAATAATTTTCTACAAGTACGGACTAGCTTCTCAAGAACAAAATAGAACTTTTGATCTCAAAAGCTTTTATATGCTTCTGAGAATAAAAATACTTCCTCTGATATTGCTAATCTTTGACAAACATAGGGGTGGTGAACAGAAAGGAACAAAAAACCTCAAACTAATTCCTTTTCCAATATAAATACATGCAAGGGTCTTGTGTAGGTTTCTGGGGAATTTTGATATATTTCAGGGTTTTTTAAAGTCATGCTAAGATAATTCAGTTGATTTCTTAGTTATAAATTGGCTACAGTCTGTTCTTACATATAGTATTAAAGTATGTGCATCCTGATGGCTTGCCAAGATTGTTTTTAGTACATTCCCACTGTAACAAAAAGCATTTTTTAATCCCCACATGGTACTTTGCCATGTGCAAACACTTCATATGGGCCTGTACTACTCCAGGACAACCAAGATAAGTATATGTAATGATAGGCAGAGTTCCTGTTTTTAGACTCTGAGGATGATAGATTATATTTTACCCAAAGAGCTGTTGATAAAAATTGAACTACAGAGTGAAAATGCACAGTAGAAGATGTACAAGGTTACTCAGCAAGGACTAAGTATGCCAGGTTGCAAATATCTGACACTTCATATTTCAGAGTCATCCCCATAGTCATTTTTATCTTCACATTATTAGCCTCCCTCAAGCAGAGACTATTAACAAGAAAACTTACTTTGGAAAACAAACTTTGCTAAACAAACTCATCAACTCCATCCTCCCATCCTCCCCCTGCACACATCTGCCCTTTACTGAATCCTGCTCTGTACCTAATAGTGTTAGAAAGACTATCTAGTGTGTCTTATTCTACTGAATGCAATTCTATCCTGTACACACCAATCCCTCATTTTATGACATTTAAATCACAATGGAGGACACTGAAGAAATAAAGGATATTTAAAAATGTATGTATTTTAGTAAATAGTTCAAGTCTCAGGTATAGAGATCATGTTTTAATCCTCTTTGAATACCCAGGGTCTTCCCTGGTGTCCTAAAAAATACTTTGTGATTGGAATGACAATGATAATATATGTCATAGATGTAGATAAACCCCAAGAAAATGATTCTTTGGTATTTCAGCTGTCAGGAGAGTATTCAGAGATAAATTATTTTTATATCAAAACATACTCCACCAAAATGAACTTTAATATGTTTCATATAATGGAATTTTGACATGCATTGAAATGCTCATATCTTCACTACAGATAAATTCTAAAGGTAATAATCTCCAACTTTTATTAAAAATCCCCATAAAAATAAAATTGAATTCTGATGTGGAAATAAATTGAAGTACTGATTTTAATAAAATATGAAAATTTATACTTAGATAAATTTTAAACACATATAAAAACAACGATGGGAAATATGCTGTAATAATGTGACAAATACACAATAAAAGTTATGGAGTTGAAATAACTCTCACAGACTGTATCAAATAGTTCTGACAAGTAAATCCTAACCTTTTCAAATGTTCAGTATTTGTATGCAAATAGAGTACTTATTTTATTAAGGCATGTTCTCCTGCCCTCCAAGTTATACAGTTTAGTAAAACTGGTCTTTTTGAAGTGGTCAGATTAATCCACATCAACACTTCTTCATTCTACTACTGTTTGTCCATTTTGTCTGACCACTTGGACATGATACTTACCGATGAGATGTTCTGTTTCTATGTAATACTGAGTATGTGGCCTTGGAATTTCTGTAGTTCTTCCTTTGGGAAGCATGTTAATTTGCATTTCTAACATTTCTCATGTTTTACTGCTATTATTACCCAAGTACTAAATATGTCTAGTTCTCCTATTGCAATAATGCATAATGTGTCATAGTGACACATATTTATCCTTAATTTTTTGGTGCTCAGTATTTCCTAATGACCATATGGGTCAATAACAAATTTCTTTCCCCAGTATAGTAACTTAGTACTCAGGTGTCCTGATGAAAATAATTAATTGCTTCCTTTCCTATAGTGCAACTAAACCTATTTAAAATATTTGAAAGAAAATGAAATATTCATAACACTACTCATTGTGTTCCTACTAACTTTTCATTCATACACATATTCATTTGACCTTATGCTTGCGTTTAAGAAGAAATTATTGTAAAATGAATTTATTAATCTGTGAATCAATATATAACTCTCATTTTGTATAAAAATACTTGGAACAATTGAATTTCCTATCTAGTGTCTTATACAGTACCAGGAAATCCCATCATATTAAAAATTTCATTTGTATTTTTAGGCACACTTTCAACTAGAATTTCTGGAACAAGCAGAAGAATTTAAAGAACAAGCAAGAATTCAGAGAAAGTTTAAATATTTTCCTAAGTTAGTGAGTGAACTTGAGGAATAGAAATGAGAACTATGGAAGAGAGAATTGGAAAGAAAATTAACAGTTTGGTACATGAAATTAAACCTTTCCCAAGCAACAAAATCCCTCAAAGTTAGAATGGACCAGATTGAAGTCAATGATTCCAAGAGAAAACAAGAATTACTAAAACAAAGTCCAAAGACTAAACTATAGATGAAAGTGTTAGCTATCTCACGGCAGAAACAACTGACTTAAATGACAGATAGAAGATGTCAGAGCTTGACTATGCTAGAACCCTGAGTCTTTCATCTTCTGATAGGCACAGCTTTCTTCCTAATGAAAGGGTGTTAGGGGCAGGGTCTTCCATCTACATAAGGGTCTATGACTTCCAGCTGCTGCCACATAGCCTGCCTTTTTCAGGTGAGAAGTCCTCAGATCACTGGTGCAATTGCACCCTGAGCCTTCCATTCTCTTACCTTAGTAAAGGCTGCTTGAGGCCCTTTTTTTTTTCATTTTTTTTTCATTTGCTCCAAAGCAACCACTTCCATCCTTACCAACATAAGGCATCTTCAACCTATTGCTGCCAGCTCAATCTCCCTGTTGCTATGTGGAGACACTTCAGTGCAAAAAAGAGAAACCCTTTCTTCAATTTCAGGTATAAGGATGTACAAAAATATTTATACTTCTCTTTGGGGTGGCAAAGAATGAGATTCTATAGAGATGTTCACAAATTAAGGGATGATTGAACGAGTTATCATACATAAATTTGATGGAATGCTACTGTGCTGTAAAAAAAATAATGAAGTAGATGGTTTTAGAGAAGCCTAGGAAGACTTGTGGGAACTGATACAGAGCAAATATATTCCCTGAATAGGGGATCCTGAATAGGGGATCCTGAATCAGGGGATCCTGAATAGAATCCAGGGAAAAAATTTATAAAATGACAATATTTTAATGGAAAGTGACTTTTCAAAGCAGTAGCAACTCTTATCAGAAAAGTGACCAATCAATACCACAGAGGACAAAAGATGAAATATGCTACCCACCTCCTAAATATAGACATAAAGGGCTCAGAAATTAAAAAGACAAACCATTGGGACACAGTTAAGAGAAATTTGTTTTGATTGATAATATGTTTGTAACTGATCTTACTTTTATTTTATTCTCAATTGGGGAGGGAAAGAGAACAAAAAGACAGGTTTCTGTTGGCTGAAAAAATAAACATAATCAACCTGAAAATATAAAAACAAACAGGAACTTGTTGAAAAATTAGTTTCTATCATTATATCTTTCAAGAAAGATTATGTGTTATTTGACATTTGTTGAAGGCATCTTGTTAGAAGAGAAACTTTAAAGCAGCATTTTACTACATCAAATCAGATGATTCTTATGGTAAAAGATATATTGTTTTAATTTCATCTTTCCTTAATAATGTGTATTACTATTGAATATCATTTGTGAAAGCATGTCTTACATCTTCATCTTTTAAACCTTTACTGTGCTTTTTTTCCCATAAGGATTTTATAGTGATAAAAAAAGTAGGCATAGGACGGATGATATTCCTTAAATATACTTTGGGGTAAAAATAAAGTCAAAAGAATAGAGAGCAAGGGTTCTTAAACTTTCTATGTGTCACAGCCACGTTTGTCAGTCTGCTGAATCTTATCAACAACCTCTCAGAATCATAGTTTTAAAAGTATAGAATGAAAAATATTATAAAGAAA
Organism: Bettongia penicillata ogilbyi; assembly: GCA_023548195.1. Lineage (NCBI taxonomy): Eukaryota > Metazoa > Chordata > Mammalia > Diprotodontia > Potoroidae > Bettongia > Bettongia penicillata. Next base: position 1,630,434 of record JAJHZJ010000190.1, read on the forward strand.
ACTGATTATATTGAAATATAGTGGAGTGGAGCCAAGATGGTGGAGTAGAAAGACTCACTTATGCTAGCTCTGAACCCACAGCCCATATATTTCCTGCAAGAAGAACTCCCCACAAATTCTGGAGCACCGCAAAGTGCACAGAAACACAGTGGAAAAGATTTCCATTCCAGAGAGCCCTGGAGAACCATCCCCAGGGGTCTGTCATGCCCTGGAAAGCAGAGTCCACCCCTGAGCTGCCCTGGTCACACAGCCCCAGAGGAGCAGATCTGAGCAGGCTTCAGGAATGGACTCTCTGATGGCTGGGAAGGTTCCTCCGCCCACAGATACTACAGGTCAGTGAGAGAGACTTCTGGGCTGGCTGAGAGGGGAGCGGGGTGTCTCTGTGACTCGGGCCCCCTCGGGAGGCAGCAGCAGAGGCACCGACAGAGGCAGTGGCAGAGGCAGTGGTGGCTGAGACTCCCTGAGCAGACAGGAGCTCCATTACCTCAGGTCTCTGCATAAACCCCCAGAGGGAAATGAGCCTGGGAGATGGCCCTGCTCCCACCCGCCCCATTACTGAAGGGCTCTGCATAAAGCCCCTGAGGGAACTGAGCCTGGGAGGCAGCCCTGGCCCCATCCCAGCACCAGAACTTAAGCTCACATTGAATAGCAGCCACGTCCACCATGGAAAGCCCATTTGAATCTCAGACCTCAAGCACTAGCTGGGTGGATCTAGGCGGGGCTGGACAGGAATCTCAGAAGTCAAGTAACTGGCTAGGAAAATGCCCAGGAAAGGGAAGAAAAATAAAACTATGGAAAGCTACTTTGATGGGGTACAGATGTTCCCACCTTTCAATTCTGATGACGAGGAACTATTCTTACCATCAGGGAAAGATGTGGAGGTCGGGGCCTCTGTATCCCAGACATGCTAGGTGGATGTCCGGTGGGCTCAGGCCATGGAAGAGCTCAAAAAGGATTTTGAAAATCAAGTTAGACAGGTGGAGGAAAAATTGGGAAGAGAAATGAGAAAGATGCAAGAAAAGTATGAAAAACGGGTCAATACCTTGGTAAAGGAGACCCAAAAAAATGCTGAAGAAAATAACACCTTGAAAAATAGTCTCACTCAATTGGCAAAAGAGGTTCAAAAAGCCAATGAGGAGAAGAATGCTTTCAAAATCAGAATTAGTCAAATGGAAAAAGAGGTTAATATCATACCCCGGATCAAAAAGTGAACTGAGAGGGAGGTCTAGGACTCAAATGTTGTCCATTGCTCCATATTACTAGTAATACTCAAATTGCTCAGTCCTTCCATGAAGGATGTTTTCCTTGTACTCAAATCGCAAATATTTAGGTTTTATGTTTTTTATCTCTGACCTACCTGTGTTCATCCTATCTTCTCAACGTACTCATACTTCTCTTTAAATTCCTGTTTGTTCATTATAGTTTTATTAAACTGGGCATTAGGTAAAAACAATCTACTTGAACTAATCCTCACTGAGGTGTTAATGACTAATAACCTTATGAGAAGCATTGTTTTTTAATTTGTTATTATCTGAGATTATTGTTTACTACAAATGAGTTTCTAATTGTTAAAATTTCACTGGATTTAGAGCTTCAAGGACTATAGACCTTGGAAGCTGTAAGGAATGATTGGATTTTGTTTCCACAGAAATCATGTGATACATAATTTGTGAAACCTAAGGAGTCATTCTTGACAGAAAGTTTTCTACTTATTAACTACTTTAGAAATAAAATTGTGGTGGAGGATGGGGGATGTAGCATAGAGGTTGAGAGCAGATTTTTCTTTTATTCTCAGAGAAAGTCTTTTTCTGTGTCAAAAACTGTTAGGCTAAGTGAAGCTCCACTAAAGATGAGACCCATAAACCCAAGACACTATTTTAGCAAATGAGACTTTTCTTATAGACATCTTGGGTTGAATCTTCAACTCACACATTTGTGAACTCTCTTAGTAAGTGGGAAAATTTCTTTCTCATGGTATGGAGGACATAAAATTTGAGTGAAGTGGACATCTTGAGTTGGAATTGTTCTAAAAAGTATTTATGGCTTGTCATTCCTTTACTAAATAAAATATAAAGAGAATGAGGATGAAGAGGGGAGGGCTGAAATATGAAATGTAATCAGGGGAGGAGACCCATGTTAGGAGGTGTGCTCAGATATGCTATGAATCCTGAAGTACCCATTCAATGAGGAATAGGAGAGGGAAATACAAAGCAGAATAAGGAATAAAAGGCTTTGTAATTGTCTGAAAGTGTGTGCCTCCTCATGGATCACCCAGTCTCTTGTGGTCTCTTCCAAGAGAATAATAAATATCAATCTTTTCCCCCCTGAATTCATTATTCAGCCATGCGAAATTTTGGATAAGACAGTTGTTTCTGACAGAGGCCATCTATTCTAACCCAATTATTTTACAGACAAGAAGGAAGAGGATCAGAAAGATTATGTAATTTGTCTGAGCTCAGATAGGTAGTAAATGATATGGGCAACAACTTAACCCAAGACTTCTGACACCATGTTCTTCCACAAAAATGTCTCTAATTTCTCTGTTTAAAAATCAACAGATGATTCCCACCAATTGACTTCAATACATTAATCTAGGTTCCTGGACACTACTTTCAACCTTACTTTGATACTTTGGTCTGCCCTTCCTTCTGTCTAAATGAGAATTTATTTCTGACTTGTATCACACTGTTTTGTTCCATCCTAATCTATTGCTATGTTATGCAAGTTTACTTTTTCCCCATTTCTGGGTCTATTAGTCCATTTTGTTTAGCCTCATAACAAAATTTTTCACTACAACACAGAAAATACATCTTTTCTCAGTGATTCAGATGGTTCTTGGACAAATGATGACACCAAAGGCATCTCCTTTTTAACAATGTCCAACTTTGGACAATTGTGAAGGAATTCTTCTATTCTCCACTGTGGGACCAATTCCCAGAGAGTAAGAAGGTGAATTAAAAAATTATTATGGAAGGTATTTTTGGAAAGCGTTTCTGGGAGGATGGAAATCACATACCACAGACTGTACTACCATTCCTCAGATTTTTCCTCTTGTCCATTTCTGAAGTTCTGAAGTTTCTAAGATTCCTTTATTTTCCAGAGAAGCATTCATAGCATTGGGGGCTCTATACATGGATGAGCATAATAGGGCAGGGACTATGGTGACTGTGCGTAAGTCAAAAATGAACTTTGATTAGACTTCCCTCTGCTAGGAAATTTTTCTTGGTATTTAGCTTATATCTTTCATGGTACATTGTTCTGAATACATACTTTAACTTTTGAAGAACTTGCCCTTAATTGACTTTCTCATGAATTTTTAATCTATTTTAAAGTTCCATTTAAAAAATGGCATATCACAATGGTGTTTCACAAAAAGACTTAGATTCTTTGTTGCAAGAAGCCAGCTGGCTCAGATCCAGCTTCTAGTTGTCCTTGTGCTAAAATTCCTTAGTTTCTAAACTGAATAACTCAAAGAGAAGAACTATTATAACTGCGGTGTTTGATGTGTGTTCCCCTTGCTGGTATTATTGGTGAGGGGCACTTGCCCAAAGTAAGGCAGTTGATGCTTAGTTAAGGACTAGGAAACTTTTTGTCCAGGAAAAGCTAAAAACTGATGCCTTTTACTGCTTCTCATTATGATTCAACAACTCCTTTCAAAATTCCTTGCTTTAAACCAGATCTTTTTTTTTTTTTAACAGATTTTCCCCAGTGTCCTCCAGTGGAGGAATTCTTCATGAATGCACATAATTCTTAACACTTTTACAAAACACCATTTTGTTATGCAAAAATTAATTTAATACACCCAACTTCATAATCCAATTTTCAATTAGCAAATTAAGTAAGACATGTCTGTGTAGACAAATATATTTCCCTGAAAATTCTGGGAATTTGCCTTGCTTATAAAAATTCCCCTAGGTTCCTTGTATGTAATACAAAATTGCCAAAAATGTTTGGTCCACACTCTGTATTTCTGTATTTATATGATCCTGAATGAAAAGGTCGCAAGATGCATCCCCAGAGGACAAGTTCCTCACGGATTTTTGGTGCTGAGATGAGTGCTAAGAATGTGTCTTCTTTGGAGCCTTGCTGGCTTATTCCAATTGGGATCTGGTTTGTTTTTATGTTGTTCCTTCACACGACCCTCCAACTTACTTCCTGTTATCTTACTTTCAACTCGTCATGAATTGTCATGGACTTTGAGATGGCAGTGGCATCTTCAATGCCTCCACCAAGATATAATGTTTCATGCTTCTCAGGTCATGTTAGTAGTGATAGCTATTGAAAATATACTAAGAAAAAAATAAACCAAACAAAACTAAGTCTAAATCTGTGTAGAGTTGAGGTAGGAAAAGGCACTGCATACAAAATGCCGAAAGGTTATGTTTTCAAGTCGTTGAAGAACTAGGATGCATGGTGAGTCTTATATTTTAACTCACTAGGAATTACACGTGTAACAGTGAAACTTTCGTTCTTTGGAGTATTCAATTTAGGAAAGTTTGTGGCAGAATTGCAATCTCTAAGTTACTTTGGGTAGGAAAAGGAAAGTACAAATTAGTGGGGACAATAGCTATGAAATGGGTAAGGAAATTTCACATTTACATTATTACGTTTATCGCTTTAATCCTGATTATTATAATAAGTAATTTCCCATTATTCCTTTTTTCAATCTTTGGAAGATGGTGTGGGGAAAGCAAGGGATCTATAAGCTGAAATGATCCCATATATTGTACTAACTCCAAAAAGCATCTGTGACTTTGGTTGATTATTTTGCTATGGATCAGCTCATCTATTTCAGGTAATATGAGGGAACCTGGAAACTGGGAGACCACATATATTTGATTATTTTAGGAATTCTTTTATATTTGATTTCTTTTTCCATACTAAGTTATCCAGATATTTGAGTTTTCTTTTAATTTTATTTTTTTCTTTCAAAATGTCAGCATATATTATAGCATGTCATAGTTGAATTGTCTTTTTGTTTTTTGAGTATTTCTCACTCTTTCCAAGCTATGTGCAAACCAATTTCTTAATTAAAATCTGGAAGGTGAGTAGTCCAACAATGAACAAAAAGTTCTGCAGCAAACCATAAAGGTTTCATCTTATGTTCCAAGTGGTTTCTGAATGACTTACCTCATTAGCTGTTTTCTCCAAGTATGTTCCATGGGGCACCTAAAATATTTTGAGGATGCTTTCCTCCCCAGTTGATCATCTTTTCTTTCTTGTTATAAAATACTTCATTTTTGAATGTATCATGGTGTGTGTGGGTGGGGGTGGGGTTGGGAGGAGAGAATTTATTTGAGTCCACAGCTAGCTAGTAAAATTTAAAATGTTACAAGATTAAAGAGTTGAGTAAAGGTCCCATTTTTAAAGATGTTATGCCCAAAGTAATGAAAGGAATATGGCCATGGTTCATAGTCAAGGGGATAATGTCATTTAGTTGGCTGAAGCTTGAATAATTTTCCATTGTAAACATTCTGCAGTAAATGCCACCATTTAAGGGTTACAGACTTCTAATCAGGGAATTTCTTACTCTTCTCTAGATATTTGTCTTTCTAGAATCAATAGCTTTCTCCCTATTCTGATGTAGCTGGTAGGTACTTTATAATCACTTGAGCAGTTGCCACTCTTTGTAATCATACAGGATTCCTTGGAATGAGACTGGGGGCCTTATAGGCATGATGATTTACTGACAATTCATCATTCCTCTTTCCCAGAATGGCAGTAAGCACAGCTTTTGCACAGTAGATTGACCAGAGGAAAGCATAGTAAATAATTTATAATTGGATAATCAAAACAATTTGGATAAATTATCTGTGTAGCTCCTATTCATTCATCATAGTTAAGCACCTATCTATAGGTGCAATAATTATCTATACCATACTCTTCAATTTTTTATTGCCCACTGTCTCCTCAATCACTTGTAACCTGTGTTTTGCTCTTACCATTCCACTGCAATTTCATTTTCAAAGAATTTCCTGATCATGAGATCAAAGGCCCTTTTCTTTGTTCCATTCCTCATTGAATCCTCTAATTTTGACCTTATTGATCAAATCTTCTGCTAGATATTCTCCCTTCTTTTGGATTCAGAGACATAATGCTACTGGCTGTGCTTCTACATCTTCAATTTTTTCCTCTATTTCTACTTTACTGGCTCTTCTTTCCCATTCATTGGTATTCTCCAATGCTCCACCCTCAGTCTTTTTCTCCCTTGGAAGAAATGGTTATTTCTCTCCTGCATTAATAATTAATTATTGAATAAGAATCAAGAATTCTCCCCCACTTCTGATCCTTCATCTAGAAATCAGTGTGACAGTAAAAGAAATTCTAAGTTTGGGCTAATGGCTGCATTCTTGCTCATTGATTTTGCTCAGACTGGTCTGGAAAAATGTGGATTCTCCCTTTTGTCAGAAAAGTGATATGGAAATTGATAATTTTACTTGACCAAGATCCTGGTAATATAGTCCACCCTCCCATTGTAATATTTATTTTCTCATTAATTTAACCAATCAGAGTTGATTGCAACTTTCAGGAACACCTCTTCTTCCAAGAACATATAAACTGTGAGCCCACCACTACATAACAGACATGGTCTAAGGTCAAATGACCCTCTTTTTATTGATAAAAATGCTGGCCTTATTAATAAAATGATTAAATTAGGTGGAGATTAAGTCTCTTGAAACATTTTATACTATATCTCTATAGCATATATATGTATGTATATGTATATATAGTATATATACATATAGTATATATGTATATACTATACTAATTTCTCTATACTATTTTCCTTGATATTTATACTAATTTCCTTGGTTTCTCATTTATTCCTATGCCTTCAACAATGTATACCCAGGTAATCTTCTAATGTAGCTCCAGATCCACATTTAAATCGACCTGAAAATGCCTCTACATCTGCATCTCTGTTGAGACTTTCAACTCAACATGTCCAAAAGAAAACTTGTACAATTTGAATATGTGAGCTAATTTTCCTTAATCTTCCTTTCCTTTCCTTCCAATGTATTCCTTTTCTTTCCTCTTTCATTCTTTTATCAAGATCAGAAAAAACAGCAGAACCACTACTAGGTCTTTTTTAATTGCCCTCCTTCTATGCACCCTAGAGATAATAAAGATCAGGTGTGACACATGTTATGATAGCCAATATTTGAATGCAAGCAGTTTATCTTTATTTGATCCATTATTGCTGTTCCTTCACGTTTACCTTTTTATGTTTCTCTATTTCTTGCGTTTGAACTTTAAAATTCTTACACAATTCTAGTCATTTTATCAGGAATTCTTCAAAGTCCTCTATTTCCTTAAAGATCCATATGTTTCCCTGTGGCATTATATTTGGTCTATCTGGGTAAGTCATTCTCACCTGTAAGCCCATATCCTTTGCCTTCTAGAAATATTGTGTTCCAAATTCTCTGCTCCTTTTTAGTTGTGCCTGCCAAAACATGTGTGACCCTGACTGTGGTTCCTCACTATTTGGATTTTTTTTCTTTCTGGATGCCTGTATTATATTTTCTTATATTTGAAAGCTCTTGATTTTGCTTTTGAGGTTCCTGAAAGTTTCCATTTTAGCATTTCTTTCAGGGGGTGACTAGTTAATTCTTTCTGTGTTGTATTTTGCCTCCTGGTAACAAGAGATCTGAGCAGTTTTCTTTTAAGATTTGTTGAAATCACCTTTAGACTTTTTTTCTTTAGTAATGACATTTAAATGGTACAGTTATTTTTCATTTTTTTCTTGCTTTATTCAGGTAAGTTGTTTGTGCTATAAGATTAGCAAGATTTTCTTTTGGTCTTTTAGGTGATGCATATGGCTTAATATTTCTCATTGTTTTATGGTGGTGTTAGCTTCTATTTGGTCCATCCTAATTTTCAGGGAATTTAGTGCTTGGGCATAGTTTTTCATCTTTTGTGCCAAGTTGCTAAATCCCTTTCTAATTCTTTCTTTCTTAGCTTTGTTATTTTCCATTTTTTCCTCTTAAGGCCATTCATTCCATTTGCATAAAAAATACTCCTTTAAACTCTTGCTTTACACCTTCCAAACGTGCTAGTTGAGTTTATGCCAAAGCTGTGTTTTCCTTTGGGGTTTCACTTATAAATGTTTTGAAGCAATTCTCTTCTTGTGTATTTCTTTGTCTTGAGCATCCCTGTCAACATAATTCTTCCTTATGTCTGGGGTCACTTTTTTTCTTGCTTATTCTTGCAACTTACTTCCTAATTTCAGACAGTGTTAGGACTGTGCTCTTCTAGGCTTCTGAAGGGAAGCAGGTCTTACTGATGCTTTCTTAGGGTACTGAATATTATTCTAGGACCTTACAGACAGCCTGTGGGTCTGCAAGCTTTCAGTGCTCCCAAAGTAGTCAGATCCAGGCAACGTCTGATGGTTGCCCTCCTGGTCTAAGGTCTTCTAGTTCCTGATATGGTTTGGATTTGAGCAAGAGTAGACTGCTTTTCTACTCTGTTGCCATCAGCTACTTGGCAAGCTCTGTTGGCTCAGAGTGGTGAGACTGTGGCCTCCCCTTTGATCCAGGATTCTTTCACTGGTTATGACTGAGTAAGCTAAGCTAGATGCTGGAACTTAGTCATTGCTTTGCATCTGATTTCTGAGGATGCTCAGATTTTCATTGCTGCTCCTGCTGTTACTTTCTGAACTTATTTTCTCCATACATTGCCTAAGGCCTCTCTTACCCAGGAGCACCATTGTCACATACAAGTACCCTTCTCACTCCAAACTGGCTTTGGGTAGTGGGTGACAAAATTGTCAGTTTGTACCCTTCCCATTAATGTCACCCAATATAGGTCTAAAGATGCCCTAGTTCAGGTCCAGGCTTACTGATACCCTGCTACACAGCCTCTCCCTGGGCCCTTGGGTATTTCAGTCACTGCATATTCCTCATTCAACTTGTACTGTCTACAGAGATCCCTATCTATCTCCCTATACTGGCTTGGGCTGAACAAATGACTCATTGTGACTTTTGTCTGGTGCTTTTCTGAATCAGTTGGGAAAAGTTTGTGAAGGGCTCTTGATTGTACAGCTGCCTTTTGCTCCATCATCTTCCTTACTCTCTTTCCCCAAGGACTATTTTAATTCTCTTTACAACTTTCCTTTTTCTACCACTTGATTGACCTCTCACTCAGTCACCTATGTTCAATATATCATGATATGGTAGATATATTTTATTTCCATCGCAAGAAACACAAATGTTCAAATTATAAGGCAGTTCACTGGAATAAAATATTAGATTGGGAGTTAGAGGATCAGGATTAAAATCTTCATCTTGTAACTACTTCTGTGCCATTGGGCAAAAGTTTTCTTTTGTCTCTCCAAGACATATATTCTTTGTCTGTAAAATGGGTTGTATTTAGACCACATAAAAAATATTGGCACTTGTTATTTTGGTTTCCTTACAGAGAAGCTTCTGAGAATTGACTCTTGGACTTTTGCCATTTTCTTTTGCCCCAGATATCTGACTGCTTTTTTTCCCATCTTTACTAGGCAGCTAATGGGGTGCAGTGGATAGAGTACTGGACCTAGAATCAGGAAGACTCATCTTCCTAAATTCAAATCTAGCCTTAGGCATTTATTAGCTGCATGATCCTGGGTACTTAACCCTATTTGTCTCAGTTTCCTCATCTGTAAAATGAGCTGAAGAAAGAAATGGCAAACCATCCAACATCTTTGCCAAGAAAATTCCAAATGGGGTCATAAAGAGTCAGATGTGATTGAAAAATAACTGAACAAAATTTTCTTTACTGCCTCTTTTCATAACACCTTCAGATTAGAGCTATAATTACATGTTTAAAAACTTACTGTATTTTCTCAGGAATAGCTTTTTGTACTATTCTGAAGCTCATTAATCCCTTGGCTTAACCCTCTATATTATCTCCATTTCCTTTCCACTCCACACACTCCTGTATATGACTGTTTCAATAGAGAACGTAAGTTGTGCTTATGCAAATTCAAGATCCACTGACTCAGTGACATGGGTTATAAACATTATAACAATGTCATATTTCTAGAATGAGGTGAAATATGTCTCTATATTTTATGCTAGTCTATTCATTCTTACGTGAGAATTCATTTTTCTTTAAAATGAAATGGTTGTTTTCTTTAATAAGATGGGGTTTCATTAATAGATGTCAGAGTGGCGCATTCTAACTGAAATGACATTGAATCATCTAGAGTGTGAGAACAGGAGTTTGAAATCCAGCTCTGTCATTTAGCTGTTGTTTAATTGTTTCAGCGGTGTCTGACTCTTCCTGACCTCATTTAGGGTGTTCTTCGCAAAGAAGCTGATGTGGTTTTCCATTTCCCTTTCCAGATCATTTTACAGATGAGGAAACTGAAGCAGATGGGGTTAAGTGAATTGCCCAGGGTCACAGTTATTGCACAGGGTCTGAGACTGGATTTGAACTCAGATCTTGATTCTAGACCCCACTGTGTCACCTGGCTGCCCTCTGTCATTTAGTATATTTGTTCCAATATACCTCTTGGCGATTAAGTTTCTCTAACCAAATAAAATAATGATATTTGACTGAGAGACTTTTAAGGTTATTAGGACACTGATTTAAAGGTAGAAGGTACTTAAAATGTCATTAGCTCCAGTAATAATATTAATAGTCATAACCAACACTGATCTAGTCTAATACTTACTATTTGTTAGACATTGTGCTAAGTGCTTTACAATTACTATCTCATTTGACCCTCATAGCAACTTGTGGGAGAGAAATGTTGTCACTATCCCCATTTTGCAGGTGAGGAAACTGAAGCAAACAGAAGTTAAGTCACTTGCTGAAAGTCACACAGCTAATAAGTGTCTAAATTCATATTTGAACTCAAGTCTTTCTGGCTCCAGGTCCAGTGCTGTATTCACTATTTCATCTAATTGCCTCAATTCATTTTATACATAAGGAAGCTAAGACCCAGAAAGAGTAAGTGACTTGCCCTCAGTAATATAAGTTACATAAAACAGAATCAGAATTCCTTAAAGCTCAAGGCCTGAGTTCCTCGTTATTACATTTAAAAATAATTAACACCTGCTCAAAAAGAAGAGCCTGATCACTTGAAGCTGCAAATATAACCTGAAATTTGCCAGAAATAGCTGTCGTTGTGAAGAAAGGAGGCAGATCCTGAAGGTAACTTTCTCTGTGCAGCCACTGTCATGATCAGTGTTTTTCTTTCCAGCTACTTTGACAGGTAAACATGAGAATCTTCTGAGTCTGTCTCATAAACATGATATATGTATGTAAGAAAGTAACCTCAAAAGCTTTTTTTTTCTAGTTTAAAGTGTTAATGAAAAGTAGAATGTTTTCTTTGTTTTGGAAACTTGACATTACTTTGAAACAAGATATTTCAGCAAAGTCATTCTTTGATGAGACCTTAGCATACTCTCTTCCGGTTTGAGGTAGTTAATGATAATGCTCTGAATCTTTATGAACATTAGTTTGATTCATATACTAAACTTTTGTGGTAGGAAGAGCACTCGAGGCTTTCAAGTCACTTTATTTACAACAGCCCTACAAACAGAGATGTCATCAATATTATCCCCATTTTACAAATAAGGAAATTGAGGCTAATAACGATAACATTACTAGCTAGCATTAATATACTGCTTTAAGGTTTGTAAAGTGCTTTACAAAGGCTTACACACTTAATAATCAGAATAACCCATGAGGTAGGTGTTATTGCTTATCCCGAGAGGAAACTGAGGCAGACAGAGATTAAGTGACTTAATCAGGATTGCATAGTAAATGTTTGAAGCGGAATGTAAACTCCGGTCTTTCTGACTCCAAGGGTAGCATTCTACCCACTGCACCACCTCACTGACCAGCAAACTGGTTAAAGAAAGCTAAAGAACTACTAATTAGATATTTAAGAATGCTTGAATCCAATACATAATTGATAAATGGATATTCTGGGATGTTTCAAAATTCTGTAAAGTTGGGAATCTCTATAAAATTCGCAGGCATCCTTAGAATTAAACCATCTTCTTACTCATTTCCCATATTGCAAAGTGGGATTAGGGCAGAACTTCTGGGGCAAACTTTAAATTGAAGTGTATTTTTTGTACCCATCTCTCAAATTTATTTTTACCTAAGGAATATGTACATGGGAATTCTCTGGAGAAACTGAAACTTCTGTCAACAATTTAAAATCTGAGGAGTGCAAAAACATTATGGACAGGATTATTTTACATTGTGGTAGCAATGCACATCAAATGTTTCTTTGTCCTCTAATTTTCATTCAAATGAAAAGTAGGAGCCTTGTTAAAATTACTCTCAAGTTTTTAAACTCCTGGCTTCTAATGGACCAGTTTTAAGGTTCAACCACTAGTACTCCAATGTTTTATTGAGTGTTTTGTTCATGGTATAGAAGAAAGAATACTAGATTAGGAGGGAGGAGGCTTGGGATTTGATGCTGCCACTTTGATGGTAAGTTTAGGCAAGATGTTTGCCTTTCTGGGGTTTGATTTCTTTATCTGTAAAGTGAGAAATAGCTGGAAGAGATGAACCTATGTTTTAGAATTCTATACATGACTCATTCATCTATGAGACCCACAACAGTAACAAAAGGCTGAACACTGAGGTGATATGTTAGCCAAATATTCTAATATAAAAAACTTGTACTAGTTGGAGATCGGAAGACCTAAGTTCAAGTCTTGCCTCAGAAACTTACTGGTGAGTCACTTTACTTTTATGAATTCCTGTTTCCTTATCTGTGAAATGTATTAATTGTGCCTACTTCAAAGGGTTATTATGAGCATTAGAAAAGATAATATATGTAAAGTGCTTTGCAAAACTTAAAGGTCTCTATAAATGCTAGCCAGTACAAGAAAGATACCTTATGCATTTCATTCTTCCAATAAAAATTTTCATCTGAAAAATCTCATAGGAAAAAAAATTAGCTGAAGAAATAACATAAAAAAAGATATATTAGCAGTTTTGACCTGGGTGATTTGTACTTAGTTTTTCATTATTTTCTGTGATTTGTGTTAAGTATTTTATTATTTTCTCTTTCCTTATTTCTTTTATTTTTTTTTAATGAACAAGAATTTAAAAGAAAGCAGAAACAAAGTGTACTTTAGGAATATCCAAATTTAAAGTGTTTCCAGCATTAGAACTTTAGAGCTATAAAGTGTGAAATGAGTAAAGGGATTATTTACATATCAACTCCCAAATGACATAACATTCTCTTTTCAAGGGAAAAATGGGTAATTTGTAAGCCATTCAGGAAAAATGTATAATAACTTGATTCTGAGTCATTTTAACATTGATAAATCCAGCCTACTGTCTCTAATAGATAAGTAGTAAACTATTTATAAGTTTGCTTTACTCAAACAAAAATATCCACAACCTTAAACTTGACATTTCCACAGTGATGAATCTTAGATGAAATCATATTAAATGTCACAATAAAGACAGAATAAAATCAATAACTGTGTAGATGCAGCTATGTGAGGTCAATAATTCTGTGGTGGTAGTGACAGTCAAGCCAGGTTCTTTAAATGACAATATTTTCAAAATGTGCAATAACCTGAAGGCACCCAAGATTAATTTTTTGAGATGGAATTACTTTCTGAACAAGCTGTAATTAAACTTACTTTTTTTTTCTTTCTTGAGAATAAAAAATAGAATACAGTGAAAAATTGCCCACTTTTCTTTCTTATGCTCAGAAATTGTGGTATATGTCCATAGACACCAAAAGGAAAAATTCCCTCCCAGCAACATCTAGTTGTAGAAGATTAGTCTGACAATTGTGTTAAGTCTTTACTCTCTATTATATGATTCAGAAAAAGGTTAGCAAAAGAGACCCTGGCTCTTTTATTAATCTTATTTATGGTGGAAGGAACACTAGATTTTAAACCAGAAGGCCTGGTAGACCTGTTTCTGTAGCTTTCCTTGCCAAGTTCTTTTCTCTGAAACTCATTTTCCTATATTCAAAGTTTTGTCATATAATTTGTAAAAAATTAGTTGAAGCTTTTATTCTTCTGTGATTGAGGAGTGGCACACTATGATATCAAGTAATTATTGAGGTTAAAAAAGAAATCAGTGAATGTCTAAGAAATAAATATTAAAAAATACTTTAGAAAAAAGAAATAGATTAAATCTGTTGTCATAAAGAGCAGAAAGAAAACATGAATATAAAAAGTATTTAAAGTCCTATCAGGAAAGAGGTAAATACACATTTTTCTTAAAATGATAAATTATTTGTTAGTCTTGAATTTGAACCTCAAAATAAAATTCATAGTGTTGCCTCAAGTGTCTGTGTATTTTAGCCAAACATGAAAACTCAGTAGTAAGTTGGTATATTACCATTATAAACAACTGTCACTCACTATTATCATTCCTTTGGGAAAAAAAATGATATCAAAGGGAAAATAGAAAACAAATGCAGTGGGAAAGAAAAAAATTGATTTATTTTTCTGAGGTGTTTATGATTAATAAAAATTTATTGAGACCTTGTGGTAGTCAATTCCCATCAATTTTGGAAAGACTCTTCAAAGACTTCGAGCAGAGAGAGCTTGAATTTGAAACCTGACTCTGCCACTTTCACATGTATGACATTGGGCATTTTACTTTACCTGAATTTTAGTTCCCTGATCTGTAAACTAAGACATTGAACTATATGTGCACTGAGATTTCTTTCACATTTTTATCTGTGATTTATAATCTTATTATTTTGTGCTAATGTTAAGTGACCTTGGTAACTTAATCATCCCACAATGATGTCTGTGTTCATATACACATATAATACACATGGCTATATTCATGCATATATGAGCTAATGAGGACATAGATCTATATATGTGTATATCTCTATATCTACATACATATATCTGTGTATATATTGATATGTATAGTGTATGTATATGTACCTTAAGGAATTGTTTGCTTCAGTTAGCTTTTGTACCTCTTTTTCCATTTGGCCAATTCTACTTTTTAAGGAGTTGTGTTCTTCGGTGTATCTCCCCCCTCCCCCAATTTTGCCAATTGTATTTTTAAATGAATTGTTCAGTTTTTCTTCTATTTCTCATCTTTTAAAATTCTTTGTGAACTCTTCCAAGAAGGCTTTTTGGGTTGGAGATCTGTTTATGATCTCATTTGAGGTTTTAGATGTGGCTATATTGATGATGTTGTCCTCTCCTGAATTTGTGTTTTGATCTTCCTGTCACCAAGATACTTCTGTGTGGTCATTATTTTTCTTTGATGCTTCTTGCTCATCCTGTTTGTCTTTTTTTCTGGCTTTCAAATTTGATTTCTGCTTCTTGTTCCTGCAGGCACTGTCTCAGACTTCTTATGCTGGGGATCTGGGGCCTGGTTACTGGTTTTCTGTGCTGGGGCCTCAGGTGCTGGTAGCTGGTTGTGGTAGTGGTCTGGTAGTTTACCAGGTGCTGAACTGCTGATGGTGGTGTTGGTTGAACACTCCTTTACTCTGTGGCTCAAGTTTCTCCTGCTGGTCCACTGAGGTGGGTCTGGCTACTGGTTTGCTAGGACACCTCCTGTCTTGCAGTGGTCCCCTTCAGCCACAGTAAGAGAGGCCTTCCCCGTTAATTCCCCTAGTCTCCTGAGCTAAAAAGACTGCTGTATCTCTTCTTTCTGTTGGCTCAACTATTCCAGGATTTTTCCTGGGGCAATATTATGTAGGTTTTTCAAAGTCTATAATGGAAGGTAAGAGTGACTTACTGCTTACTCTACCATCTTGGCTCCCAAAAGATTAAACAGGCGACTTTCAAACATTCTGTCTGTTAACTGGTAAGCACAGGAGCAGCCTCTGCCACAGATCCTACATAGAACTGTGGTTCTCTTTCACTCAGTTCTGACAGACCTCCTTTGCCACTCACTCCTTCTGAATTTGTAAGTTGACTCTGGTATCTGTGAGCTAAGAGATCTGTAAATCCCCACTGCTGCCTGTGATTTAGTCCCCCAAAGCTCCAGCTTTGTTCTGGTTTGTGCTAGTACAGCCTGTGCTATAGATTGTGCACTCTTTCCCAGCCTGGGTCAATAAACCCTTCCTGTCAATCTTATAAGTTGTCTTGGGCTAGGAAATCTGCCTTGCTATGTCTCTTTGTTAATTCTGCTGCTCTAGAATTTTTCCATCACTTTTTAGAGGCATTTGAAGGAATTTGGGGGAGAGCTCAGGTGAGTCTCTGCTTTCCCTTTGCCATCTTGGCTCTACCCCCCTTAACTTCCAAATAAATAAATAAATATACATACACATATGTATATATGCACATATATGTAACCGTATATATCATGGTTATCTCATCTACATATGTATGCTATATATGTGTTATATATGCATATACATATGTTTACATCATGAATAAGAAATAAGGAGAGGTAATGAGCTAACTATGAACTATATCTAGGTATAGATATATCTGTACAATATGTTTTATCTTTAGATTATACATGCATGCTTATGTACATATTAAATCAAACAAAATTATCCAGTCATTTTATGTCCAGTTTTGTCTCCCATGTTTTATATGGAAATTAGAGGATAAAATGTTCGAAAGAGATGGAAAGCAGGTAAAGAAACTTGAAATGGTCTAGATCACTAAAACTTTTATAAGTATGGAGAATAGAATTTTTGTGGTAATGATTTTGTTTCCTAAGCCCAGAGAAAGAATTGAGGTTGTACACTATCTGTTTTTAATATTTATGAAGAATAAATTAATGATATGAATTGTTCATTTTTCCTTTTTACAGAAGATATAAGTCTATTCAGTCTTTCATTCATTTACTATGTAAATTGTGCATTGTGTATACTAATTGCTGAGCAAGATGGGAAGATAAATATGATATCATTCATGTTCTCAAGGCTCTTAAAATCCAAACAAATGACTGACAAGTTTAAAAAGTTTCTCTTGACACAAAGAAAATGAAGAGGTTTTATTCAATTGTAGTTTTACAATTAATTTAAATAATTAAAAAAATAAAACTGGATTTCATATGCATTTATTTCACATTTCATTATCATTCATGCAATTTCATGACCAGGATAATGATATATGAAACAATCTGGTGACTATGTTGAAAGCTGAGGAAAAATGGTTGCTTAAGAAATTTATCTGCAAGGCAATTATTCTTAATCTTTAAAATGATCCAACAATGTTTTGACTTGAGGACTGATATCTGCCAAAAAAGGCACATTTTTCATGACTATTGTACTTTGATTAATGTACTTTGTTGTTTTGCAGCAAACATATTTCTCCACTCCAAAATATTATCTTAAATTTTAAAGGGTGAAACTTGTCCATTACTGTCAGAAGCATCGTCATGAAAATAAAATGCCATTAAGTGTCTATCCAACATATCTAGCTCCTGTCAATGGTAATACCATGTGACATGTTATGTAAAGATATCTTTTATTCTTCCTTTATCTCAGCATCAAAAGGCTATGACTACAATTTCCATATGTAGATTAAATGTGGATCTCTTTGAAAATTGAAAAATAAGCATGTGAATTTTCTTTGCATTTTCTAAAAGTTTTTCATAAGTGCCATAATAATCAAATAGTTGAGGATATTTCTCTTGAAACTTCTAGACAATGAACTGAAACGAGGTTTTATTCACTCACATATCGACCAGAACAAATAAGACTCAGGGCAGAATCCCCAGATATGAATGAACACCACTTTTCTCTGAAATGGGAGGATTTACTTTATTTTGTGCTTTGCGTTTCATAATTATTTTATAACAATTTTAGGCTGAAAGGAAGTGGGACAGCAAAAAGATAGATAGGGTCCAGGTAGATGACTGCATTGAAGTATAATTTCAAGATTTTTAATGGAGTGTGAGATTCTAATGTTCATATTCATATTGTAATATGATATTCATATTGTAATATTCATATTGTAATAAAAAATTAACAACTTGCTTCAAAAGTTGCTACAAGTTGGCCCCAAGGCACCTTGCTTGCAGCCCACTAATACCTCTTACCATTTTTAATCTAATATTTATGAAAGTGATTTATTAAAATTCAAGTGTAAGACAATATTTATCTGCATTGATTTTTTATCTCTTAAGATTGGGCCAAATGTGATAGCTTGTAACAATTTTTTAAAAAATCCTGAAGGTGGGGAGAGGAGTCAAGATGGAGGAGTAGAAAGTTTCACATATGCTAGCTCCGAACCCACAGCCCATAAATTACCTATAAAAAGAACTCCCAACGGGTTCTGGAGCAGTGGAAGCCACGCAGCAATGGAGTGGAGGAGATTTCTGTTCCAGAGAGCCCTGAAAAACCAGCACCAAAGGTCCATGGCGCACCTGGAACCAGAGAAGAGCCCAGCCCTGCCTTGGCCGTGCAGCCCCGAGAGAAGCAGATCCAAGCAGGCTTTGGGGATAGAATCTCTGGTGGTCGCGAAGCTCCCTCCACCCACAGGCACTACAGGTCAGTGAGAGACCCTATCTGACCGGCCTGCAAGGGGAGCAGGGTGTCTCAACAACTCAGGCCCCCTTGGGAGGAAGTTGCAGGGGAAACAGCGGCCAGGGGCTCCCAAAGCAGGAAGGAGCTCCATTGTTGAAGATCTCTGCATAAACTCCCTGAGGCAATGAGTCTGGGAGGTGGCCGGGCCACCATCTGAGAACCTAAACTTAATCCCACTGAATAGCAACCCTGCCCCTCAATGAAAGCCCTGAGGCTGGGAAGCAGCCTTTGAATCTCAGACCCCAAGCACTAGTGAGGCGGGGGTGGAGAGGGAAGTCAAGTAACTAGCTGGGAAAATGCCCAGAAGAGGGGAAAAAAATAAGACCACAGAACTTACTTTCTTGGCGAACAGGTATTTCCTCCTTTCTTTTTTGATGAGGAAGAACAATAATTACCATCAGGGAAAGACATAGAAGTCAGGGCCTCTGTATCCCAAACATCCAAAATAGATTTCCAACGGGCTCAGGCCCTAGAAGAGCTCAAAAAGGATTTTGAAAATCAAGTTAGATAGGTGGAGGAAAAACTGGGAAGAGAAGTGAGAGAGATGGAAGAAAAAGCATGAAAAACGGGTCAATACCTTGGTAAAGGAGACCCCAAAAAATGCTGAAGAAAATAACACCTTGAAAAATAGGCTAACTCAATTGGCAAAAGAGGTTCAAAAAGCCAATGAGGAGAAGAATGCTTTCAAAAGCAGAATTAGCCAAATGGAAAAAGAGGTTCAAAAGCTCACTGAAGAAAATAGTTCTCTCAAAATTAGAATGGAACAGATGGAGGCTAATGACTTTCTGAGAAAGCAAGAAATCACAAAACAAAACCAAAAGAATGAAAAAAATGGAAGAGAATGTGAAATATCTCATGGAAAAAACAACTGACCTGGAAAATAGATCCAGGAGAGATTTTAAAATTTAAATTTAAAATTATGGGACTACCTGAAAGTCATGATCAAAAGAAGAGCCTCGACATCATCTTTCATGAAATTATTAAGGAAAACTGCCCTGATATTCTACACCCAGAGGGCAAAATAAGTATTCAAGGGATCCACAGAACACTGCCTGAAAGAGATTCCAAAAGAGAAACTCCTAGGAACATTGTGGCCAAATTCCAGAATGCCCAGGTCAAGGAGAACATATTGCAAGCTGCTAGAAAGAAACAACTCCAGTATTATGGAAATACAATCAGGGTAATTCAAGATCTAGCAGCTTCTACATTAAGGGATCAAAGGGCATGGAACAGGATATTCCAGAAGTCAAAGGAACTAGGACTCAAACCAAGAATAACCTACCCAGCAAAATTGAGTATAATACTTCAGGGGAAAAACTGGTCTTTCAATGAAATAGAGGACTTTCAAGCATTCTTGATGAAAAGATCAGAGCTGAAAAGAAAATTTTACTTTCAAACACAAGAATGAGAAGAAGCATGTAAAAGTAAACAGCAAAGAGAAGTCATAAGGGACTTAACAAAAGTGAACTGTTTACATTCCTACATGGAAAGACAATGTTTGTAACTCTTAAAACTTTTCAGTCCCTGGGTAGTTGGTGGGACCACGCACACACATACACACACACGCACACACACATGTTTACGCACACACACATACACACATGCATGCACATACAGAGACAGAGAGCACAGAGTCAATTGAATAGGATGGGATCATATCTTTAAAAAATTAAGGTAAACCATGAGAGAGAAATATATTGGAAATAGAGAGGGTGAAATGGAATGGGGCTAATTATCTTTCATAGAAGAGGCAAGCAGGAGACATTTTGTGAACGTAAAAAGCGGAGAGATGAGAGAAAAACTTGTAGTTTACTCTCATCATATTCAACTAAAGGAATGAATAAAATGCACACTCATTTTGGTATGAAAACCTATCTTACAATGCAGGAACGTGGGGGAGAAGGAGATAAGCAGGGTGGGGGGGATGATGGAAGGGAGGGCAATGGGAGGAGGGAGCAATTTGAAGTGAACACTCTTGGGGAGGAACAGGATCAAAAGAGAGAATAGAAACAATGAGGGTCAGGATAGAATGGAGGGAAATATAGTTAGTATACAACACAACTATTATCGAAGTCATTTGCAAAACTACACAGATATGGCCCATATTGAATTGCCTGCCTTCTGAAAGGGAATGGGTGGGGAGGGGGGGATGGGGAGATGTTGGGACTCATAGTTCTAGGAACAACTGTTTAGTATTGTTCTTGCTACTAGGAAATAAGAAATACAGGTAATGAGGAATAGACAGTTATCTGGCCCTACAGGACAAAAGAGAAGATGGGGGCAAGAGAAGGGAGGGATAATAGAAGAGAGGGCAGATTGGTGATAGGGGAAATTAGAATGCTTGGTATATTGGGGTGGGGGAGGGGACAAATGGGGAGAAAATTTGGAACCCAAAATTTTGTGAAAATGAATGTAAAAAAGTGAAATAAATAAATTTATAAAAAAAAAATCCTGAAGGTGGGACTTCTGCTTTGGGGATTCAAGATGGCAGAGTAAGAAGCAAGTTGCTCTCACCCTTCTCTATTGAACTCTGAAAGCCCAGAAAATATTACTGCAGGAAAAACCCTAGAACAGCTGAGCTAGCAGAAAAATAGGGGTGCAGCAGGTTTGTTGCCCAGGAAGCTTGGAGAACTTACAAGAAAAACCCCTCTTGCCCTGGGGAAAGGGGAGTAGCACAGAATTGGAGGCATCCCAGAGAGCCAGGACCAAGTTCCACCTCAGCACATAATGGGAGGTCCTGACCCCTAGGGTGGATTAACAGGTGAGTACCAACAACAGGATCCTCCCTCCTCCATTGCCTGAACCAGCAAATACTATCTCAGAAAAGCACCATGGATGCCTGTATTCTCCAGCAGTCAAATCTCCTGGTGAGCCAGGACTCCAGAAAGGACAATTCCAGGAGGGCTCCAAGAGGCAAGTAGATATCCTCCAAAAGTAAATAATTGAGTATAAAGTCTGGTTTAGTCAGAGCAAAGCCCTAGTGAGCAATAGCCAATGCAAGGCCTAGGTGAGCAAACGTCCCCTAGGGGCCAGACTCTCCACCCCAACTCTGAGACTTCCACTGTTGTTGACCCTAGTGCAGCACCAGATTAGCTGCCAGACCCCTGGAGCCTCTATCAGCCAGTACCCAAGGCCCCAGCATACAAAGCCAGTGACCACATCTGGGGCACCTGGAAAGGGAGCTTGGGTCAGTATTCCCTGCACTCCAGCAGGAGAGCTCAATACTAAAAGCCAAGAATTGGGCACACATCATGAGCAAAAAGCAGAAATGAACAATGACCATAGGTTCTTATTATAGGGACAGGGAAGATCAAGGCACAAATTCAGAAGAGGACAACATTGCCAATATATCCACACCTGAAACTCAAAGGAAAATATGAACTATTCTGAAGCCAGCAAAGCCTTCTTGGAAGGACTCAGGAAAGACTTTAAAAGTCAAAGAAGAGTCATAGAAGAAAAATTTGGAAAAGAAATGAGAGATACAGAAGAGAGAATCAATAGCTTGGTAAAGGAAGGAAAACAATTGACTACAGAAAGCAAAACTTAAAAAGCAGAACTGGCCAAATTGGAAAGGAGGCACAAACACTCACTAAAGGAAAGAGCTTAAAGAGTAAAATGGGTCAAATGGAAAAGGAGATAAAACATCTAATAGAAGAAAACATTTCCTTAAAAAGAGAATTGGAGAAGTGACAGCTAAGGACTCTATGAGATATCAAGAATCAGTTAAACAGAATCAAAATAATGAAAAATAGAAGAAAACATAAAATACCTCACTGGTAGAACAACTGATGTGAAAAATAAATCAAGGAGAGAAAATTGAAAAATTATTGGTTTGCCTGAAAACCATGATGAAAAACAAAGGCTAGCCACGGATATAAGTTGACTGATAAAACAATCTAAATGCTGAAAAGAAATTGTACTGAAAGAAAAGGACAGGAGGAGGCAGAGAAGGGTAAATCACATCACATGAAAAGGCACAAAAACCTATTATGGTAGTGAGAAAGAAGGGAGGGAGATGAACATTGTTTGAACCATAATCTCATTAAATTTGGCTTAAGGAGAAAATACATAATTAGTTAGGTATAGAAATCTAACTTGCCATATAGGACGTTGGAGGGGAAAGGGGAAACAAAAGGGAGAGTATGAGTAGAAGGGAGGGAAGACGCAATAAGGGTAAAAGGGAAGATAAGGGAGGGGGGGTAATAGAAAGGGGCAGACTGAAGGAAGAGGTGGTCCAAAGCAAAACTTTAGTGAGGAGGGAAAAGGAGAAAGGAGACAGAAAAGCATAAACAGGAAAAAATAGAATGGAAAAAGACACAGATAATAATCACAATAATGAATGTAGACGTGATGAACTCTCCAATGAAATGGAAGCAGATAGCAGAGTGGATTAAGAACCATAATCCTACAATATGCTGTTTACAGGAAATACATTTGAAACAGAAGAATATACATAGAAAAAAGGTAAAAGGTTGGAGAAGAATATATTATACTTTAGCCAAAATAAAAAAAAAAAAAAGCAGAGGTTGCAAATCTGATACCAGACAAAACGAAAACAAAAATAAACCATTCTAAGAGGAGAAGAAAAGGGACTTCAGGAAGAAATAGATAACAAAACAATAGTAGTGGGGGACCTCAGCCTACCCCTCTCTGAACTAGATAAATCTAACTAAAAAATAAACAAGAAAGAAGTTAAGGAGGTGAATAGAATCTTAGAAAAATTAGATATGCTTGACCTCTGGAGAAAATCAAGTGTGGAGAGAAAGGGT
Source organism: Bettongia penicillata ogilbyi (assembly GCA_023548195.1). Lineage (NCBI taxonomy): Eukaryota > Metazoa > Chordata > Mammalia > Diprotodontia > Potoroidae > Bettongia > Bettongia penicillata. The sequence continues at coordinate 1,653,642 of JAJHZJ010000190.1, forward strand.
TATACCTTTTTCTCAGTGGTACATGGCACCTACAAAAAACTGATCACTTATTAAGGCATAAAAATCTCATGATCTGATGCAGTAAGGCAGAAATATTTTTTAAATATAATTTATTTGTTTTTAACATTCACTTTCATAAGATTTTGAATTCCAAAATTACTCCCCATATCTCCCATCCCCTCACCCTAGGGAAGTGTGTGCCTCAATCACCCCTTTCCCCAATCTGTCCTCCCTTCTATCATCCATCTTCCCTGATCCCCCTCCTCTCTATTTTCCTGTAGATCAAGGTGGATTTTTATACCCCATTGCCTGTACAACTTATTTCCCAGTTGTATGCAAAAAGAATTTTTAACATTCATTTTTAAAGTTTTGAATGTCACATTTTCTCCTTTCCTTCCCACCCACCCTCACTGGGAAAGCAAGTAATTCGATATGTCATTCATGTGTAACCATGCAAAACCCTTCCATAAACAATCATGTTGTGAAAGACTAACCACATTTCTTTCCATCCTGTCCTGCCCTCCATTTATTCCATTTTCTCCCTTGACATGTCCCCCCTCAATAGTGTTTGCTTCTGATTATCCCTTCTGCTACTCCTTCCATTATCCTTCCTTTCCTATCCTCTTACCTCCTGCCTTGCTGCAGGGTAAGATAGATTTCCACACCCAATAGAATGTGCGTGAACTGCAGAAATATTACATGCATCCTTTTCAGATCATGATGCAATAAAAATTATGTGCAATAAAGGACCATAAAAAGATAGACTAAAAATTAATTGGAAACAAAATAATCAAATCCTAAAGAATGAGTGGGTCAAACAACAAATCACACAGAAATAACTAATTTCACCAAAGATAATAAAAATAATGAAACAACACTCCAAAACTCATGTGATGCAGTGAAAGATTTTCATTGAGGAGGTTTTATGTTTCTATATGCTTACATGAATAAAGTAGAGAAAGAGGAGATCAATGAATTGAGCATGGAATTGAAATGGCTAGAAAAAGAACAAACTGAAAATTCCCAACTAAATACAAAATTAGAAATTCTAAAAAGCAAAGGACAGATGAATAATACTGAAATTAAGAGATTAATAAGCTGAAAAATATTGAACAAGTAAATAAAATCAAGACCTAGTTTTATATAAAAAAAAATAAAGTAGATAAACCTTTGATTAATCTAATAAAAAAAACCCCACCGATTTACCAGACTCAAAAATGAAAAGAGTGAATTAACCAACAATGAAAAGGAAATCAAAACAATAATTAGGAGCTAATTTACACTCCTGCATACCAATGAATATGACTATCTTAGTGAAATGGATGAATATTTACTAAAAATGCATTGCCCACATTAACAGAAGAGGAATAAAACAGTTAAATAAAGCCATCTGAGAAAAAAAAAGAACAATCCATCAGTGAATACCCTAAGAAAAAATCTCTGAGTCCAAATGGATTTACAGTGAAGTGTATGAAATATTCAAAGAACAACTAATACCAGTATTATATAAGCTATTTGGGAAAATAGGTGTAGAATGAGTCCTACTAAATTCTTTTTATGATATAAATGTGGTGCTGATACCTAAACTGGTAAGACCCAAAACAGAGAAAGAAAATTATAGACGAATTTCCATAATGAATATAGATGCAAAATATTTTAAATAAAATATTAGCAAAATATTGCACCAAGTTATTTTGAGGATAATACACTACGATCCGGGAGGATTCCGGGCTCGTTTAATATTAGGAAAAGTATCAGCTTAACTGATCATTTCAAGAACACAACTAACAAATCATATGATTATCTAAATAGATGTGCAAAGCTTTTGACAAAATACAACACCCATTCCGATTAAAAGTACTAGAGAGCAAAGGAATAAATGGAGTCTTTCTGAAAATGATAGGTAGCATCTGTCTAAAACCCTCAGCAAGGATTACATGTAGTGTGAATAAGTTAGATGCATTTCCAATAAGATCAAGATGAAACAAGAATGTCCATTATCACTACTGTTATTCAATATGATACTAGAAATGTTACCTTTAGCAATAAGAGAAGAAAAATGAATAGGAGGAATTAGAATAGACAAAGAAGAAACAAGTTATTACTCTTTACAAATGATATGACAGTATACCTAAAGACTTCTAGAGAATTAGCTAAAAAAAATACTACTTGAAATAATAAACAACTTTAGCAAAGTTGCAGTATATAAAATAAACCCACATAAATCATTGGCATTTTTACACATAACTAATAAAGTCCAGCAGCAAGAGGTAGAAAGAGAAATCCCATTTAAAGTAACTGTAGACAGAATTTATTTGGGAGTCTACATGCCAAAAGAAACCCAGGGTCCATATGAATGCAATTTGAAAACACTTTTCACACAAATAAAATTGATTTTAACAATTGGAAAAAACATGTTCATAGTTATAGTGATCTAACATAATAAAAATGACAATTATACCTAAGTTTATTCACTTTTTGACTGCCCAATCAAACTACCAAAAACATTATTTTAAAGAGTTAGAAAAAATAGTAACAAACTTCATCTGGAAGATTAGAAGTCCAGAATACCAAGAAAATTAGTGAAATGCAAAGGAAGGTGGCCTAGCCATGCCAGATTTTAAATTGTATTATAAAGCAACAATTATGAGAACTAGTTGACACTGGTTAAGAAATTGAGTGGTGGATCAATGGAATGGGTTAGATGTGCACGACACAACAATGAATAATTATAGCAATCTGTTATTTGATAAACCCAAAGATCCCAACTTCTGGCACAAGAACACACTCTTTAACAAAATCTGCTGGGAAAAATGGAAATTAGTATGGCAAAAACTTGGCATTCAGCAACATCTTACACTGTATAGTCAAGATAAAGTGAAAATGGGTACATGATTTAGATATAAAGACAGATACTATAAGCAATCTGGTAAAGCAAGGAACAGTTTTCCTGTCAGATCCATGGAGAACAAAGAATTTGTGACCAAAAAAAGATAGAAAACATTACAAAATACAAAATAGATAATTTTGACTACATTAACTTGAAGAGTTTTTGCACAAAGTCAATGCAACTAAGATTAGAAGAGAAGCAGAACACTGGGAAAGGAGTTTTACAAATAGTATTCTGTGATAAAGGCCTCATTTCTAAAATATATTGAGAAATGAGTCAAATTTGGAAGAATACAAGTCATGTCCCAATTCAAAAATGGTTAATGGAGGTGGCAGAGTCAAGATGGTGGAGTAGAAAGACACATATACTCTATCACTTCCCCCACAGCCCACAAAATACTTATAAAAAATGATTTTCAACAAATTCTAGAGCAAAAAGAAGCCACCGAATGACAGAGTGAAAGAGATTTCCAGCCAAAGGTAACCTGGAAGGCCAACAGGAAAGGTCCATCCCACAAGATGCTGAGCAGAGGGGAGCCCAGCCCTGGCTGCATGGCATGGGGGAGAAATGGGACCAGAACAGTCCTCCAGGGCACAATCCCCAGCAGGGAGAGTCCGAGGTTCCTTAATCCATAAGGCAACAAAGAGAGTTTCAGAGGTCAGTGTGGGAGGGCTTTCTGACCCGGGAGAGAGGGGAGTAAGATCCCCTCAACACTGGCACCAGGGGGCAGCAGAGATGGTGACAGCAGTAGCAGCAGGCAGTGGGCAGCTACGTTGACCACAGAAGCAGCCTGGGTCCATTGTTCCAGATGCTCAGCTTAAAGCCCCTGGGAGAACTGAACAACTGATCTGAATCTCAGCCCTGAGCTTGGTCCTGGGGGGAGAAGGAGCACTAGGACCCTCCTCTTGACAAAGGATTCAGAAGTCAAGTAACTGGCTGGGCAAATGCCCAAAAAGGGGAAAAAAATAAAACCATAGAAAGGTACTGTCTTGGTGAACAGGTATCTTCTTCCATCCTTTGGATGAGGAAAAACAATGAATACTGTCAGAGGAAGACAAGGCTTCTGCTTCCAGTAATTCCAAAATGAATATGAAATGGGCTCAGGCCATAGAACAGCTTGAAAAGTGAGTCAGCAGTTTACTAAAGAAGAACCCAAAAAATGCTGAGGAAAATAACACCTTTAAAAATAGGCTAACTCAATTGGAAAAAGAGGTCCAAAAAACCAATGAGAAGAAGAAGGCTTTCAAAAGTAGAATTAGCCAAATGGAAAAGAAGGGTTAAAAGCTTACTGAACAATAGTTCTTTAAAAATGACAGTGGACTTCAGGGAAGCTAAGGACTATGAGATAAACCAAGAAGTTACAAAACAAAACCAAAAGACTGAAAAAATACAAAGATAATGTGAAGCATCTCATTGGAAAAACAAATGACCTGGAAAATAGATCCAGGAGAGATCATTTAAAAACTTATGGGACTACCTGAAAGCCATGAACAAAAAAAGAGCCTAGACATTATTTTTCATGAAATTATCAAGGAAAACTGCTTTGACATTCTAGAATCAAAGGGCAAAATATATATTGAAAGAGTCTGCTGATCACCTCCTGAAAGAGACCCGAAAAGAGAAACTCCCAGGAATGTTGTAGTCAAATTTCAGAGTTCCCAGGTCGAAGAGAAAATATTGCAAGCAGCTGGAAAGAAACAATTTGAGTATTGTGGAAATACAATAAGGATAACACAGGATGTGGCACCTTCTACATTAAGCAATTGAAGGGCTTGGGATATGATATTCCAGAAGTCAAAGGAACTGGGATTAAAACCAAGAATCACCTACCCAGTAAAACTGAATATAATACTTCAAGGGAAAAAATGGTAATTCAATGATATAGAGGAATTTCAAGCATTCATGGTGAAAAGACTAGAGCTGAATAAAAATTTGACTTTCAAACACAAAGTAGACACATGAAAAGGTAAATAGGAAAGAGATCACATAAAGGACTTTCTAAACCTGAACTGTTTACATTCCTACATGGAAAGGTAATATTTGTAATTCTTGAGTCTTTTCTCAGTATTTGGGTAGATGGAGGAATTATACACACACACACACACACACACACACACACAAACATTTAGACAAAGAGTATAGGTTGAGTTGAATAAGAGAGGATGATATACTTAAAAAATAAAATTAAGGGGTGAGAGAGGAAAATATTGGAAGGAGAAAGGGAAAAATGGAATGGGGCAGACTATTACTCATAGAAGATATAAGAAAAATCTTTTTCAATGGAGGAGAAAAGGGAGGAGGTGAGGGGGAAAAGTGAAGCTTACTCTCTTCACATATGGCTTAAGGAGGGAATAACATGCTCCCTCAATTTGGTATGAAAATCTATCTTATGCTACAGGAAAGTAGAGGAAACAAGGACAAATGGGGTGAGGGGGATGACAGAAGGGAGCACAAATGGGAGAAGGAAATAACTAGAAGTTAACACTTTCAGGAAAGGACAAGGACAGATGAGAGAATAGAAATAAAAGGGTACCAGGGTAGGATGGAGGGTAATATAGCTAGTCTTACCCAACAAGACTATTATGGAAGTCTTTTTCAAAATGACACATATATAGCCTGCATTGAATTGTTTGCCTTCTCAGTAGGGATGGGTGGGGGAGAGAGGGAGAGAAGTTGGAATTCAAAGTATGAGAAATGAATGTTGAGAATTTTATTGCATATAACTGGGAAATAAGAAATATGGATAATGAGGAATAGAAATCTACTTTGCCTTACAAAAAGAGAGAGAAGATGGGGATAAGGGAAAAGTGGGGTGTGATAGAAAGGAGGGTACATTAAGGGAAGAAGCAATCAGAATGCAAGGTGTTATGGGGTGGCGGGAGGGAAGAGATAGGGAGAAAATTTTGAACTCAAAATTTGTGGAAATGAATATTGAAATCTAAAAATAAATAAAACTATTAAAAATGTTCAACAGGTATAAACAGTTGTTAGATGAAGCAATTAAAGCTCTCCGTAGTAATATGAAAAAATGCTCCGTACCATCATTGATTATAGAAATGCAAATTAAAATGACTGTGATACCACATCATACCTATCCGATTGTATAATATGATAAAATAGGAAAATGCTAAATGTTGGAGATTTGCTAAAATTGGAATATGAATTCATTGTTGGTGGAGATGTGAACTGATCCAAGTATTCTAGAGAGCAATTTCAAAGTATGTCCAAAAGAGTATAAGATTGTGCACACCCTTTTACCCAGAAATTGCACTTCTAGCTCTGTATCTGAGACCTAAAAATAGGAGAAAGGACCCAAGTGTACAAAAATATTTATAGCAGTTCTTTTTCTGGTGGCCAAGAACTGGAAGTGAAAGAGTTGTCCATTAATTGGGGAAAATTTGAAAAAGTTGTGGTATATGAATGTAATGGAATACTATTGTGCTATAAGAAATGATGAACAGACAGACTTTAGAAAAACCTGGAAAAACTTACATGAACTGATGCAGAGTGAAATGAGCAGAGGCTGGAAAACATTGTACTAATGGTAGAAAACGCTATCTATATCCAGAGTAATAACTTTAGAGTCTGAATGCACATATAAGCACACAATTTGCTCTCCTTTTGTTGTTCTGTTTTATTTCGTCTTTCCATGGTTCCTCTCATTAGTTGTAACTCTTCTTTATGTCATGACTAATGTGAAAATATGTTTAATATGAATGTATAGGTGGAGTACATATCAGATTTCATGCCATCTTAGGGTTGGGGAAGGAGATATGTGGGGAAAAATTCAAAGCTCAAAAACTCATGGAAGTGAATTTTAAAAACTAAATATTAAAAAATATTAAAAATAAAATAATTTTGAATTTTGTATGCATTCTTTTTTTCATTATTCCTATAAACTTTTGCTTCCTTGTGAGTTCTTTTGTTCTTTGCTGTGCACTTTTTTGCTTTGTTCTTTATCCCTTCCCCCCACCCCCCAGAGACTGCAACAAAATCTAGCTGTGTTTCACTATATGTATAGAAACATACCTACAAATATACATATATACATACATATATAGACACATACTTTCCCAAACATATTCTACTCCTGATCTTTGTGTTTTTTCTTGTTTGAGTACATTTCTTGTTTCTTATCCCTCCTTCCTCCTCTACTTAACATCTACCTACTACCTTGCCCTCCTATTGCTTATCTACCCCCCTCCCCTATCCTCCCATTCTCATAAATCTAAACATCCTTCTATAACCCCCTTTACCTATTCCCTCACCTCTAAAGATCTGTCCTTCTCCTCTCTCTCTTCCTCGTACCGCTCCCATTTTATTTCTTCTGAATTTAGAAGACTTTTGTACTCATATATATGTGTACATATGTATGCATATATGTATACATATGTATATATATATGTATACATATGTATATATATGCATATATATATTCCTCTTAAACCTGTTCCAGTGAAAGTAAGTTATCATTACTACAAGCTTACATCACCCATTTAATTCCTCTCCATTGCTTCCTCTTGCACTTCATTTGTATAAAATAATTATTTTTAGCTGTTTCTAAATGGTTTTACTATTGAAATTTGTATCCTCCTCGGATTTTCCCCAATCATATGAGCTACCCAATTATTAAAAAGAGTCTTAGACATACATTTTACATTATATCTATCTATCTATCTATCTATCTATCTATCTATCTATCTATCTATCTATCTATCTATCTATCTATCTATCTATCTATCTATATATAGTAAACAGTCTGTCCTTACAAATGCCTTACAGTCTTTGGTATGTACCTTATATTTCTCTTGGTTCTTGTATGTCAAATCTTCTATTAACTTTAAACAAACTCTTTAAAGTCTTAAAGTATATCAAATATCCATTTTCATTCATGATAATACTTAATCCTTCAGGGTATGATATTTTCTGCAGAGGCCCCAGTTCCTTTACCCCAGTTCCTTTACCCAAGACCTGTGGTCCTTTAATGTCTCTGCTGCTAGGTCTTGTGTGAGTCTTCTTGTGGCACAACCATATTTAAAATCGCTTTAATCTTAAAGCTTTTAATATTTTATCTTTGAGCTAGGGGTTTCAGAACTTGACTATGATATTCCTATGAATTTTCCTCATAGGACCTCTTTGAAGTGGTGATTGATGGACTTTTCTATTTCTACTCCCACCCCTTTGTTCTAATGATTCAAGACAACTTTATTTCTTATATTAGTGCATCAAGATTCTTTTTTTGATCATAACTTTCGGTTAATCTGATTATTTTTATATTTCCTCTTCTTGATCTCTTCTCCAAATTTACTGTTTTTCTTATAAGATGTTTCATTTTTTCTTCAAATTTTTCATCATTCATATTTTGGTTAGTATTTTTCTTGATCTCTTATAATTTCAGTGGCTTCACTTTGCCCAATTCTATTTTTCAAGCTGTCATTTTCTTCCCTAAGATTCTGGATTTCCTTTTCTAATTGCTTGATTTTTCCTTTCATCACCCTCTTGTTTTTCTTGGATTATTCTTATTTTTTTCTTTAGTTTTTCCTCCATCTCTTTCATTTGGTTTTTAAACTCTTTTTAAAGAACTTAAAAGAAATTTTTTTTTGGAAAAATGACCATTTGACATTACTCTTTGGGGATATTTTTTTACTTCCACATCCTCCTCTGAAGATGAACCCTCTGCATCTCTATTCTCATAATAGCTTTCTATGTTTGCATTCTTTCTCTTTGCCTGTGTATTGTTGTGGTAATGCTTAGTTTTTGTAATCACCTCTACTCCTAGAGTATGGGAAACGGTGTCTCTTGTCCCAGATCTTCAGTTCTCCCTTCCTACCTGGAACCAAACCTGAATCTCCAACTTCTTGTATGTGCCCACAACTAGAGGCTTTTTAACCCACTGCTTCTGCACTCACCAGGCATGTGCTGGATCCTTTTCACTCCTATGGCTCCCCACAGCACTGTGGAGTCTGACTTTTCTTATCAGCTGAGTTCCCCTCAGTTTTCCTGGCTCTAATGTCCAAGTCTCCTCCCTATCCTGCGGGTGAAAGTTCCCATGACTGGGGCCTAAGCAGCCCCTCAAACTAACTCCAAGGCTTGCAGCTTGTTAAAACCTACCCTAGCCTTTAGGTTTTTACTGTTCACAGAGACAAAACCTCATCCTGGAATTTTTTTTCTGATCTGCTCAAACTGTCTCAGGTAGATGCTGGTTGTGCCCCAATTCTTATTTATCTCCACTTACACTTTGTTCACCCTGAGATACTATTTCAACTTTTTGTGGGGGAAAATCTTGGAGTTAGGAATTTTCTGACCTCCTCCCCATTTTTCCAGAATCCTCTACATTGATGAAAACATTAAACCACAGTAATAGAAATAATAGCTAGCATTCATTTAAACACTTCACAATTTGGGAAGCACTTTTACAAATATCATCTCTTTCTATCATAACAACCTGCCTGTCTTATCTTATCTAGTTTATAGAAAAGGAAACTGAATGCAAGAGAAGTTCAGTGACTTGCTGAGGGTTATACCACTGAGTATTAAATATTAAGTAACTGAGGTTAAATTTGACCCTGTCTTCCTAACTCTTCATTTAACCTTGTATTCATCTAGTTACCTAACAATAGCATGTGCATGAAAACCACCTTCTAACGTGAAATTAAATAATGGTTACTCTTTGTGTGCAGTCATTCAACATTCTACATACAGCTAACTATATTATTACACATTCCATGTCTTTATACTTTTCCCATCATAATCTCATGGGAAATTTTATCAAACTTTTCACTAAAACAACCCAGAAACTCTTAAAACATGAAAATAATTCAGTCTGGTAATTCCTGATCTGGGGTGAGGTCAGACTGATTTTTTTGTAAATATTGTTTTCTTTCTGGGGGTTCACCAATTATCCCTTTAATAATACATAGCAGAATTTTTCTGGGACTAGAAGTCAAATTTAGTTTGCCAATCCAAGTTTTATATTCATTTTTGCTTTATAGTTTCCTCTTAGCTTTTTAATTAACAAGTTACCCTGCCACCATTTCAATGTTTATGTTCTTATGACAGTCATTTTGGTTTGTCATTCAACAATTTATGAAAGTTCCATTTACTACAAAAAATGCTCTTAGTTTCCAGTGAATCTAAAATATATTCATGGAGACTACAGAGTATCCTATGTCCTCATACTTTGATGTCATAAAAACAATTTTATGAATCCTGGAAATTTGGGATTGAAATCTATCTAGAAGGGTAGATCTCTAGGTCTTCCCTACTTTAACCTCAAAAATATATTGATCAGGTGGAGCCAAGATGGCGGAGTAGAAAGACTCATGTATGCTAGCTCCGAACCCACAACCCATATATTTCCTGCAAGAAGAACTCCCCACAAATTCTGAAGCAGTGCAAGGTGCGCAGAAACACAAAGGAAAAGATTTCCATTCCAGAGAGCACTGGAGAGCCATCCCCAGGGTCCATAGTGCCCCGGAAAGCAGAGTCCACCCCTGAGCTGTGCTGGCCACGCAGCCCCGGAGGAGCAGACCTGAGCAGGCTTCAGGGAGAACCTCTGGCAGCTGGGAAGGTCCCTCTGCCCACAGACACTACAGGTCAGTGGGAGAGACATCTGGCTGGCCGAGAGGGGAGTGGGGTGTCTCTGTGACTCAGGCCCCCTTGGGAGGCAGCAGCGGAGGGAATGACAGAGGCAGAGGCAGTGGCAGAGGCAGAAGTTGTGGCCCCAGGACTCCCGGATGAGCAGGCAGAAGTTCAGGGCCATTAATGAAGGTCTCTGCATAAAGCCCCTGAGGGAACTGAGCCTGGGAGATGGCCCTGTCCCCACCCAAGCACCAGAACTTAAGCTCACATTGAATAGCAGCCGTGCATGCCAAGGAAAGCCCATTTGAATCCCAGACCCCAAGCACTAGCTGGGCAGATCTAGGCAGGGGTGCAGAGGAATCTCAGAAGTCAAGTAACTGACTGGGAAATGCCCAGAAAAAGGAAGCAAAATATGGGCATAGAGAGCTACTTTGATGGGGTGCAGATGTTCCCACCCTTCAATTCTGATGACGAGGAAATATTCTTACCATCAGGGAAAGACGTGGAGGGCGGGGTCTCTGTATCCCAGACATCCAAGATGGATGTCTGGTGGGCTCAGGCCATGGAAGAGCTCAAAAAGGATTTTGAAAATCAAGTTAGACAGGTGGAGGAAAAACTGGGAAGAGAAATGAGAGAGATGCAAGAAAAGCATGAAAAACGGCTCAATACCTTGGTAAAGGAGAAACAAAAAAATGCTGAAGATGACCAACTCAATTGGCAAAAGAGGTTCAAAAAGCCAATGAGGAGAAGAATGCTTTCAAAAGCAGAATTAGCCAAATGGAAAAAGAGGTTCAAAAGCTCACTGAAGATAATAGTTCTCTCAAAATTAGAATGGAACAGATGGAGTCTAATGACTTTCTGAGAAACCACGAAATCACAAAACAAAACCAAAAGAATGAAAAAATGGAAGAGAATGTGAAATATCTCATTGGAAAAACAACTGACCTGGAAAATAGATAAAGGAAAGACAATTTAAAAATTATGAGACTACCCGCAAGTCATGATCAAAAAAAGAGCTTAGATATCATCTTTCATGAAATTATTGAGGAAAACTGCCCTAATATTCTACAACCAGAGGGCAAAATAAGTATTGAAAGAATCCATCGATCACTGCCTGAAAGAGATCCAAAAAGAGAAACTCCAAGGAACATTGTGGCCAAATTCCAGAATTCCCAGGTCAAGGAGAAAATATTGCAAGCAGCTAGAAAGAAACAATTCCAGTAATGTGGAAAAACAATCAGGATAACTCAAGATCTAGCAGCTTCTACATTAAGGGATCAAAGGGAGTGGAATAGTATATTCCAGAAGGCAAAAGAACTAGGACTAAAACCAAAAATTACCTACCCAGCAAAACTGAGTATAATACTTCAGGGGAAAATATGGTCTTTCAATGAAATAGAGGACATTCAAGCATTCTTGATGAAAAGACCAGAGCTGAAAAGAAAATTTGACTTTCAAACACAAGAATGAGAAAAAGGATGAAAAAGTAAACAGCCAAGAGAAGTCATAAGGGACTTACCAAAAGTGAACTGTTTACATTCCTACATGGAAAGACAATATTTGTAATTCTTAAAACTTTTCAGTATCTGGGTAGTTGGTGGGACTACACACACACATACACACACACACACACGTACACAGGTGCATGCACAGACACATACACACATGCACGCACATACAGAGAAAGAGAACAGAGAGTGAATTCGATAGGATGGGACCATATCTTAAAAGAAATTAAGGTAAATGGTGAGAGAGAAATGCAGTGGGAGGAAAGAGGATGAAATGGAATGGGGTAAATTATATCTCATTCAAGAGCCAAGCAGGAGACTTTTTAGTGGAGTGAAAAAGAGGAGAGCTGAGAAAAAAACAAGAAGTTTATCCTCATCGCATTCGACTAAATGAAGGAATAAAATGCACACTCATTTTGGTATGAAAACCAATCTTACAATACAGGAAAGTGGGGGAGAAGGTGATAAGCAAGGGGTGGGATGATGGAAGGGAGGACAATTGGAAGAGGGAGCAATTTGAAGGCAACATTCAGGGAGAGACAGGATCAAAAGACAGAATAGAAACAATGTGGGGCAGGATAGGATGGAGGGAAATACAGTTAGTCTTACACAACAAGACTATTATGGAAGTCATTTGCAAAACTGCACAGATAGGACCTATATTGAATTGCCTGCCTTCCCAAAGGGAATGGGTAGGGAGGGAGGAAAGGGGAGAACTTGGAACTCAAAATTTTAGGAACAAGTGTTTAGTATTGTTGTTGCTACTAGGAAAGAAGATATACAGTTAATGAGGAATAGAAATTCATCTGGCCCTAGAGGAGAAAAGAGAAGATGGAGATAAGAGAAGGGAGGGATGATAGAAGAGAGGGCATATTGGTGATAGGGAAAATTAGATTGCTTGGTTTATTGGGGTGGGGGGAGGGGATAAAAGAGGAGAAAATTTGGAACCCAAAATTTTGTGAAAATGAATGTAAAAAGTTAAATAAATTTTTATTAATTAAAAAAAACAAAAAAAAAGAGAAAAAAAATATATTGATCATTATGTCCTTCCCAAACAAATTCCTTGTTTTAGCATTTTCAGTTTATGCCATGCAAAATTCTCAGGAATAGCCTGAGCTGATTGACAATGAAGTTTTCCATAGTACATTATCATAGAAAACAGCTTCTTTCAAGAAAAGTTATTTCTAGTCAAATGTTAACCATGGAGTCAATCAGTAAGGTTTAAATTCATGATATGATATGATATAACACAATGCCAACACACTTAAGAGGTTCATTGACAGAGGAAAAGTGTTATGAAATACGCATTGTCGATTGAAATTCTTTTGCTTTTTAGAATTTTTTGAAAAATTATTTATTTTTAGTTTTCAACATCCGTTTCCAAAAATTTTGAGTTCCAAACTTTCTCCTCATTGTTCCCCTCCCTCACCCCAAGATACCATGTATTCTGATTACCCTTTCTCCCAATCTTCCCCCCTTCTTTCACACCCCTCCCTTCCATTATCCTCATCTTCTCTCTTTTCTTGTAGAGCAAGATAGATTTCTATACCCCATTACCTGCATTTTTTATTTCCCAGTTGCATGCATAAACAATTATCAACATTCATTCCTAAAACTTTGAGTTCCAACTTCTCTGCCTTCCTCCCTCTCAGCCCATCCCCACCGTGAAGGCAAACAATTCAATACAGGTTATACATATGCAGTTATGCAAATGCCTTTCATAATAGCTATATTACGAAAGACTAACCATATTTCCCCCATTCTATCTGTCGCCCATTTATTCTATTCTCTCTTTTGACCTTGTCCCTCCTCAAAAGTGTTTATTTCTAATTACTCCCTCCTTGCATTTTCCTTCCCTTCTATCATTCCCCTTACCCCCACTTATTGCCTTCTTCCCTTAGTTTTCTGTAATGCAAGATAGATTTTCATGCCAAATTGGGTGTTCCCTCCTTAAGCCAAATGTGATGAGAGTAAGCTTCTCTTTTTCCCTCTATTCTCCTCCCTTTTTCCCTTCCAGGCTCTCTTGGGATGGAAATCTTTTTCACTCTGTCATTTCATGACTTCTGCTGCTCTAGAATTTGTTTAGAGTCATTTTTACAGGTATTTTAAGGGCTGTGAGGGTAGAGCTAGATCAGTTCCATACTTCTACTCCACCATCTTCGCTTCATTCCCCTGAAATTCTTTAATTAAAATGTGCATTATTACTGTGTGATCACTTGATACAACATTTGAACATTAAAATATTTGTGCATCGGTGGAGTCAAGATGGCGGAGTAGAAAGACACAGGTATACGAGCTCCAAACCCACAGCCCATAGATTTAACGAAAAAAGAGCCCCCCACAAATTCTGGATCCCTGCAAGGCACATAGAAACATAGTGGAAGAGATTTCCATTCCAGAGAGCCCTGGAGAGCTGTCCCCAGGGTCCGTTGCGCCCCAGAAAGTGGACCCCACCACAACGCTGCCCTGGCCACGGCCCCAGACAAGATGATCCAAGCAGGCTTCAGGGACGGAGGCTCCGGTGGCCGGGAAGGTCCCTCCACCCACAGACTCTACAGGTCGTGAGAGAGACGGCTGGTATGGACAAGAGGGGAGCGGGGTGTCTCCGTGGCTCGGACCCCCTCGGGAGGAAGCAGCGGGGGCAGAGGCAGGGGCAGGAAGCAGCGGAGGCAGAGGCGGCGTGGCCACAGCAGCCTGGGACTCCCCCAGCAGCAGGCAGGATCTTCATTACTGAAAGTCTCTGCATAAAGCACCTGAAGGAGCTGAGCCTGGGAGACGGCCCTGCCCCACCCGCTCCATTTCTGAAGGTCTCTGCATAAAGCCCCTGAGGGAGCTGAGCCTGGGAGGCGGCCCCCACCCCAGCACCAGAAATAAAGCTCACATTGAATAGCAGCCGCACCTGCCGCAGAAAGCCCATTGGAATCTCAGACCCCAAGCACTAGCTGGGCGGATCTAGGTGGGGATGGACAGGAATCTCAGAAGTCAAGTAACTGGCTGGGAAAATGCCTAGAAAAGGGAAGAAAAATAAGACTATAGAGAGTTTTTTTGAACAGATGCAAATTATCCTGACTTTCGGATCTGATGACGACGAGGACATTTTCTTGCCATCAGGGAAAGACGTGGAGGGCGGGGTCTCCATACCCCAGACATCCCAGGGGGATGTCAGGTGGGCTCAGGCCGTGGAAGAGCTCAAAAAGTATTTTGAAAAGCAAGTTAGACAGGTGGAGGAAAAACTGGGAAGAGAAATGAGAGAGATGCAAGAAAAGTATGAAAAATGGGTCAATACCTTGGTAAAAGAGACCCAAAAAAATGCTGAAGAGAATAACACCTTGAAAAATAGGCTAACTCAAGTGGCAAAAGAGGTTCAAAAAGCCAATGAGGAGAAGAATGCTTTCAAAAGCAGAATTAGCCAAATGGAAAAAGAGGTTCAAAAGCTTACTGAAGAAAATTAGAATGGAACAGATGGAGTCTAATGTCTTTATGAGAAACCAAGAAATCACCAAACAAAACCAAAAGCATGAAAAAATGGAAGAGAATGTGAAATATCTCATGGAAAAAACAACTGACCTGGAAAATAGATCCAGGAAAGACAATTTAAAAATTATGGGACTACCTGAAAGCCATGATCAAAAAAAGAGCCTAGATATCATCTTCCATGAAATTATCGAGGAAAACTGCCCTGATATTCTAGAACCAGAGGGCAAAATAAGTATTGAAAGAATCCATCAATCACCACCTGAAAGAGAGCCAAAAAGAGAAACTCCTAGGAACATTGTGGCCAAATTCCAGAACTCCCAGGTCAAGGAGAAAATCTTACAAGCAGCTAGAAAGAAACAATTCCAGTATTGTGGAAATACAATCAGGATAACTCATGATCTAGCAGCTTCTACATTAAGGGATCGAAGGGTGTTGAATGGGATATTCCAGAAGTCAAAGGAACTAGGACTCAAACCAAGAATCACCTACCCAGCAAAACTGAGTATAATACTTCAGGGGAAAATATGGTCTTTCAATGAAACAGAGGACTTTCGGACCTTATTGTTGAAAAGACCAGAGCTGAAAAGAAAGTTTGACTTTCAAACACAAGAATGAGAAGAAGCATGAAAACATAAACAGCAAAGAGAAGTCTTAAGGGACTTACCATAAGTGAACTGTTTACATTCCTACATGGAAAGACAATATTTGTAACTCTTAAAACTTTTCAGTATCTGGGTAGTTGGTGGGACCACACACACACATGTACACTCATGCATGCACACACACATACACACATGCACACACATACAGAGACAGAGAGCACAGAGTGAATTGAATAGGATGGGACCATATCTCAAAAGAAATTAAGGTAAATGGTGAGAGAGAAATGTAGTGGGAGGAAAGAGGGTGAAATGGAATGGGGTAATTATATGTCATTTAAGGGACAAGTAGGAGACTGTTTAGTGGAGGGAATAAGAGGAGAGCTGAGAAAAAAAAAAGTTTACCCTCATCACATTCGACTAAAGGGTGTAATAAAATGCACACTCATTTTGCTATGAAAACCTATCTTACAGTATAGGTAAGTGGGGAAGGAGATAAGCAAGGGGGGGTGATGGAAGGGAGGGCAAAGGGAGGAGGGAGCAATTTGAAGTCAACATTTGTGGAGGGACAGGATCAAAAGACAGAAGAGAAACAATGAGGGGCAGGATAGGATGGAGGATAATTCAGTTAGTCTTACACAACACGACTATCAAGGAAGTCATGTGCAAAACTACACAGATATGGCCTATATTGCATTGCCTGCCTTCCCAAAGGGAACGGGTGGTGAGGGAGGGATGGGGAGAATTTGGAACTCAAAGTTTTAGGAACAACTGTTTAGTATTGTTGTTGCTACTAGGAAAGAAGATATACAGTTAATGAAGAATAGAAAGTCATCTGGCCCTAGAGGAGAAAAGAGAAGATGGGGACAAGAGAAGGGAGGGATGACAGAAGAGAGGGCAGATTGGAGATAGGGAAAATTATATTGCTTGGTTTATTGGGGTGAGGGGAGGGGAAAAAAGGGGAGAAAATTTGGAACCCAAAATTTTGTGAAAATCAATGTAAAAAGTTAAATAAATAAATATTTTTTTAAAAAAAGGAAATGTAAGAGGAGGGGAGGCAGAGAAGGAACGAGGTAGAGAATATGGAACTGAAAAGAAAGGTGAATTTTTTTTTTTTAAATAAATGTAAATGAAATTTATGTTGCAAATCTATTATAAAGTATATTAACAAATATTTGTGCATCGAACACATTCATAGAATATATAACTCAGAACATTACATTACATTTAAAGATCTTTCTTTTTAATTGTCTTAAAACATTTCTCTGTGGTTATATTATCGTAGAAGCCAAGTGGACAGTCGTTAAGACAACTTACTATGGTATGTTTAGGTCATTTTGGTAGAGGAAATGCAATAGTAATTTAAATGGAAAGGTCTTTGCAGACGTTAATAGGCCCATATGGTCTGCTTGAATCACCTGAAAGCCTAAGTCACATGTGGTAGGAGGAGTTTGCTAGACAGGTAGAACAGGCAGAGTAGAACACAACCAGGAAGGAAGTTAGTGTGCAGGGTCAGGTCAGAGGGTATGGAACACAGACTAATTGACCCAGCAAGGCTCAGGCTCATGACAGTTGGTAGTGAGAAGGACCTGGCTGAGGGAGGGGAGGTTTGAGAATGGTTTTGCACCATGTTATGATAATGTTTATCAACTTTCTTGTCATCTTGACAGATTTTGCTTTCTAGTTCTATGATTTAGATTTCTGGTGTTTAAGGAAATATTTTTCTTCTGCATTCTATATAGAGAGTCTTTTATACTTGACAATTGGGAACTACTCTGGCATATTCATAGTCACCACCAGTGCTGTAAATATTTCCTTGGAAGTACAGGGCACTACAATATGCCTATTTTATTTGGCAAATCTACCTAGTAGCCTGATGTCATGAGATTTTGATGGGTCAGATTTGTTATGGGTAGAAATTGCCGAAATAATGTCAATCAAACTATATGTTTAACTGTTTTATTTTTTTCCCCTTCCAGTGACTTTGAAAAAGGTATAACCAAGGTCATGTGGCTAATCTGAATTACATTTAAAATTCAGATTTTCTCATTTGTAGCTCATTACGGCTTTTACTAAGGCCACATACTTTCAGTTTAGCTATTTTTAATTCAATTGGGCAGTTGCATTATGCAAAACATAGTGAAGCTACCATTCATTTTCTCCTTAATACTCATTACAATATTGCTTCTGAAACAGGGTCAGTTGGAAAAAAAAATAAAGTTGCTTTCACAGTGATATTTACAACTGAGCTAAAAATGTGACTAGTATTACATGTATATAGAAAGCTCAAAATTTCTAATACAGTGACTCTAAAAACAAATGGCATTAATTCACTATGCTACTCCAGTAGCTATCTGCTTCTATCATAAAACATGTTTTATGGCATAGGGATATGGATTGTACCTCTGATCTATTAAGGAGATCATCAAAATAAATAGCACACAACACTTTGTAAATGCAAACATGCCAGGGAAGGATACCTTCCTCGTGAAATTTTTTTTTTGTGGCTAGAGAACATTTTTATTATTTATTTCCTCTTTATTGCCACTCATAGAGAAGAAATCACAAGTCAATGCATACAAGTATAACATGTCAAGGGTGTTTTCATTTTAGGACATTATTTACTGCTGGGGGAGAAAAAGGACTAACCTGTTTTTGATATTGAATTTTTTTTTTTGTTTAATAGATAAATTTGACTTTGGTCAAAAACATGGTTTAGGGTTCATCTATTGGTTTTGGTTTATTATTTTACAGTTAGGTCACTGTACATATAGTTTGCCTTTGCCCATTTCTGGTTTTGTTCAATAACTGCTGTATTACATCATATTAAGTGTTTTTTAAAATAGATTTGACCTTAATTATTTTAAAATGTCATAAGTAGGGTGGAAGCAAGGTAGAGGAGTAAAAGCATGGATTTGCCGGAGCTCTCCCCTTAAGCCCAGTCAAACACCTGAAGAAATGACTCTAAACAAATTCTCGAGCTGCAGAACTTAGAGAATGACAGAATGGAGCAAATCTCCAGCCCAAGACAGCCCAGAAGGATGATGAAAAACATCTATCATACTGGGCTAGGAGCAGAATGCTGTGCTGTGTTGGCCACCCTGGCACAGACACCATCTGAGCAGACATCAGGGGCACTGAATCAATGTAACCTATGGTAGTTTACGGACTTCACAATCTCAGTGGAAAAAAACTGTTGGACCTGTGTTGAGAGGGTAGAATGATGTTGCCCAGCCCCAGGGCAGTAGAGGAGATAGAGGAACCCTCAGCAGCAACAGCCATAGCAGCAGCAGGGGCAGAGGCAGTGGCTGCTTCTGGAGCCCTAGGCAGGATGGAACAGCTGACAGTATAATCCCCCCCATCCCCCAGATACAGAGAACTACCTTGGCACAGAGCTCTAAAGTCAAGTAACTGGCTGGGGAACTGAGAAAAAAGCAGAAAAAGAATCAGACTATAGAATCTTACTTGGGTGACAAGGAAGACCAAAATAGACTAAAATAAGAAGGCAAAAAGTCAAAGCTCTTATATCCAAACCCTCCAAGAAAAATCTGCATTGGTATCCGACCATAGAAGAGCTCAAAAAGGATTTTGAAAATCGGATAAGAGACAGATGAGGACAAATTGGGAAAAGAAATGAGAGTGATGCAAGCAAATTGTGAGAAAGGCGTCAATCACTTGTTAAAGAAGGCCCAAAAAGATGCTAAAGAAACGAATCCAAATGGCAAAAAAGATCCTAGAAGCCAATGAGGAGAAGAATACCCTAAAAAGCAGAATTAGCCAGATGAAAAAAGAGGTCCAAAAGCTCACTAAAGAAAATAATACCTTGTAGACTAAAATGGAGCAGTTGGAAGCTAATGACTTAATAAAAAATCAAGAAATTATAAAACAAAACAAAAGGGATGAAAGGGAAGAAAAACATATCAGACAGCATTAAATATCTCATTGGAAAAACAACTGGCCTGGAAAACAGATCCAGGAGAGATGATTTAAAATTATTGGACTACCTGAAATTCATGATCAAAAAAAGAGCCTAGGCATCATCCTTCAAGAAATTTATCAAGGAAAACTGCTCTGATATTCTAGAAACAGAGAGCAAAATAGATATTGAAAGAATCCATCAATTGCCTCCTGAATTAGATCCCAAAAGGAAAACTCCTAGGAATTTTGTAACCTAATTCTAGAGCTCCCAGGTCAGGGAGAAAATGTTATAAGCAACCAGAAAAAAACAATTAGAGTACCGTGGAAACACTATCATGATAAGACAAGATCAAGCAGTTCCAAAAGTTAAAGGAACTAGGATTACAACAAAAAATCACCTGTCTAGCAAAACTGAGCATAATACTTCTAGAGAAAAAAATTGTCATTCAATGAAATAGATGACTTTCAAGAATTCTTGATGAAAAGGCCAGAGCTGAATAGAAAATTTGACTTTCAAACACAAGAATTAAGAGAAGCATAAAAAGATAAACAGGAAAGAAAAATGAGAGGGATTTACCAAATTTGAACTCTTTGTATTCCTACATGGACAGATAATATTTGTAACTCTCAGGACTTCTCGGTATTAGGATAGTTGGAGGTGCATTTCAAGTTGAATATGAAGGGATGATATCTAAACATGTAAAATAAGGGGTGAGAGAGGAATATATTGGGAGAAGGAGAAAGGGACTAATAGAATTTTCTCACATAAAAGAGGCAAGAAAAAGCTTTCTCAATGGAGAGGAAAGGGGGCCAGTTGAGAGGTGATGAATCTTATTCTCATTGGATTTTGCAAGGAGGGAGTAACATGAACATTCAATTTGGAATGAAAATCTGTCTTACAGTACAGGAAAGTAGGGGGGAGGGGGTAAAACGAGGGGATATGGGAGAATGATAGAAGAAAAGGAAAGTGGGAGGAAAGAGGGATTAGAAGGAAACACTTTTGAGAAGGGTCAGGGTCAAAAAAGGTAATAGAATAAATGGGAAGCACTTAGGATGGATGTATATATTTAGTCTTTCACAACATGACTGTTATGGAAGTGTTTTGCATTACTACACATGTGCAACTTATATTGAATTGCTTGCCTTCTCAGTGGAGGTGGGTGAGAAGGAAGAGGAAGAGAGAAATTGGAACTCAAAGTTTAAAAAACAAATGTTAAAAATTGTTTTAACATACACCTGGGAAATAAGACATACAGGCAATGAGCTATAGAAACCTATCTTGCCCTACAAGAAAATAGAGGGTAAGGGGATGAGGAAAGGGAGGGATGTGATAGAAGGTTGCACAGATTGGGAGAAGGGGTAATAAGAACGAATCCTTACTTGGACTGGGTGGAGGGGAGAGATGGGTAGAAAATGTGTAACTCAAAATCTTGTGGAAGTGAATGTTGAAAACCAAAAATGAATAAATTTTAAAAATGTTCTAAGTGGCAATTCATAATTTATTTACATACAAAGAAGAGAAAATAGACTTAAACAATTGTCCATAAATAATTGTCATAGAAATAGTTCTAATTCAAAACGTTTTGCATTAGAGAGCAAATTGTACTTGGAATCAGTAGAAACCTTGGCTTGAATATGTATTTCCACAGATCAAAAGAAGAAGTTAGAAAAGAAGGAAGAAATGATGGGAACTTGGTGAATTCCCTTGGCAGAAACAGAGCTTTGGCAAGTTTTCAAGCTGGAGCATGGAAGGGAATCCTGCTCATCTAATTTATTAGGTGAGAAACTAATCAGAGAGGTACCAGCTAACTTTATTTTTCTGAATGAGGGACAGATGCTAAAACTGATAAGCGTAGCAGTCTAAAGTGATGAATTTCAAAGTGAAAAAAAAAGCAAAAGAGGTTTTTTAAAACATGCTCCAAATAAGATCATACAATTCAGAGCAACTCTTAGGTTTTATCTCATACGCTGCAAATTTGCAAAGATAGCAAATGTGAACAATACATTTTTGAGGGGTTCAAGAGGACTTTTTGAGTCACTATTGTAGTAGCTGTGGAATGGTCTGGTAAATTCTGGATATCAGAAAAGTAACTAACTATCCATACCTATTGCTCCAGAAATCTCATTGTTGATCAAATACTGCAGGAATGTCAATGACAGATTCAAAATTCCAACAAATATATCACAATATTCATGGCAGTACTCTTTATGGAAGCTCAAGAGTTGGCAACAAATTTATCCCATGGATTTGAGAATGATTAAAAACCAGTTACATAACAATAAAGGAGAATTATAATGGAACAAAAATGATGAATATGAGTAACTCAGAAAAATGAGGAAAGATTTGTATTAATTGATTTAAAATGAGAAAAGTGGAACCAAAAAAATCAGTCTACACAATGACTACAGTATTAAAAAAAAAAAAGATCACTAACAGGAGGTTTAATTTGAAGTAACTGAAAAGTCATTTAAAGTCCCAGACAGATAATGAAACACATCAGCCTTCTTTCAGGAAAAAGGTGGGGCACTAATAGGGTAAAATGTTGGATAAATTATTGGAGGTAATTACTGGATTGGATGTTTATGTGTTTTTTTTTTTAATCTTTCCTTGCAAAAGGAGATACTGTCCACAGGTATGGGGACATCTGTAAAGGTAAGAGGCATCAACAAAAGTTATTCTAAAAATAAAACAATAAAAATAAACAGTGAAATAGCAATGTGATATAGCCATGAAGAGAGGTAACACTTTTGCCTCTGGCTAGCATCTGACCTCCATCTGAAGAAGTATTTCAATAGATTAAGGTTGGGGGAGGGGGGAGTCAAGATGGTGGAGTAGAAAGACCCATGTATGCCAGCTCCAAATCCACAGCCCATAAATTACCTGTAAAAAGAACTCCCCACAAATTCTGGAGTACTGCAAACTGCGCACCAACACAGTGGAAGAGATTTCTGTTCCAGAGAGCCCTGGAAAGCCGACCCCAAAGGTCCATCACTCTCCGGAAAGTGGAGCCCACCCCTGAGCTGCCCTGGCCACGTGGCCCCAGAGGAGGAGAACCGAGCAGGCTTCAGGGACGGAATCTCCAGCAGCGAAGGTCCCTCTCCCCACAGGCACTATAGGTCAGTGAGAGAGACTTCTGGGCTGGCCGAGAGGGGAGCAGGGTGTCTCCGTGGTGCAGGCCCCTTTGGGAGGCAGCAGCAGAGAGAATGGTGGAGACAGGAGCAGCCCTGGACTCCCAGAGCAGCAGGCAGGAGCTCAGGGCCATTACCGAAGGTCTCTGCATAAAGCCCCTGAGGAAACTGAGCCTGGAAGGCGGCCCTGCCCCCACCTGAGCACCAGAACTTAAGCTCACATTGAACAGCAGCCTCACCGCCGCACAAAGCCCTGAGGCTGGGGAGCAGCATTTGAATCTCAGACCCCAAGCAATAGATGGGCAAAACTAGGAGGGGGGTGGGGCGAGGAGAGGAATCTCAGAAGTCAAGTAACTGGCTGGTAAAATGCCCAGAAAAAGGAAGCAAAATATGACTATAGAGAGCTACTTTCTTGGGGAGGAGGTGTTCCCTTCTCCTTTCATTTCTGATGAGGAAGTACAATGCTTGCCATCAGGGAAAGACGTGGAAGTCGGGGCCTCTGAATCCCAGACATCCCAGGTGCATGTACGGTGGGCTCAGGCCATGGAAGAGCTCAAAAAGGATTTTGAAAATCAAGTGAGACAGATGGAAGAAAAACTGGGAAGAGAAATGAGAGAGATGCAAAAAAAGCATGAAAAATGGGCCAATACCTTGCTAAAGGAGACCCAAAAAAATACTGAAGAAAATAATGCCTGGAAAAATAGACTAACTCAATTGGCAAAAGAGGTTCACAAAGCCAATGAGGAGAAGAATGCTTTCAAAAGCAGAATTAGCCAAATGGAAAAAGAGGTTCACAAACTCACTGAAGAAAATAGTTCTCTCAAAATTAGAATGGAACAGATGGAGTCTCATGACTTTCTGAGAAACCAAGAAATCATAAAACAAAACCAAAAGAATGAAAAAATGGAAGAGAATGTGAAATATCTCATGGGAAAAACAACTGACCTGGAAAATAGATCCAAGAGAGACAATTTAAAAATTATGGGACTACCTGAAAGTCATGATCAAAAAACACAAGAATGAGAAGAAGCATGAAAAAGTAAACAGGAAAGAGAAGTCATAAGGGACTTGCTAAAGGTGAACTGTTTACATTCCTGCATGGAAAGACAATATTTGTAACTCTTAACACTTTTCAGCATCTGGGTAGTTGGTGGGACCACACACAGATGTACACACATGCACACACACATGTACATGCATGCACACACACATACACACATGCATGCACACACAGAGACAGAGAGCACAGAGTGAATTGAATAGGATGGGACTATATCTTAAAAGAAATTAAGGTAAACGGTGAGAGAGAAATGTAGTGGAAGGAGAGCGTGTGAAATGGAATGGGGTCAATTATATCTCATTCAAGAGGCAAGCAGGAGACTTTTTAGTGGAGGGGAAAAGAGGAGAGCTCAGAAAAAAAAAGAAGTTTACCCTCATCACATTCGACTAAAGGAAGGAATAAAATGCACACTCAGTTTCGTATGAAAACGTATCTTACAATATAGGAAAGTGGGGGAGAAGGAGATAAGCAAGTGGGGGGGATTATGGAAGGGAGGGCAATGGGAGAAAGGAGCAATTTGAAGTCATCACTCAGGGAGGGACAGGATCAAAAGGCAGAATCAAAACAATGGGGGGCAGAATCAGATGGAGGGAAATACAATTATTCGTACACAACACGACTGTTATCGGAGTCATTTGCAAAACTACACAGACAGGGCCTATATTGAATTGCCTGCCTTCCCAAAGGGAACGGATAGGGAGGGAGGGATGGGAAGAATTTGGAACTCAAAATTTTAGGAACAACTGTTGAGTATTGCTGTTGCTACTAGGAAATAATAAATACAGGCAATGGGGAATAGAAAGTTATCTGGCCCTACAGGACAAAGGAGAAGATGGGGACAAGGGAAGGGAGGGATGATAGAAGAGAGGGCAGATTGGTGATAGGGGAAATTAGATTGTTGAGTGTATTGGGGTGGAGGGAGGGGACAAGTGGGGAGAAAATTTGCAACCCATAATTTTTTGAAAATGAATGTAAAAAGTTAAATAAATAAACCTACACTTAAAAATAAATAAATAAACAAGCAAATAAATAAATAAAGCTGAATAAGTCATAAAAAATAAAGAAATTTATTTAATTAGGAATAAAAAATAGATCAAAGTTGTGATTTTGTGTTATCTATTTTTGTTCAAAGTGGTGATAGAGGGTCATATCAACAATAAAACTAAAAAACCATATGATTACCTTAAAAGATGCAGAAAAAAGCTTTTCACAAAATGCAACACTCATTCCTATATGGAAACACTGGATAACATATTAATAATTGTAGCCTTCTTTTAAATAATAAATAGCATCTGCCTAAAACTATCAGCAAGCATTATATGTAAGGAAGATAAGCTAGATGCACTTCCAGTAAGACTGAGGTGAAACAAGAATGTCCATTATCACCATTGTTATTCAATATGATACTAGAAATGTTAGCTTTAGCAATAAGAGAAGAAAAATTAATAGGACAAATTAGAATAGGCAAAGAAGAAACTAAACTATCTTAAAAGAAGAAGATGATGATATATTTAGAATCTTGATATACTAGAGAATCAAGTCAAAAACCACATGAAATGATAAACACTGTAGCAAAGTTACAGGATACAAAATTAAACTACATAAATAATCTTCTATATATTACTAACAAAGCCCAACAGCAGAAGATAGGAAGAAAAAAATCCATTTAAAGTTACAGCAGAGGGGAGGAGCCAAGATAGTGGAGTATTAAGATTCACATATGCTAGCTCCGAACCCACAGCCCATAAATTACCTATAAAAAGAACTCCCAATGGGTTCTGGAGCAGAGGAAGCCACACAGCAACAGAGTGGAGGAGATTTCTGTTCCAGAGAGCCCAGAAAAACTGACCAGAATGGTCCGTCGCGCACCGAACCCGAGCAGAGCCCAGCCCTGCCCTGGCCGCACGGCACCAAGAGGACCAGATCTGAGCAGGCTTCAGGGACAGAATCTCTTGTGGCCGTGCATGTTCCTCCACCCACAGGCGCTTCAGGTCAGTGAGAGACCCTTCTGGGCTGGCTGCGAGTTAAGCGGGGTGTCTCTATAACTCAGGGCCCCTTGAGAGGCAGCAGCAGACCCAGGCTCCCAAAGCAGGCAGGACCTCGGATCCATTACCAAAGGTCTCTGCATAAACCACCTGAGGGCACTGAGCCTGGGAGGCAGCCCTGCCTCCAACTGAGAACCTGAACTTAATTCCACTGAATAGCAGCACTGCCCCCCGCTGAAAGCCCTGAGGCTGGGAAGCAGCATTTGAATCTCAGACCCCAAGCACTAGTGAGCTGGGGTGGGGAGGAGAGGAATCTCAGAAGTCAAGTAACTGGCTAGGAGAATGCCCAGAATAGGGAAAAAAAATAAGACCATAGAAGGTTATTTTATTAGTGAACAGATGTTTCCTCCTTTCCTTTCTGATGAGGAAGAACAATGCTTACCATCAGGGAAAGACATAGAAGTCAAGGCCTCTGTATCCCAAACATCCAAAATAGATATCCAATGGGCGCAGGCCATGGAAGAGCTCAAAAAGGATTTTGAAAATCAAGTTAGACAGGTAGAGGAAAAACTGGGAAGAGAAATGAGAGAGACACAAGAAAAGCATGAAAAATGAGTCAACACCTTGCTGAAGGAGACCCCCAAAAATGCTGAAGAAAATAACACCTTGAAAAATAGGCTAACTCAATTGGCAAAAGAGGTTCAAAAAGCCAATGATGAGAAGAATGCTTTCAAAAGCAGAATTAGCGAAATGGAAAAAGAGGTTCACAAGCTCACTGAAGAAAATAGTTCTCTCAAAATTAGAATGGAACAGATGGAGGCTAATGACTTTCTGAGAAACCAAGAAAACACCAAACAAAACCAAAAGAATGAAAAAATGGAAGAGAATGTGAAATATCTCATTGGAAAAACAACTGACCTGGAAAATAGATCCAGGAGAAACAATTTAAAAATTGTGAGACTACATGAAAGCCATGATCAAAAAAAGAGCCTAGAAATAGCCTCTTTCATGAAATTATCAAGGAAAACTGCCCTGATATTCTAGAACCAGAGGGCAAAATAAGTATTGAAGGAATCCACCAATCACCTCCTGAAAGAGATCCAAAAAGAGAAACTCCAAGGAACATTGTGGCCAAATTCCAGAATTCCCATGTCAAGGAGAAAATCTTGCAAGCAGCTAGAAAGAAACAATTCCAGTATTGTGGAAATACAATCTGGATAATACAAGATCTAGCAGCTTCTACATTAAGGGATAGAAGGGCGTGGAATAGGATATTCCAGAAGTCAAAGGAACTAGGACTAAAACCAAGAATCACTTACCCACAAAACTGAATATAATACTTCAGGGGAAAATATGGTCTTTCAATGAAACAGAGGACTTTCAAGCACTCTTCATGAAAAAATCAGAGCTGAAAAGTAATTTGACTTTCAAACACAAGAATGAGAAGAAGCATGAAAATATAAACAGCAAAGAGAAGTCATAAGGGACTTACCAAAGTTGAACTGTTTACATTCCTACATGGAAAAACAATATTTTTAACTCTTGTAACTTTTCAGTATCTGGATAGTTGATGGGATTAGTCACACACACACACACATACACACACATACACACAGATAGAAACACACATGCACACACACAGAGACAGAGAGTACAGAGTCAATTGAATAGGATGGGATCATATCTTAAAGAAATTAAGGTAAACGGTGAGAGAGAAATCTACTGGGAGGAGAGAAGGCTAAATGGAATGGGGCAAATTATCTCTCATAGAAGAGGCAAGCAGGAGAATTCTTAGTGGAGGGAAAAAGAGGAGAGCTGAGAGAAAACATGGAGTTTATTCTCATCACATTAGACTAAAGGAGTGAATAAAATGCGCACTCATTTTGGTATGAAAACCTATCTTACAATACAGGAAAGTGGAGGAGAAGGAGATAAACAGGGTGGGGGGGATGATGGAAAGGAGGGCAATGGGAGGAGGGAGCAATTTGAAGTCAACACTCTTGGGGAGGGACAGGATCAAGAGAGAGAATAGAAACAATGGGGGTCAGGATAGGATTGAGGGAAATATAGTTAGTCTTACACAACATGACTATTTTTGAAGTCATTTGCAAAACTACACAAATATGGCCCATATTGAATTGCCTGCTTTCTGAAAGTGAATGGGTGGGGAGGGGGGGGGAGGGGGAGACATTGGAACTTATAGTTCTAGGAACAACTCTTGAGTATTGCTCTTGCTACTAGGAAATAAAAAATACAGGTAATGGGGAATAGACAGTTATCTGGCCTTACGGGACAAAAGAGAAGATGGGATCAAGGGAAGGGCGGGATGATAGAAGAGAGGGCAGATTGGTGATAGGGGAAATTAGAATGCTTGGTGTATTGCGGTGGGGGGAGGGGACAAATGGGGAGAAAATTTGGAACCCAAAATTTTGTGAAAATGAATGCCAAAAGTTTAATAAATAAATTTATAAAAAAAATAAAGTTACTGCAGACACAATAAAATACGTGGGAGTCTCACTGTCAAGACAAACCCAGGACATATATGAACACAATTAAGAAACACTTTTTGTACAGAATCAGATGTAACAATTGGAAATCATCAGTTTCCCATGGATAGACCAGGCTAATATAATAAAAGTTATAATTCTCCCTCAATTAGTTTAATTATTTAGTGCCATATATGATAGCAAGCAAAGTGGAATCTTTTGTTATTTTTGTTTTAGTACAATCAAATGCCTCTGATTTAATCTTACCTTTATCAAGCAAGAGTCTTTCCTAGAAGTAAATTACAGAAATAAGAGTTTCTTTAACTAGAAATAGCTATATATTTGTATTGTTAATGTGATTAAAGATCTTTTCCATTCATTAATGGATGTACCTATTAGGGAGAGTTTCAATAGGGAAGATAGGAAGGTCCACAGGTACTGGTTCTCAAGAGTTGGGATTCCCTCTTGCTCTAAAAATGGTATAAATATTCTGAGGGTGAAGTTTTACTTTGGGGTTTTTTTGAAGTGTTTGTTTGGCCAGACTAGGACTCTGGAAAGCTGCTATGGATTCCCCCTACTTGGAAAAGTCAGATTTTGGTGCTCTGGTTCTTGGTAACTATGGTCAGACAGTTGGACCTCTCTGTTGATGGTCAGAGAGAGGAAACCACATATGTTGATCTTTGATTTTTCTTCATTTTCTTTGAAGTTGAGAGTGCTGACTCCCCTGAACTAAATGAATGATATATATGTGTATATATATATATACTTGGTTAAAGGAATGATACCCATGCTTGATTAAAATGATTTTTAACCCCTCAAAAGTTGCTTTTCCTTTTATGAATGCTCATCTAAGAACCTGGGGCAGCAGGCCCCCTGTGTTTGTTGGGCTGCTTACTGTTACATCATATCAATGAAAATACCAAAAACTATTTCATTAAGCTAGAAAAAAATAGTATCAGAGCTCATCTAGAAAAAAAAAAGGTCAAGAATATCAAGGAATTTAATGAAAAGGAATGCTCGGGAAGGTGGCCTAGCCACATTGGATCTTAAATTGTCTTACACAGCAGTAATGATCAAAGCCACTTGGCATTGGTTAAAAAATAGAGGGGTAGATAAGTGGAATATGTTGGGTACACATTACACCATAGTCAATGACTATAGTAATCTACTGTTTGATAAACCCAGTGACCCCAGCTTCTGGGATAAGAACTCACTGTTTGATGAATCTATTGGGAAAACTGGGAAATATTGTGGCAGAGACTGGGTATAGACCAATGCCTGATACCATATACCAGAATAAATTCCAAATGAGTACACAATCTAGGTATAAAAGCTGATACTATAAACAAATTAGGGGAACGATTAATAGACTATTTGCCAGATTTATGGAAAATGGAAGAATTTATGACCAAATCAGAGAAAGAGAACATTTCAAAATATGAAATGGATAATTTTGCTTACTTTAAATTTAAAGGTTTTTGTGTAAATAAAGTCAACTCAAGCAAGATTAGGAGGGAAGCAGAAAACTGAGAAAGAAATTCTACAACCAATGTCTCTGATAAAGGCCTTATTTCTAAAGAACTGTAATGGCAATAAAGTAGGACCTTTTGCTGTTTTTTTTTAGTATAATGAAGTATAATGTCTCCTTTTGAATTAGGAGGATCTTTCCCACCAATTGTCTGACCTGGGAAGATTTGTAAGGTGGTCCATGCCTCTTGTTAATGAGGCACTGGTTCTCAAGGAATACAACCCCCCTATGATTCTAAAAAGTGTATAAAGATGCTGAGGTGCAGTTTTATTTTGGGGCTTAATTTTGGTAAGAAGGTTTGAGTGCCAGATGAGGACTCTGGGAAGCCACTAAAGAGCCCCCTGACTTTAAGAACCCAGATGCCATGCTTCCCTATCTGGTAACTGGTCAGACAGCTGTACTTGTCTGTTGAATTATTGTCAGACAAAGGAAGTCATGTGTGTTGATTACTTTGGGGTTCAGGGTGTTGATTCCCCTAAACTAAGTGAATAATATATGCGCTTGACTAAAGTGGTTGTTAACCCCTCAAAGATTACCTTTCCTTTTATGAATACAGATCTAAGAACCTGTGAGAGCCGGTCCTCCTGTGTATGTTGGAGTGTTTACTGATACACGTACATAGAGAACTGAGTCAAATTTATAAGAATACAAATCATTCCCCAATTGATAGATGGTCAAAGGACATGAAGGCAATTTTTAGAGGAAGAAATTAAAGTTATCTATAATCATATAAAATGTTCTAAATCACTATTGATTAGAGAGATGCAAATCATAACAACTTTGAGGTACCACATCACACCTATTAGATTGGATAATATGACAAAACAAGAAAATGATAAATGTTGGAGAGGATATGGGAGAGTTGGAATATCAATTCATTGTTAGTGGAGCTGTGAGCTGATACAACCATTCTGGAGAGCAATTTGGAACTATGCCCAAAGGGCTATAAAATGTGCATATCCATTGAACCCAGCAATATCACTTCTAGGCCTGTATCTCAAGGAGATTATAAAAATGGGAAAAGTCCCACACATACAAAAATATTTAAAGCAGCTTCATTTGTTGTGATTAGGTAGTAGAAATGGAGGGAATACCCATCATTGGGGAATAGCTGAACAAGTAGGAGTATATGAATGTAATGGAACACTACTGTGCTATAAGAAATGACCAAAAGGTAGATGTCAGAAATACTCTATAGACTTATATGAAGTAATGCTGAGCAAAGTTAGCAGAACCAGGAGACCATCATACACAAGAACATCCACAGAATGTGAGAACTGTTTTTGATAGACAGTTCCTCACAACAATGCAAAGACCTAAAACATTTCCACAAGGCTCTGGATTCAAAATGGAATCCCCATGCAGAGAAAGAACTATGGAGTCAGAATGCAGAATGAAGCAGACAATTTTTTTTCATGTTTGGTTTTGTTTAGTTTTACTCATGCTTTCTCCCATTTGTTTTCATTCTTATATGCAATATGACTAATGTGAAAATGTATTTAATAAAAATGTATATGTAGAGCCCACATAAGATTGCATGCTGTCTTGGGGAAGGAGATGAGAGGGAGAGGCAGAAAATTTAAAACTTACGGAGGTAATTAATGAAAATTGAAAACAAATAAATTTGTAGAGAAAAAATGTGGTGATAGAGGGGAAGGTTAGAAGGATGAAGTTAAAATATATATGAAAATGACTATTAAGAAATAGGGTTTTTTTTTTTTTGCTTAAGAAAATGAGACACATCTTCATCACCACCATTTCTGCACATTTTATTCAGTATGGAGGCTCTCAGAATAAGTGGGCGGTCACAGGTACTAAAATATTTGATGCTGAACTAGGTAGCAAAACTCATCATAAAGGAAAGAACATTTCCTGAAAGGAAAAAAAAAATGCATTAGCTATCAAGCCTGTCAACACTAGCTGACTGTGAAACCATCTACAATTGGCGCTGCTGAATGTACTTCCGTCATTCCAACATTTCTTTAACTACTATACAATGGTACAGCTTAATAAAAATGTTACAAAACATGTTCACATTAGTCATATTGCATATAAGAATGTTACAAAACAGGATTTGTTGCTTGTCTTGAAAATGGTTGAGTGTGTTAGCAGTTAGTTATAAAAATATTGCTTTTATCAGAAAAAAATATAGCTCTTATGACCAGCACACACAGTTATTCACACACATACAGACATATATACACAAATAGTGAGTGAGAGCTTCCACTTTATAAGTGACTAGTTCCACAATAATAACTGGAATTCATATAGTGTCATAAAGTGTTCAAAGCATTTTACCTCCATTAGTGCAGTTAAGCTTCACAAAAACCCTGTGTTATAGGTATTATCGCTATTTTACTGAAGAGAAAACTGATGCTCAGAGAGTTAGGTGATTGACACCAAATTATGCAGGTAGTATCTGAGTAAGGTTTGGAACCCAGAAGCTCCTGAATCCAAGGACAATGTTCTATTCACTATACTATGCCTGCAAAGATGTTATAGGGATAAATACAGAACAGGAAGAAAACTAAGTGAAATTCTCCAAACATGTGAAGTAACTGGTATTACTTTATTTCAAGAGCAAAGTAGAAGTTACAGGGATTTGTTTATTTCTATTGTCTATTGCTTTGTAACATTGTTTGCTATGAAATAATAAACTGCTTGGGACAGGATCTCTGCCCTCCCTCAGTTTCATTTCTCACCTAACACCTAGTCTGTATCCATATACACTGTCTGGAGCATATACTCTGTAGGCATGTTTTTAAGTGAGACAGAGTTGCACCAAAGTCATCAGCCTTACTCCTTCTTCCAGGTTCATTGAAGTTCAGTATAGGACAAAAATCAAGATGATTGATGATGGCCCAGGATGACCTTGACTTTTTTGATGTCTGAATAAGCTCTAGGCACTTTACAGTGCCTTCTTCAGTCACCTTCAAGGACACTGGAACAAATGGTTCTCATCTGCCCATTCCAGTAAGAAAGTCTTCATGTGCTTGGGGGTGTTATGCTTGTCCTTCATTTTGGAGAGGATCATGACATTAGGGAGATAATTATATGACTTACTTTTGACTTTGATTTGAGTGAGGGAGGACTGTGCAAGGTCAGCATTCCTAAGTCTTATACCCTTATTCTTTCAAAATCAAAATTAGAACCCTGGCCAATTGTCATGTTTAAGATATTCACATTAGAACCTGAGTTTTGCATTGATTCTGGAATTCATTCCCCCAGATCACACACATTTGAGTCTGTGAATGGAAAGTAGTGCAAATGGCATTTGGAAAGAAAATTTTGGAGTATAACTTGAAATGTCACTAGTCTTTGAATATCAGGCTAGTAAATAAAAATTGCTCTTGTCAGGCCATTGCAACTGGGAAGGTGATTTTTCTAATGTAAAATTCAAGTGTAAATGGTGTTCAAGAATATGGGTAAAGCTAGTATTCAATTTCTTGAGAATAAACTACAGAACCTAGCAATAGAATATGAAGAGAGGAGATTTGTGGGATGAGAAAGAGAGAATGAAGAGAAGCAAGAATATTGTGATTGGAGTTGATTGGAGAGATCAAAATGCAAAGATAAAGATTACACACAATAGTTACTAATTTGAGGTAATAAAATATGATTTAATAAAACACCCAAGCAACTTCAGCATTTAGTTTTAAATGTATGCAAGTGTACATACATCTATTTTACAAAGTTAATATTAATTGCAATTCGAATTTTTAAAACTTCAGAATTTAATATCTAGTTTTGACTTGTATTTTAATTGTCTATTAGAATCTAGATTCGCAGAATCATGTAACGTTATATGTTATAGTATGTTATTTTTACAAAAGGAATCCTTTGGAGAATTTAGACTTGTCTTTATATTATATTGCCAGTTTCTCCTTGTATCTTTTTACTGCTTTGCTTTGAAGCTATTATTTATTTATTTTTTAACATTACAATAGTTTCTGTGATGTCATGTGACAGAATATATGCAATTTCTATGTAAAGTGTTATACTCTAACATATTCCAGAGCTGAAGACTTCCCTATGATGAAGAAGAAAAGTAAACAGCTGATTAAGTAACTTCATCAGACAATTTTTGAGTATTCTGTTCTCATCCCTCCCTGCTAATCTCCTAAGAAGAGAGAGGTACATTTCACTCCCTCTTCTCTGAGATAAGATTTTTTAGAATAACTATTCATAATTTGTCTTCTGTTAGTGTTCTTTTATTTCAGGTAAGTGCATGGTAATGGTGAGGGAACTGTCCTGAGAGCCCACAAGACATAAATTCATGTACCATTAATGGTGACATACAAGTTATTTGACCCTAGGCAGATTCTTAATTTCTCAAATCTCTAGTCAAGAGGTTTCAAACATGCAATCCACAGGCCACAACTCCATATCCTTCTAGAATCCAGACCATTCTGCTAAATCTGACATGGTGACCATCCTTTTTTGCTAGATATGTGTTTCTCTTCGAGTTTGGGAGATATTACTCTGTCTGGGTTCCCCTCTTACATATCTGAATAGATCTTCTTAGTCTGTTTTTCTGGACTTTCATCTAGGCAACCTCTACTAACTTTAGGTACTATCCTGAATCTCTTTTCTCTCTGCATCCTACTTCTCAGTGACCTCAGTGATATATATTTGTTCTGCATATACATATATAAAGGCGTGTTGTCCCTCACATTAAAAATATGTGTTTTTTGAGGACAGAGACAATTTTGTCTTTGCATCACTTGAGTCCATGGCACACATATAGATTGACTGATTGACTTACAAGTTGAGTAGTCTTTTGGTCTGACTCTCCCTATATGTGTTGGATATCAAACTCATATCAGTGATATTTATTGAAAATTTTCCCCATTAATTTACTTCTTTTCTTATTCTATATTCACTGATTTTTGTCTGTGCAACAGATTTTTAATTTTAAGTAGTCAAACTTGTCTAATTTTTCCTTTATGGCTAAATCTATTTTGTTGGTTACAATTCCCACTATAACCTTTTATTTCTTTGTTCCGTGTGGTATAAAGCTAAGGGCGTTGTGGCAAATATTTAATTACCGGCCCTCCAAAATAAACGTGCACACAAAATACTTTTAAGTTTAATTTAACTTTCTAACTAACTTTCTCCATTACTAACACTTTCTCCATCAGTTCATGAAGTGTAGAAATCAACAAAACAATAAGTCAAGCCTTGATCTGTGTCATTGGCCAATCTGAGATACACATTCTCACAGTGACAATTTACCAAGCTCTTTTGAGCTCGATTGAGCTGTCTACAGCATACCCCTGGACACGATATTCAATTCATATATTCATTTGGAGAGTACTGCATATCGCTGCTAAGTGGACTAGCCCAAGGGCTTTCCAGTTTCCCCATTAAGTTTTCATCAAATGAAGAAGAAATATATAATGATAGAGTCTGAAGGAACTTATATATCATCTTGTACAGTTTTCTCTCTTTTCATATTTGAAAACTGAAACTGAGTTGGGGGCAGGTTACAAAACGACTTGTCTCAGCTTACACAGTGTGACTGTTTCTATTCGCTAATTCATTGCTTTTTCTATGAACGTAATTTTAAACACTAAAGACAAATGATATTACACATGCAACAAATATGATGCATATTTATACAGATGCTTTAAAGTTTACAAACTTTATGCAAATTATGTCAATTGATAAATGGTCAAATAATATGAACAGGCCGCTTTCCAGTGAAAAAATCAACACAATTTATAGTCATATAAAATGCTCTAAATCATTATTGATTCGAAATGCAGATTAAAACAATCTTTAGATATCATTTGATATCTACCAGATAGAAAAGGAAAGTGACAAATATTGGAGAGAATGTGGAAAAACTGGGGCACTAATTTATCGTTTGTGGAATTACAAAATGATCCAACCATTCTGGAGAGCAATCTGGACTTATGCTCTAAGATTTATTAAATTACCTATATTCTTTTAACTAGCAACTTGGTCTATTTCACCATGACTTGATCTATTTTCAAAGATGATTAGGGGAAAAGGAAAAGAACCTATATGTTCTAAAATATTTATGACAGCTCTCTTTGTGGTGGCAAAGAATTAGAAATATAAAGGGATGATTATCAATTGGAGAACAGCTGAAAAGTTGTGGCATATGATTGTGATGAAATACTACTGTGCAATAAGAAATGATGAGTGCAATGATTTTAGAAAAAAAACATGGAAAAGCTTTCATAAAATAATGAAGAGCAGAATGAGCACAACCAAGAGAACATTTTATACAGTGCAATATTTTTCTAAGAGCAACGTTGAGTGAACAAGTTATTTTCTATTATAAATGCCCAAATTGACTATAAAGTACATATGAAAAAAGACACTATCTGCATCCAGAGAATGAAATGATAAGTAGAAGTATATATAGACTTTATATATACACACACACACACATCTTTCTGTTATTGGTAGCCATCTCTAGTATGGGTGGGGGAGGGAGTGAAGAAAAAAAGAAAAAATATTACATGATAATTTTATTGTATATTTTAAAGTAATGAAGTAGATCTGTAGTTTCATGTACAATCCTCATTTTATTGTACTGTTATTGAAATGATTATTTCACTCCATAAATTAAAAATAAAAAAGCTATGTTAAAAAAAAACAAATTATGCCACATAGAGAAAATGTAGGATTTTTCCCCAAAATTCTTTAGTAATAATAAATGTATTTTCAGAATGGCTTTATATTATGCACTCTAAAAGCTCATAAATAAATGAGAATATCTAATGTATGTTATAATAGGAAAATTATATGATTTTTCACAAAATTGGATAAATTTTTCATAGGATCATTGAATATTAGAGATAGAAGTTACTTAGATATCAGATAGTTTCATCCCTGCATTACAAATATGGAAAATGAGGCCCAGAGGAACTCAAGTCATTTGTCTATCATTATATAATTTCTTAGTGGCAAGCTCTGACCATATTTCAAAATTCCTCATTCAAAATATGATCTTGAATTTCTCTCGACTTTTTAATGCTAAAAATGTTAGGAGATATGATGATGAAGATTCGTACTTAAATATTGTTCAATTTTGTTTACCAGCATTTGGTTTTAGACTCAATTTGTAAGCTGCTTTAGACTCTATTTGAACATCGAATGACTCCCAATCAAGACAATAATACCTCTTGTGGTGTGTATGAACCTGTCAATTCAACATCAAAAGGGTCTTCCCCTATATAACCACAAACATAATTTTGTGATTTCTGAAACACTAGCATAATCAACATCCTTTCAGTCTTCTGTGACCTACATTGAATTTGATATTGCCTAATTATGTTCAAATGATTAATGATATGACTGGAGCAACAGTGTTATTTAAAGCCTTATTTGATAAATTCTCAATATTGACTGATGATGCCCTTGCTTAGGAAAAATGTTAAAAGGCAACCTGTTATCTTCACATTAAATCTGGATTTCTATACTAAGTCCATTATTGGAGCATATGTTATAGAAATATATTGATGATATGACATTGGTGATAGTTTTGCATATGCATGCACAAGAAATCTATTGCCATATGCTAGCATTGCCTCTGTGAAATCTTAAGTTAATTGCATTTTAATTACTCCTGAAATGAATGATATGTAATTGTTGAAAATTCAGCAAAATAAGGTAATATAAACTGATCATAAGATAAACATGTTCTCTTCTCTTTTCAAATGGACCTACAGCACTTTTCTGAATTTCTTCTTTGCCTTCCTATTTTACTTAATGTATTTTTGAGATTTTGTATCTTTTCCTAAAAATCAGCCACCTTGGTAGATAGAATGTAAGTACTCTGAAATTCAAAATTGTGTGATTTGTATTCCTATTGCCTAGTATCATGACACGTAGTATCCACCTAAGAAATGTTTATTGAATTGAAGTGATACATTCAAAAACAAAGAGAATATTGTGAATCTAGATGGCTCAGTGGATGGAGTGTCAGGCCTGGAGTAAGAAAGACTTACCTTCAGGAGTTCAAATATGGCGTCTGACCCTTACTAGCATTGTGACTGTGGGCAAATGGCTTAACTCTGTCTACCTCAGTTCCTCATCTATAAGATAAGTTAGAGTAGAAAATGTCTAATAACTCCAGTATTTTTGCCAAGAAAACTCCAAATGGGGTCACAGAGAACTGAACACGACTGAACATCACAAGCAAAATGTTCGAGGAAATATTTGGCAGTTTATCTTTTCAAAACTTCATATACACCAAAATATAACTTAAACATTAATATATAGGAATACTTTCTTAGGAAAAATCTAAATGCAATAGTCAATAAATATCTATTAAGCACCTACTATATGCCAGGCACTGTGTCAAGTGCTGAGGTATAAAGACAGAAGATGTTATGGGGAAACCTACATTAATTTTAAGGCCAAATGAAAGGGAGCTGATCTGTTCTGCTCTAATATGCCAATTGTAGGGACAAAGCCTCTCTGTGAAAATATCAGAGAAAGAGAGGCGCATGCCAGCTTGATTATTAATAAGCTTTATTTTAATTAGATTAAATGAGGAAGTTTATTTATAAGAGGCCTGTCATCTTGGGCAGTAGAAGGACAAAGTAACATCATGGATCCCTGTACCAACCTCAGGTCAGATCAGGTATTATATAGAAACACAACAAAGAAAGCATAGTACCAGAAATGACTGAGGGTCATGTGCAGGTTTTCCCATGGGATAGTTGGAGCATCTTTTGCTGTTTATATTTATTCAAGGTAGTTTATATTAGCTGTGAGACTTGGGTCCCGTTCTTAGGCTCTGGCCCACTCCCATACATGGGGTACAAAAAGAATGTTAGTATATATAAATAAGTTGCAGTGGAAAGAAATTAAATGGGAAAGTAAAGCTTATCTTTCAGTTGTCAAAATAACATGTGTTCCATAGATCATCCAATATCATAGAAATTATTCCTTTCATGGAAAGGCAAAATAAATTTAAACAATTTAAAACGTTAAAAAAAACAACCATAATCACTTGCTCAAAAGTAATATTTGTTGTCTGATGTTACTTCTTTAATGTGGCAAAAGGATTCAAAAGGCTTGGCATACTGAAAAATAAAAATGTCCCCCCCCAAAAAAAATTGCAGATATTCAACAGATATCAAAGAACAAATGGGTACAGAGAAAGTTAGTTACTGGTTAAAAAAAAATTCTTATAAATGAGTAACTTGTATGATGCAATAGAAAGAGGTACAGACCAGGAGTAAGGAGACTTCAGTTCTAACCTTGATCAGCCACAAACAAGCTCTGATACTCTGGAGAAGTTACCAGCTTCTCTGAGGCACAGTTTTCTCATCTATAAAATGTGGGTATTACACCAGGAGACCTATGAGGACCTTTCCAGGTATTGAAAGAATATCCCACTTACATTGTTAAATGGCATTAAACAAGTGTATACTTTAGATGTACTTTTTTTGAAGTAAAATGAAAACATCAATTCATTTTTACTTGTCAAAACTATAGAGGTCTTTGAGTTCTTTGAAAAAATAAGACATTTGAATTCTGAAATTGATATAGTGAAAAAAATTCTCTGATGGAGCACATTCATGATAACGGGTGTTTGAAATAAATTAAAACTTCAAATAATTTCAAGCTTAGAGTAGGACTTGATTTGACTGAAATAGGAATTAGGAAAAAATAGGAGGACCATAGTTGAGGCAGAGAGTGACAGAATCATTTTCTTCCATTTCTGAAAGTGAATAAAAGCTTATGTTTCTCTAACTTTTTTTTATAAGTTGTGAGTGAATGACCAGTTACATGAGCAAACCAGCTTTATCACATGAGCACCATCAGTGAAGTGTGATTATTGATTGGAAAGCAGTTGTATATGCCAATAGTCTGACTCTTAGTACAGTATTTACATTAATAGAAGTATTTAAATTAACAGCCAGAAGAAGACTGGAGACAGAGATGCCCTTTTCTAATGTAGGTCTTGAGTCTTTGTGTCTCTACTAAGGAAATGGAGAAAGTCAGATTTGTATCTATAGTCATCTGCTGAGTTAACCTCGTTTCTCAGGATATAATACAGACTGTGGTTTTACTTTGTTGTCTATTTGCAGAGAAAAAAAAAAAACAAGAGAAAGAAAATACAAAGGCTGTTGGATCTAGGACAAGATGAACATTCCTGTTATCAGATAAATTTGAAGAGGATTTATAGGTATGGCTGGAGGAAGTGTAAATTCATTAATTCCATCTCCCTTATTTCTCTACCAGGATTTGGGAAGTGATATCTACCAGAAATATCTTCTTTCTCTACAGAATTATTTGATCTGAATAACTCCTGAAATTCTATCATTTGGGGGACTCATTTTGATCTTTTTAAAACATGAGGGAGAGCTGAAGTCCTTTCAGTCCTTAGAGTGAATTTAGCTTTAATCAGATTGAGATCAGGTGTGCTGAATTAAGAGGTATTTTCATTTGGGTGGGGAAAGGGAGAAAAGAAAAGAAATTTTTGAGCATGGATACTAGAGAACAGGAGGGCAGAGTGCATGTAAGGCAATGCCACATGAAACTCTGCATGATCAGAAAGGTGAATGAAAGGCTTGTACACTAAAGGATTATAAAAAGGGGATATCAGGAGGTAGGAGCCAGAATAAAAAGGAGTGGCCTCTGAAGATAAAGAGCTTGAAGATAAAGGGTTTCTTGGGGTGGGTATTGCAGGTGAGTGCTGGTAAATATTTGACAACTGACTCTCTCTCTAAAAAAAAAGTACAGTATGTTTTAAAATTAAATCTGCATTATTAATATCACTTTCTCAAGTCTAAATACTTAATAAAATGATAAATCATGCTCTGATAGAATTTGCTGATTTCAAGGTATAAATGCTCACACTAAAAATTTAACTATCAGCTCTAGAGGGCCAGTTCTTCTTGGTTCTGGCATACTCCAGTAGGTATTATCTATCACATAATTTTGTTCTAGGCAGTTCCTGGTCCCTCCCTTCTACCTAGAGTTCAGATGTATGGAGCTGACTATTTGTCCAGGATTGTAGAGGGATTTCTAGGAATTCCCATGTTGTTACAACTTCTCTCATTAGAAAATGATACCTAAGGTGTAGGGAGGATCACACCTTCTCTGCCCCACAAACACATCAACCTCCACATTCTGCTTAGAAAGCCTGGGGTAAAAGGGAAGAATAGGAAAGCTTTTATAATTTTGCTACATTAGCCTCAACTAAGGTAGCTATTTCTCTGTGCTAGAACAACATTATATTCTCCGAAAACTTCCATACTATCTGAATTAGTCTAACTTTCCATGATGAAACAAGAAAAGCCCTCTCTTTGTCTCCATCTCCCTCCTCCCCTTACAGAGGTAAATAATTTTATAGGTATATGTTAAAAGACCCAAAAGGCATGGAAAGAAATACTTTAAGCTCCAAATGACCATATGCACAGAGAAATTAGTGGGAATAAAAGCAATAGTTTATATTTGTGTGTCATATAGAGTCTAAAATTGATTTATTCAAAAATAACACTGTGAGGTAGGTGGTACATATATTATCATTTTTTTTTTTTTTTTTTTTTTTTTTTTTTTTATTTTTTTTTATTTTTTATTTTTTATTTTTTTAATGTTTTACAATCATTTCCTTAAAGTTAAGATTTTATTCCCCCCTACCCTTCCCCCAATACCCCCCTCCCTCCCCATGACAGCATACAATTCTGTTTAGGTTCTACATATACTTTCCTATTGAGCACATTTTCGCTATATTCATGCTATGTAATCGAACTAAAATAAATGGAAGAAATCATATAACAAATCAACATATAATACACTGAACCCCACCCACATACAAACATGATCTGCTACATTCTGCAAGTGACTTCCACATTTCTTTCTCTGAGTGTGGAAGGCATTTTGCCTTAGAAGACCGACATTAGGATTTTTTTTTTTTTTTTTTTTTTCTCAGTAAGTTCTTGTATTATTACAAAGTTCCAAGTCTACCAGAAAAAACTCTCGCACACTGTGGTCGTTGCTGTGCACAAAGTTCTCCTGGTTCTGCTCCTTTCGCTCAGCATCAGATCATATAAGTCCTTCCAGGCCTCCCTGAAGTCTTCTTGTTCATCATTTCTTATGGCACAATAGTACTCCATTACATTCATATACCATAATTTATTCAGCCATTCCCCAATTGATGGGCATCCCCTTGACTTCCAGTTTTTGGCCACCACAAAGAGTGCTGCTATAAATATTTTTGTACACGTGGGACCCTTTCCCGTTTTTATAATCTCTTGGGGATACAATCCTAGTAGCGATATTTCTGGGTCAAAGGGTATGCACATTTTTGTAGCCCTTTGGGCATAGTTCCAAACCGTTCTCCAGAAGGGTTGGATGATCTCACAGCTCCACCAACAATGAATTAGTGTTCCAACTCTCCCACATCCTCTCCAGCATTTATCATTTTCTTGTTCTGTCATGTTTGCCAATCTTACAGGTGTGATGTGGTACCTCAGAGTTGTTTTGATTTGCATCTCTCTAATCAATAGTGATTTAGAGCACTTTTTCATATGATTATAGATATTTTTGATTTCTTCCCCTGAAAATTGCTTGTTCATATCCTTTGACCATTTATCAATTGGGGAATGACTTGGATGTTTATATATTTGAGTCAGTTCTCTATATATTCTAGAAATGAGGCCTTTATCCCCGAGCTTAGCTGTAAAAATTTTTTCCCAATTAACTACATCCCTCCGAATTTTGGTTGCATTGGGTTTGGTTGTACAAAAACTTTTCAGTTTAAAGTAATCAAAATTATCCATCTTGCATTTCAAAATGCTTTCTATCGTTTCTTTAGAAAAAAATTCTTCCCCTCTCCATAAATCTGATAAATACACTATACCTTGCTTCTCCAGTTTATTCATGGTATCAATCTTTATACCTAGGTCATGTACCCATTTGGACTTTATTCTTGTGTACGGTGTCAGGCATGGGTCTATGCCTAATTTCCGCCACACAGTTAACCAGTTTTCCCAGCAATTTTTGTCGAACAGTGAGTTCTTATCCCAGAAGCTGGGATCTTTGGGTTTGTCAAACAGGAGGTTGCTATATTCCTTGCCAACTGTGTCTTGAGTGCCAAGCCTATTCCATTTGTCTACCCCTCTGTTTCTTAGCCAATACCAAGTGGTTTTGATAATTGCTGCTTTATAATACAATTTGAGGTCTGGTAGCGCTAGGCCACCTTCCCAAGCATTTCTTTTCATTAGTCCCTTTGATATTCTGGACCTTTTGTTTTTCCAAATGAATTTTGATATTATTTTATCCAGCTCTAGAAAATAATTATCTGATAGTTTAATTGGTATGGCACTAAATAAATAGATTAATTTAGGTAGAATTGTCATTTTTATTATATTAGCTCGGCCTACCCATGAACAACTGATGTTTTTCCACTTACTTAGATCTGACTTTATTTGTGCAAAAAGTGTCTTGTAATTGTGTTCATATAATCCCTGGGTTTGTTTTGGCAGGTAAACTCCTAAGTATTTTATAGTGTCTACTCTAGCTTTAAATGGGATTTCTCTTTCTATCTCTTGGAGTTGGACTTTGTTGCTAATATATAGGAATGCAGAAGATTTGTGTGGGTTTATTTTGTAACCTGCAACTTTGCCAAAGTTGTTTATTATTTCAAGTAGCTTTTTACTTGAATCTCTGGGATTCTCTAAATATATCATCATATCATCTGCAAAGAGTGATAACTTAGTTTCTTCTTTGGCTATTTTTATTCCTTCAATTTCTTTATCTTGTCTAATTGCTACCGCTAACATTTCTAGTATCATATTGAATAATAATGGTGATAATGGGCATCCTTGTTTCACCCCTGACCTTATTGGAAATGCCTCTAGCTTATCTCCATTGCATATAATGCTTGCTGAAGGTTTTAGGTAGATACTGCTTATTATTTTATGGAAAGTTCCCTTTATTCCTATGTTCTCCAGTGTTTTTAATAGGAATGGGTGTTGTATTTTGTCGAAAGCTTTTTCTGCATCAATTGAGATAATCATGTGGTTTTTGTTGGTTTTCTTGTTGATATGATTAATAATGC
Organism: Bettongia penicillata ogilbyi; assembly: GCA_023548195.1. Lineage (NCBI taxonomy): Eukaryota > Metazoa > Chordata > Mammalia > Diprotodontia > Potoroidae > Bettongia > Bettongia penicillata. Next base: position 1,697,859 of record JAJHZJ010000190.1, read on the forward strand.
TAATAGTTTTCCTAATATTGAACCAGCCCTGCATTCCTGGTATGAAACCTACCTGATCATAATGTATTATTCTCTTGATAAGATGCTGTATTCGTTTTGCTAAAATCTTGTTGAAAATTTTTGCATCTATATTCATTAGAGAAATTGGTCTATAATTTTCTTTTTCTGTTTTATCTCTTCCTGGCTTGGGTATCAAAACCATATTTGTATCATAGAAAGAATTTGGGAGGACTCCTTCTTCCCCAATTTTCCCAAATAGTCTATATAGTATTGGAATTAACTGTTCTTTAAAGGTTTGATAGAATTCACTTGTGAATCCATCTGGTCCTGGAGATTTTTTCCTAGGGAGTTCATTGATGGCTTGTTCAATTTCTTTTTCTGAGATGGGGTTGTTTAAGTATTCTATTTCCTCTTCTGTTAATCTGGGCAATTTGTATTTTTTAAAATATTCATCCATCTCATTTAGATTATCGAATTTATGGGCATAAAGTTGGGCAAAATAATTTCTAATTATTGTTTTAATTTCCTCCTCATTGGAGGTGAGTTCACCCCTTTCATTTTTAATATTAGTAATATGATTTTCTTCTTTCTTTTTTTTAATCAAATTGACCAAAGGTTTATCAATTTTATTAGTTTTTTCATAAAACCAACTATTGGTTTTATTTATTAATTCAATAGTTTTCTTAATTTCAATTTTATTAATCTCTCCTTTGGTTTTCAGTATTTCTAATTTGGTATTTTCTTGGGGATTTTCAATTTGTTCTTTTTCTAGCTTTTTCAGCTGCATACCCAAGTCATTGATCTCCTCTTTCTCTATTTTATTTATATAGGCATTCAAAGATATAAAACTTCCCCTAAGAACTGCTTTTGCAGTATCCCATAAGATTTGGTAGGTTGTCTCATTATTGTCATTCTCTTGAATGAAGTTGTTAATTGTTTCTATGATTTCTTCTTTAACCCATTCCTTCTTTAGGATTAAATTATTTAGTTTCCAACTGATTTTTGCTTTATCTTTCCATGGCCTTTTATTACATATAATTTTTATTGCATTATGATCTGAGAAGGATGCACTGATTATCTCTGCCTTTCTGCACTGGATTTTGAGATTTTTATGTCCTAGTACATGGTCAATTTTTGTAAATGTTCCATGTACTGCTGAGAAAAAGGTATATTCCTTTCTGTTCCCATTCAATTTTCTCCAAAGATCTATCATATCTACCTTATCTAGAGTTCTATTTACCTCCTTAACCTCTTTCTTGTTTATTTTGAGGTTAGATTTATCAAGTTCAGAAAGAGGGAGGTTGAGGTCCCCCACTAGTATAGTTTTGCTGTCAATTTCTTCCTTCAACTCCCTCAATCTCTCCTCTAAGAATCTGGATGCTATACCACTTGGAGCATACATGTTTAGTAATGATATTGCTTCATTGTCTATGGTGCCTTTTAGCAGGATATAGTTTCCATCCTTATCCCTTTTGATTAGATCTATTTCTGCTTTTGCTTTGTCTGAGATTAGGATTGCTACTCCTGCCTTTCTTACATCAGCTGAAGCACAATATATTCTGCTCCATCCTTTAACCTTTATCCTATGTGTATCCCCCCGTTTCAAATGTGTTTCTTGTAAGCAGCATATTGTTGGATTATGGCTTTTAATCCATTCTGCTATCCGTCTCCGTTTTATGGGAGAATTCATTCCATTCACATTCTCAGTTATGATTACAATCTGTGTATTTCCCTCCATCTTCTTTCCCACCATTTGTGCTTTTAGCTCTGCTGTCTCCCTTCCCCTCCTCACTAGTATTTACTTTTCACCACCTCCTCTTGCCGCCTTCCCCTCTTTCTTTTAGCCCCCCTCCCTTTTACTCCCCTTTACTCTTATTGCTTCTTCCCTCCCTTTTGCCTCCCTCCCCTTTCTTCCCTCTTCCCCTCCCACTGCTTATAGAGCTAGTTAGGATTTTCTACTTAAGTTTATTGATCCGTCCTTTAAACAAATCCGATGAGAGTACCTCTCACACAATGCTCATCTCTCTCCCCTCTTTCCCTCTACTATGATTTTGTACTTCTTCTTGTGATATACTTTGCCATTTCCTGCTTCCTCCTTTTCACACCTCCTATTACACTCCCTTCTCATACTTAAATCACATTTTTTATCATGATATCATTTACTTTATATCCATTCCCCCTATGCTTATCCTTTTTATATTTCTTAATAGACGCACAGTTCTTGAGATAAACAGATATCATCTTCCCTTATAGGGGGGTGAACAACTTGCCCTCATTGAGTAGCAAGTTGTTCCCCCCACCCCCGCTGTTTACCTTTTTATGATTCTCTTGCGACCTGCATTTGAAGATTGAATTGTCTATTAAGTTCTGGTGTTTTGGTCAGGAAACTCTGGAAATCCCTTACTTCGTTGAATGACTTTCTCCTTGCCTGAAATGTTATGCTGAACTTTGCTGGGTAGTTGATCCTTGGTTGCAGTCCCAGCTCTTTTGCCTTACGGAATATTGGGTTCCAATTCTTTCGATCTTTTACTGTAGAAGCTGCAAGGTCCTGTGTAATCCTGATTGTATCCCCTTGATATTTAAATTGTTTCTTTCTGGCTGCTTGTAATATTTTCTCCTTCACTTGATAGCTCTGGAATTTGGCAACTATATTTCTTGGGGTTTTGAGTTTGGGGTCCCTTTCAGGAGGGGAACGGTGGATTCTTTCGATGACTATTTTGCCCTCTGAATCTAGTACTTCTGGGCAGTTTTCCTTGATGATTTCCTGGAAGATATTGTCCAGGCTCTTTTCTCCATCCTGGGTTTCTGGCAGGCCAATAATTCTTAAGTTTTCCCTTCTGGATCTATTTTCCAGGTCAGTTGTTTTTCCAATTAGATATTTTACATTTTCTTCTATCTTTTCATTCTTTAGATTTTGTTTGACTGATTCTTGCTGTCTCAATGAGTCGTTAGTTTCTACTTGCCCAATTCTAATCTTCATCACATTGTTTTCTTCTGTTAACTTTTGTATCTCTTTTTCCATCTGCCCAATTTTTCCTTTTAATAAGCTATTTTCTCCATTTAATTTTTGTACTTCCTTTTCCATTTGGCCTTTCAGGAATTTATTTTCTCCAGTTAATTTTTGAACTTCTTTTTCCATTTGTTCAATTTTCCTTTTCAGGGAAATGTTCTCATCAGTGAATTCTTTCTTAATAATTTTAAAATCATTGGCCAGTTTATCTTCTATTTCCTTCTTCAGCTGTTCCAGGAGAGCTGCTTGTACTTGCGAGTAGTTCATAGTCCCTTCTGAAGTTTCAGATGGAAGTACAGTCTCAGCTGTGACCTCTTTGGGGCTTGTGTCTTGGTCCTTATCCCCATAGAAAGATTCTATGGTTCTTTCGGCCCTCTTCTTTTTCCTATTCATGATTTTGATTGAGTGTTGTGGCTTCTGGTTCTTTCAGTCAGAAGCTGGAGAACTTTTTGCTGAGCTGGTGTGTGAAAAAGCTAAAAGCAGGTATTTGTTTGGTGTTTCCCTGATCAGCCCTGGGTTTAGCTTGTTAAGTGTGGGGGAGGGGTGCTCTGGTCCCAGGAGATTTCCTTAGCTTAATTGAGGCAAAGGCAAGCTCAGGGGCTGGTAATCCCAGCTGCCCTATTGTCTTTCTGATTCCCCTGGACAGCTGAGGCACGCCTAGATGCTAATGCGTGTTCCCAACCCTCCTGGGTCTCCTCTCCTGGTGGTGAGGCTTGCCTGGGTCCTAGTGCGAGTTTTCTCTGCCCTGGGTCCTCTGTCCTTCAGGTTTACCTCTGCCACCGTATGAGGAATCCCCCTTAGCTATTTTCCTCGTCTCAGGTGTTATGAGACTATTGGTCTCCTTCTTCTATTTCTACTGATCTGGGATTTTTCTGGGGAGATATTTTATGGTTCTTTCACGGTCATCAAGGGGGAAGGAGAGAGCTTTAGCTGATTACACCGCCATCCTGGCTCCCGGAAGTTCAAGTAAGTAACTCACCGGAGTTTGATCTTCGGGCTGAAGGTCCCAGGAGCTGCTGCGCTGATCTCCGGCGCTCCGAGGCTCTCACTGACTCGGTTGGGCTTGTCTCCCGCCCCGGTGCCGCTCCTCTGGTTCCGCCCGCCACTCAGGTTTCTCGGATCTCCTCCGCTCCGCTGCACTGGCCGTGCTGCGCTGGCCACGCTGCGCTGTGCGCTGTGGGCTCACCCCCGCGGATCAGATCCTTCCCGTGGACCTTCCAGCCCCACCTGAGCTCCGAATCTGTCACCGTCTGTCTCCCACTCGATTCCGCACCTCCAGAATTTGGTCAGATTCTCCTTTCAGAGGTACCTGGAGAAATTTGTCTCAGAGCTCAGGTGAGTAGCTGCTCTCACTCCTCCATCTTGGCTCCGCCCCCCTATCATTTTTTTAATGTGTAAACTGTGACTATGAGAGGTCAGAAAACTAGTAAATGTTCAAAGTGCCAATAAATGGTGGCACCAAGAAAGCAAGTTTTCTGACACTTGGTGTATTTGTCTTGCTACTACACCATCTGGACTCTTCACTGATCACAGTCATTCTCTGGACTGTATTAAGGACCCTGCCCCAGGTAAATTAATCAACAAACATTAAATAACTGATTACTTTCAAGGTTTTAAGGGATTAAAAGGAATATTAATCTTAATTTGGCAAACATAGAATGAAGTTGTAATAAGAAAGCAGGGAGACCATTTGGAAGAGCAAGGTGCAGGTGCGACATGAGAGTTTACTAAGGTGAAGATGCAATTTACACTTCATATGCACACAGCAGAATTATCAGGTTTATCATTAAGTTCATTCACCTATGATTTTTATTAAGCATGTATTTTGTCTAGGCACTTTGGAATATTACAAATTTGATTTCTAAAACTCTTCTCTTTTCCTCTTTAAATTATGTATTGGCTCCTAAAGTTGAGCCCCAAAGTACCCCCAAACAACCACTTTCATCTATGCCAGCATAAGTTAACCTCTACCTCCTGCTCCCAGCCCAATCTCCCAATTGAGTTGTGAGAACCTCCAGTGCAAAGAGGAGCCATCTTCTTTTTGACCACGGGCCTTGCGTCTTCTACTTCCCTCTCTGAGGGAAAAGGAAAGTTGAACAGGCTTTTTTGCTCTTGTTGTACAGGTTTAACTTCTAACTCCAGCTGAGAATGTGTCCTGCCTAACTTCCAGCCTTGAAGGGAGGAGTTATAAATTGGGGCTTCCACCTGATCATCTGACTGTGTGTCTCCCATCTCATATTGCACTTGCAACACAATCTCCAACCTCTGTTGTGTGGCACCTTCCACTCAGTGAGAACATTCTCACACCTGGTCATACACTTTACTTTCAGTGACGCTGAACTCTTGTAGATTATCATCCAGCCCCACTCCCCAGCCTTATCACATGATTCCTCATTCCCATCTCCTTCAACCCTGCTATACCAAAGTTTCAACCTAAGTCTACCCAGCCCTTCCGCTGTGCCTTCTGGAACGCCTGTTCCATAGGTAACACACCTTAATTTTCGTCTTTTCCCATTCCTCCCATCCGCTAGCTCTTGCTGACATCTGTTTCCCCTTTAATGACACAAACTTCCTAGTCACCCCTTTTAGTAGCAGCTGCACCTTCACTCATTCTCTTTGACTCACTGATTGAGTTAGGGGAGTGGAATGGTCCTTGCTCTCCATTGCCACTTCCAGGTTCTCTCCCTACTCATTCCATCTCAAGAAAGAGTAACTTCTCTTTCTTTGTGGTTCATGCTATTCACATCTACCACCCAATCAAATGCTAGCAGCTGTTGCCTATAGACTTCCAGGTCATTCTCCTTTCCTCAGTGAATTTTTGGTATTTGGTTCAAATTTTTTCTCTCCTTCCTAACTTCCGTCCTCATGTTAGAAAATGTAAACATATGTATTGGCTATCATTCAAATACCCTAATCACTCGGTTCCCATGACCATGCCCTCCAACCCACTTCAACCTCACAAAGATGGTCACACCTTTAATCTTGCCATCACCCACATCTAACACTTTTATGTATGTGAATCCTGAAATCCCTTCATCTGACTGTAGTCTTTTGGCTTTTCAGTTTTCCCTTTTCCTTCACTTACAAAACACTACTGTTCACCTACACCATGACCCCAAGCCTTGACTCCTCACTTCTCTCCAAGGCCATCTCCTCTGCAGCAGACACTTTGTCCTCTTCTCTTCATCTAGACTCTTTAGTGAACCAATTCAGGCCTATGATATCCTCTTCTTTTATTTCGCTAGCTCCTTATCATATTACTGATTATGCTCAGCCAAGCTTCACTGCCTCTGTGTAACAGCAAAGACTCTAGCATACACAGGAGGGCCTGATGTACAGGTTCTTAGATCTGCTTTCCTAAAAGGAAAGCAATGTTTGAGGGGTCAAAAATCACTTTAATCAAACACATATACCAATAAAGAAAATGCAAACAGAGAAATAAAAACCAACAGACAGGACTTCCAACTGTCTGACCACTATATCCATACATAGTTACTAGAGACAGAAGCACCAGCATCTGGGTTTCCAAAGTCAGGGGGCTCCTTAGCAGCTACCCAGAGTCTCATATGGCAAAAGAATACTTCCAAGGAGTAAGCCCCAATGTAAAACCTCATCTCAGAGTATTTATACATTTTTCAGAACCAGAGGGCACAGCTCTCTGAGCCAGTGCATCAGTAAAAATTAACAAAAGGTATTGAGGCCTAGGGAAGATCTTTAACTCTCTGTCCCACTCCCACCTCCACCATTAACCTCACATTAACATTACACTCTGCTTCTACACGTGATGCTGAATGAAGATCGAGAAAATAACATAACTGCTCAGACTGGGTCCATTAAAAATTTATGTTACACAATATCAAATGGGTTTTCACTATTTCTAGGCAATATTATATGCCTTATCAACTCAGTAGCCTGTTTGCTGCAACAGCCCTTCCAAACCTTTTTATCCCCCTGTCCTCTCTGAGTGGAGAATCTTGCCCCACATTTCATGGACAAAATTGAGGTCATTCATTGTGAGCTCCTTCTTCTTTCCTCATTTCATGTCACACACATAGATTCTGCCACTATCTTCTCCTTTACCCCTGTATCACATGATAGAGTATCCTTACTCCTCTGCTAAGTGACCTCATTACACCCCATTTCCTTCAACAGATTCTGCCCTGTATCATCTCTCCTCTGACTTATTAATATCCCCCTGTCTACTATATCCTGCCTACAGATATGCTCATATGCCCTTCATCCTGGAAACAAACAAGCAAAACTTCACTTGATCCATCCCCACTAATTTTTATCCTGTATATCTTCTGTCCTTTGCAGCTAAACTTTTTTTTTTCAAAAAGTGTTTATGATAGGTGCCCACATTTTTATTTATTTTATTTGCACATTTAAATTTTTAAAATTAAAGTTTTTTCAAATACAATTCAATTATATCCTTGTATAATTTAAAAGATGTGTTGTAGAACAATTTATTTATTCATCACAAATCTTACTTGAATGGTTTCTGCTGTTTTCTTTTGCAACACTGAAAATATGAAAATACATACATATGTATCATTTATATCAGAATGCTTGCCTTCTCATGGAGAGAAGAAGACAATTTGAAGTCAAAATTAAAAAGAAAACATCAAATTGTGTTTTTACATGTAATGGAGAAAAAATAAAAGAGAAAAAAATAAATATTGCACCAAAATCTGCTGATTATTGGAGTAGAAAGGCATGTTATTTGTCATCTCTGGCACTAAATTAAAGTTATAAATTAAATGACAATCTTAAAAAGTAAACATGTAATAAATACTTGAAAATCTAGCCAGATTAATATTTTTGAATTAACTCACTTAGGGATTTATCATGGATATTTAATTCTGAGGCACCAATATTGCTCTAGGCAACAGGCAATACAGATACAAGAAGATTCATCTATATATTTTTTTATGTTTTTATATGTTTTAATTTTTTTAATAAAAACTTATTTATTTAACTTTTTACATTCATTTTCACAAAATTTTGGGTTCCAAATTTTCTCCCTTTTATCCCCTCCCCCGATCCCAATATATCGACCATTCTATTTTTTCCTATCACCAATCTGCCCTCTCTTCTATCATCCCTCCCTTCTCTTATCCCCATCTTCTCTTTTGTCCTGTAGGGCCAGATGACTTTCTATTCCCCATTGACTGTATTTCTTATTTCCTAGTAGTAAGAACAATACTAAACAGTTGTTCCTAAAACTTTGAGTTCCAAATTCTTCCCATCCCTCCCTCTCCACCCATTCCCTTTGGGAAGGCAAGCAATTCAATATAGGCCCTATCTGTGTAGTTTTGCAAATGATTTCGATAATAATCGTGTTGTGTAAGACTAACTGTATTTCCCTCCATCCTATCCTGCCCCACATTGTTTCTATTCTGTCTTTTGATGCTATCTCTCCCCGAATGTTGACTTCAAATTGCTCCCTCCTCCCATTCCTCTCCCTTCCATCATTCCCCCCGCCTTGCTTATCTCCTTCTCCCCCACTTTCCTGTATTGTAAGATTGGTTTTCATACCAAAATGAGTGTGCATTTTATTCCTTCCTTTAGTCGAATGTGATGAGGGTAAACTTCTTGTTTTTTTCTCAGCTCTCCTCTTTTTCCCTCCACTAAAAAGTCTCCTGCTTGCCTCTTGAATGAGATATAATTTACCCCATTCCATTTCACCTACTTTCTTCCCACTGCATTTCTCTCTCACCATTTACCTTAATTTCTTTTAAGATATGGTCCCATCCTATTCAATTCACTCTGTACTCTCTGTCTCTGTGTGTGTGTGCATGTGTGTATGTGTGTGTGCATGCATGCGTGTACATTTGTGTGTGTGGTCCCACCAACTACCCAGATACTGAAAAGTTTTAAGAGTTATAAATATTGTCTTTCCATGTAGGAATGTAAACGGTTCACTTTTGGTAAGTCCCTTATGACTTCTCTTTGCTGTTTACTTTTTCATGCTTCTTCTCATTCTTGTGTTTGAAAGTCAAATTTTCTTTTCAGCTCTGGTCTTTTCATCAAGAATGCTTGAAAGTCCTCTATTTCATTGAAAGACCTTATTTTCCCCTGAAGTATTATACTCAGTTTTGCTGGGTAAGTGATTCTTGGTTTTAGTCCTAGTTCCTTTGACTTCTGGAATATCCTATTCCATGCCCTTTGATCCCTTAATGTAGAAGCTTGCTAGATCTTGAGTTATCCTGATTGTATTTCCACAATACTGAAATTGTTTCTTTTTAGCTGCTTGCAATATTTTCTCCTTGACCTGGGAATTCTGGAATTAGGCCACAATATTCCTAGGAGTTTCTCTTTTTGGATCTCTTTCAGGTGGTGATCGATGGATTCTTTCAGTACTTATTTTGCCCTCTGGTTGTAGAATCTCAGGGCAGTTTTCCTTGATAATTTCATGAAAAATGATGTCTAGGCTCTTTTTTTGATCATGGCTTTCTAGTAGTCCCATGATTTTTAAATTGTCTTTCCTAGATCTATTTTCCAGGTCAGAAATTTCTCTCACTGACCTGTAGCGTCTATGGGAGGGGTGACCTTCCCGGCCATCGGAGGTTCCGTCCCTGAAGCCTACTTGAATCTGCTCCTCTGGGGCCACGGCCAGGGCAGCTCAGGGGTGGCCTCTGCTTTCCGGGGTGTAACGGACCCTGGGGACGGCTCTCCAGGGCTCTCTGGAATGGAAATCTTTTCTACTGTGTTTCTGTGTGCCTTACAGTGCTTCAGAATTTGTGGGGAGTTCTTCTTGCAGGAAATATATGGGCTGTGGTTTCAGAGCTAGCATATGTGAGTCTTTCTACTCCACCATCTTGGCTCCACCCCGATTCATCTATTTAGATGAATCTTATTACATGTTAGGAAATGTGCTAAGCACTGAGTATACTCTCTGGCTTTTCTGATTTACAACCTTACTTCCAAAACATTGTATATAATAATCTTTGAAAAGGTTATTTGTCTATCAGTACAGAGTAACTTATACATCACTATCTGACTTTGTATTCAGAATTGTATATAATTGTTTTTAAAGTGAATTAATCAAATATGTGCATGTTGAATCACACTTTCTAGTGGATTCAGTATATAGTTTCTGTGACGTATTTCAACAGGAAATATTTTATTTCTGAAATGTAATGTAATCAAATTTAGAAATCTGAATGTTTGTAAGAAATAGTACTACCAGCTGTTTGCTTTGGGTGATCTGCTGCAGCATCTGTAGTGCTGGACATGGGGTAAGGGGGTGGGAGGTGGTGCCAGTGCTGCCACCAAATATGAGACCATGGAACTAAATTGGTAGTTGTTTATGGTTTTGCTGCTCCTTGGAACAGTGGTTCAGTCACATGATGGACATGATGATGAGGATGATGATGATGATGACAATGTGATTGATATAGAAGAAGACCTGGAAGATGGCATTTAGGATATAGCCTGGAGATGGTGCCACCATCACAACTCCATCATCAAAGATTACCTAAAAAACCCCACTTCCAACAGGGGAAGAGGTTTACTTTGTTGATAACCTTTGACAAGGGAATACTGGTCAGATGGGTTTTATCTAAAGTCAAGAAGGATGATACTGATGATGAGATTGCCAAATATGCGAATGGCAAATGGGAAGTGGAAGAAATGAAGAAATCTATACTTCCACGAGATAAAGGACTTGTATTGCTATTGTGAGTCAAACATCATATCATCTCTGCGAGGTTGAAAAAGCCCTTTATATTTAACACTAAGCCCCTCATTGTGCAGTATGAGATGAATTTCCAAAATAGAATAGAATGTGGTGGTGTCTATGTGAAGTTGCTTTTAAGAAACCCAGAACTGAATCTGGATCAATTTCATGACAAGACCCCTTACACAATTTTGTTTGGTCCAAATAAATGTGGAGAGGACTATAAGATGTACTTCATCTTCCATCTCAAAACCCCCCAAAACAGGCATCTATGAGGAGATTCATACTAAAAGACCAGACACAGATCTGAAGGCCTGCTTTACTGATAAGAAAACACATCCGTATACACTAATCTTGAATCCAGATAATAGTTTTGAAATATTAGCTGATCAAAAGTTTGGGAATAGTGGGAACTTGCTGAATGATATGACTTCTCCTGTGAATCCTCCTCTGGAAACTGAGGACCCAAATGACCAGAATCCTGAGGACTGGGATGAAGATATGGATGAAGAATGGGAAGATTCCCAAATTGCAAACCCAAAATATGAGTCAGCCCCTGGTTGTGGTTGGTGTCTGGCAAAGACCTACCATCTACAATCCCAATTAGAAGGGCAAATGGAAAGGATCTAGGATTGACAGTCCTAACTACCAAGGAATCTGAAAACCCAGGAAGATTCAAAATCCAGATTTCTATGAAGATCTACAACCTTTCAAAATGACTCCTTTCAGTGCTATGGGTCTGGAGCTGTGCTCCCTGACCTCAGACATCTTTTTTGACAACTTTATTATTTGAACTGACAGAGGCATTGCAGATGATTGGACCAATGATGGGTGGGATCTGAAGAGACCTGCTGATGAGGTTGAAAAACCTGGTATCATGGAGCAAATGCTTGAAACAGCTGAGGAATGTCCACGACTTTGTTGGGTGGTCGATATCCTTTCTGTGGCCTTACCACTGTTCCTTGTGATCCTCTTCTGCTGTTCTGGAAAGAAACATCCTAGTGCTGCAGAGTATGAGAAGACTGATGCTCCTCAGCCAGATGTGAAGGAAGAGGAGGAGAAAGAGGAAAAGGATAAGACAAATGAAGAAGAAACTGATGAGAAGATTGAAGAGAAGCAAAAGAGTGATGCTGAAGAGAATGCAGGAAGTTAGTCAAGAGGATGAAGACAGAAAACTTAAAGCAGAGGAAGATGAAGTTTTGAACAGATAACCCAGAAACAGAAACTCATGAAGAGATTTAAAGAATTTAAATACTTAATTTGTGATTTCCTTTATCCCCCCACCCTTAATGCATCCTGGGAGAGGACCTGGGATATACCTTATATGTTGAAACCCAGAAAAACCTCAAGATTTCACTACCAACAGATTAAACTAATTTAATATAATCCTCAGCATACAATGATGAAGCAACACATTTTGTAGATGAGGAAATTAGTGTTCAGATACATTAAATGGTTGCTAAGATTATACAAGTAACTAGAGGCATAATCAAGATGAAGATTTAGGTAATTTGCTTTATTATCCTTTCAAATTGAAATACCCCTCCCTCTATTGTGAACAAAGTTCCTTTATCATTCATAATAAAGAGAGTCTCAAATTTATTTCTTATAACTATAGGTGACCATCTCTTAAGACATCAATTGATATCTGATCTCAACTATTATATGTAAGTGTGTGTTTGTGTGTGTACATACACATATGAATATATGTACATACATATATGTGTGTACCCTTATATACCTATATATGTATAAAACTTTCCCCAATGAACCACATCATGACACTATATTATTTATTCCCAATGATACAGTCACTTCTGTCTGCCCTTCCAGCGCAGCTATTATTCATATGCTCCCATAAATCTACCACTATGGACCATTTTACCTTGCTAAGTAAGGGCCTTCATGATACCTTGTAGTCACTGCATGAGTGTCAATACAGCAGTTTCCCTGACTATTGATTGTCCTTTACCCTTATGACATGATTATACTTTTTCCATTAATGATTTTCTTTGATAAAATGATCTACACAATTGTTCCTGCACAGACAGTCATTTGTATTTATTACAGCCTCCTCACACCTATCTTGTAGCTCTCCATTGCTTCAAGGTCATCTCATTGAGGTGAGGAGGAGAAATTAGTATTCCTGGGAATCAGGAAAATCTTACCTAAAGACATGGTTTGCTTTGGTCCCTATTATGCTAATTGTGGAATATACTTGTACTTTTTCAGGTTATTTTTAAACCTTGGTTTTGTTGTCCAATGCATTAATTAACCATCTTTATATCATTCATAAATTTAGAAAATCATATTTCTGTGTCTTCATCCATCACTGAGAAAAAATGTGAATAGGGCTTAGCCAAATACATAATGCTTTACAGTAACTCCACCCCAATCCATCAATCAACACTCTTTGCCTAGTGTTCTACCATATATAAATCCATTTAGCCCTAATTATGCCTATATTTGTCCATCTTGGAGACAAGTATAAGATATCTTGTCCGATGTCTTGCTAAAATCAAGGTCAACTATACACATACATAGACATATATGTGCATATACATTTTGTCCTACCCTGAGCTTAATCTACCATAATGCTTTGCATATTCTAGCATAACAGATATGCACTGCTCTGCTCTCTAAGTGAACTCAAAATTCCCCTTCCTCTGTCAGCAACTACCGGGCCAGATGAAGATGAACAGGAGTATTCTTCTGTTTATGACTACCAAGGACAAGGCACCATGAACCAGTCACTATCTTGAATAATGGAACTTTTCTTATGTTATATTATGTCATGTTAATACTAAAGATAAAAAATAGTAATATTTCAAATGGTAAAAAAAAGCAAAAATGGTAAATGGATCTATCATTTCAATTGACACCCTGACACTCTCCTATCTTATTGTATTTAAAACCTATCCAATGAAGAAATTCCTTTCTTATTTCACAGTTAGCACATCTGGAGACTATAATTTTGGCTGACATTGGTATACTGAGCTAGGAAGGGAGAGGGATGGTGAGAGGGAGTTGCTGTGAAGATAGAAGGTCTCTTTTGTCTGTTTATCCTTGAGTTCCTTGCCTACATTGAGCTTCCATGCTATCTCTATATGCATGTTCTGAAAGCTTTAAGAGAAATGAATACTTGCATGCAACCTAGTTTTGTCTTTCTAAGAATGAACTTAGTAATGGGTGACAGTAAATATTTTTCTATATCTATATCTCTATCTCTATCTATCTCTATATCTATCTATCTATCTATCTATCTATCTATCTATCTATCTATCTATCTATCTATCTATCTATCTATCTATCTATCTATCTATCTATCTATCTATCTATCTATGGAGAGAGAGAGAGATGAACCTAAATGATAACTCCCCCAGTAACCTTATCCAATAAAGAAATTAGAAGTCATCTAAGTTCATCTCTATTGGTTTCCTGCGTAGTCAAACCAGAAAAAACCCACAAAAAACCTAAACTCCATTCTTTGTTTTAAAAAACATTGAGGGAAGACTTCCTTTAACATTTTTTAAAGAAAGATTGTTGAAGTTTCTCTAGTCTTCAAGTAATCCACAGAGAAAGTGGAAGCAAGGACTTATTTGATTTCCTTCGTATTCATTCCTTAGAAAGCAATCTGCAATTAAGTACCTAATAATAAATTATACTAGATGGCTCACAGTTTGAATTTGTTTAGAGGCCACTATGTCTCTAGACATGAAATAGGGCCACATGTCTTCCTTCTCTGCTTCCAATCCAGACTCTGCCCCAAATTAAGTGGCATAGCTGGGATGGACTGCTGGGAAACCACAGCAGCAGACAGGAAATTTGGCATGCAATAATCAGAAACGAGGCCCAAATGGAGACAAAGTCACAGAGAGTTATAGCCATGGCCAAGCTCTGTAAATAGTATCTACAGCAACAAACAAACCCCTCTTTGCAGCCTTTATATTTGTATAATACAGAAAAAAATGTTGGCTCCAATTGAAATTTTCAGTCATAAGTGCAGCTGGAGGAAGTAATCCCCTTTGGGTGCTTTATTTTTGAATAAGATGGAAAACAATGCAGTGATTACATTATTACTGATGTTAGGATAGACTTACTTTTTAATGAAAGAAGATAAATTTTATTATCAGTGAATATTATTTTATGGATAACAATAAAGAAAGCTGGGGTTTCATTTATGTGGTGACAATTGGATAAAATAGGTTCAGGGCTCAAATGTATTGAGAATATTATTAAAATGAGTATACATATAGGAGTCATATGATCTTTGGATCAGAAGGACCTTAAAGATCAGATAGTAAAATAAAGCCCGGAGAAATCTCACTAAGGCTAAAAGTACTTTTTTTTGAATTTAGAAGGATTAGGAAGGCTCAGATTGAAGTGTTTTGTAGTTTTGTGGGTGAAATTAATAAAAAGTCTACACTGGAAATCCAGCTGAGAATAGTAAAACAGCATAAGCTGAGTTTCTCTAAACTTTGCATTTTCAAAAAGACTTTTAGGCTTAAAGCCAGCAGCAGTGGAAAAATCCAATGTGTAACACAGACTAATCTCACTGAAAGGTCATTGGGCTGTGTCAACTAACTTGCTAATCTTGGACAGGTCACTTACTCTCTCTGGGTCTTCTTTTCCCAGTCAGTAAAGTGCAGGAAGTGACTTACGTAATTTCAGAGATCCACTTCCTATCTCAAATTTGTGAAAGCTCTGAGTAACAGTAAGGGTACAATGAACAGAAGACAGAACAGAATTTGAACCTACTCCACAGCAAGTATGTATTTAAGGACTTGATGACTGATAGACAAAACTGACTTCCTTAGCTAAAAAGAAACATGTTTCAGAGTCTTAATTTGAAGAATCTGAAAAACTGAATATCCCATGTCATCAACTTCTTTTAGTGCTTAGCTATTTGTAAAACCTTGTTGTCCCTTAAACATTTCCTTTTATGTACCTGTCATTGAAATTCTATAGAACTGTGGGACTCTCTATAGCGAATGTAATTTTCAGGATTAAAGGATTTTCAGGTTGGAAGGGGACTTTGGAGATCATCTAGTTCAATTCCTTTATTTTATAGATGAAGAAATTGAGGATCAGGATGGCTAAATAATTTTCCTAGTGTGTCAAACAAATAGTAAGAAGTAGAGGTGACAGTTTCCTTCCTGTATATCTATTATTGAATCAAAGTTCTACTTCTATATATTTGTTCACTTATAAAAATTAAAAATAAAGGTTTTTCAGTCATTATTTCTGTCATGTCTTGACTTTTCATGGCCTCATTTGGGTTTTTATTGGCAAAGATACTGCAGTGGTTTGCCATTTCCTTCTCTGACTATAAACCAGAGAAGGAAACTGAGGCAAACAGAGATAAGTGACTTGCTCAGGATCATACAGGTAAATGTATCTGAATTCAGGAGGATGAGGTTTCCTGATTCCAATTCCTCATTCAATGTATGGTGTGACCCACATACCTTAATAAAAAAGAGCAAGACTTCTTTTTTACCAATGCTTTTTAAAAAACAACTTTTAAAAAGATGTTAATTTTTTGAAATCCTCAAATTTATTTATAAACTTATTTATTTATAATTTTATTTATAAACATAAAAAACCTTTTAGAAATATTCTCCATGCCTATATTTTTTTCTTCTCTTGACTCTGACTTGTGATTCACTGGTAAAAAGAACTCTGTGGAGGTTTCTTCTACCAAATCAGATCAACACTGACTCTATTATAGAGTCTTAGAAAGTTGTCTAGGATAATTAGAGGTTAAATGATTTACTCATAGTCACACAGATAGCATGTGTCAGAAGAAGTAATTGACCAGATCTTCCTAACTCCAGGGCTGTCTACAATGCTATATTGCCTCTTCTTTAGCTAATGTTAAGGATAAAATGTATGATGGTCATACATGTACATATATAGACACATGTATATATTACCATCATACAACATAGGCATATTGTATCTATGTGTTTGTGTATACATATATGTGTATATATATTAGATAATGTTCATATATTATATGCACATATATATGATGTGTACATTTGTGTATGTATACACACCCACATATATGAATTTTCTCTGACTCTTACTCTCTATCTTCATCTCTATTTGCCTCTATCTATTAATCCAGTCTTCTGACCCTCTTTTTCTGTCTTTATCACTGTCTGAATGTCTCTCTGTCTCCCTTTCTCTTGATTGCTTCAACAATATCCAAATAATAGATTTCAGATAATTTTATCTTATGCATCATCAAAATCTTCAGAAATTTCTTAAATTATTATAGTTCATAAACTTAACAAGTTTTTTTGTTCAGGTAGTGTCTACTGTCTCAAGCTTTTAAAATGATCTCAGTATATTTCTTGAGAATATTCTAAGGAAGATTTTTGATTGTTTGTATTTTTTCTAAGTTTTCCTTTTGGGTCTTAGAACTTTAAGTTATTGGCATGATGTCCACTGTATACTTTAGTTTTATGTAAAATTATTAAGTCAACTCAGCTGCTTTGCATACAAGTCTTGACTAATAAGCATATATGATATGTAACATTTATTTATTACTAGACATAGAAATATGGCAGATAAGCATATTTACTCAGACATTATTTAATGTTACTGAATCAAAATTTTCTTTTGAATATTAATCTTCTCTTGTGACAGTTCAGTGGTTATTAAACATATTTTAAAAGTCTTGCTCCCTAATGATAACTAAGAAGTTTTAAATTTCTAAGCCACTAACCAAATTCAGATTCTTCCTATTTCCCTGATAAAGTTTCCAGTGATATGCATTTCTGCCTCTTTTATCATTAAAAGTAGATTTTCAGTCCTTCCAGATAGTTTTACAAACAACTTGGTGCTCAAACACTCATCCTTGACTTTTTTTCATTACTTTTACAACGCTGCCACTTACTCAATATCAGGTTCTGCAGAAATTTTTTCATTTTGAGCTTATCAGGAATCACAGCTGGTCATTTGTTTACTCATATTCATGATTTAGAAAGTGGTGGGAGAAGGGAAGAAGCAGGGGCAGTAACCACCTCAGACATACTTTTGGAGCCATGGGAAGAGTAATAGATGTGGGGTCAAAGAGCCTCGATCCAAATAATGGATCTTCCATTTTGTAGTGATAGGACCTTGGGCTCTTCTTATGAGAAGAGGTACCTTCAGAAGGTATTGCATCCAAATAACGTCCCTGAGTGAAACAAAATTATGGAAATGAAGGTCAGTTTGGTAAAGTCACAGACAGATGCATGTTTTTCTGGATGGATAGCATTGTGAGGCTGGCACAGATTTTACAATGGAAAATTTATCTAGTCAACAAACCTTTTGTTTACTAAAAGGAATTGAATGACAGACTTATGACAATGCAATTGCCATTTGTAGGAAAGTACCACACTCCCATCATCAGTACATATGCTCTGCACATGACAAATTCCAGTGAAGTAAAAAAAAAATTGTAAAAATTTATGAAATTTATGAGACCCTCATCATCAAGAGCACAATCTGGGTGACCTTAACACCAGAGGAGGCACAGACTTTCAGACATTGCAGGGAGTCCTTGGGGAGAATGCAGTCAGAAACACCAACAGCAATGGTCACTTACTATTGGAAATTTGTGCATTTCATGACCTCATCACTAATACTGCCTTCCACTTACCAACACACACACATACACACACGCACACATGCGCGCGCACACACACACACACACACACACACATACTTCATGAATGAACCCTCACAGCAAACATTGACATTTAATAGACTATTTCATTGTAATCTTACAGACTGTGAGGAGGAGAGTAACATGTTGGCAGAGTCCTGGACTGATTGTAGAAATACTCTCCTACCTAGATACGCACATTAAACAAAAGCAGTGACCCCAAGACAAGATGGCTACAAGAAGATTTAACGTCAAGAGATTACAATGCTTCTCCTAGTGGGACCAGGTTGTTGCTAACTTAAAGAGAAAGTTGAGCCTACATACAGTTGACAATGGTGGGGCAGAAATGGAGTGGGCAGCTTTCAAAAATTTGGTGTACAGCATTGCATTTACTCATCCAGGCCAGAATACTCAAATCATCAAGATAATGTTGATGAAAATTCAAATTTCAAATTCTGAACTGCAGAATGGGGAAATTCAGAAGTTGCTAAATGAAAAACAAGAATTCCACAGAGTTTTCCAGCAGGACAGTTTGTCCATCTTTAAGAAAGCAACATATAACTTCATCAAAGGTAAAGTGCAAGCAAAGCTTAGAGAGATATGGGACTTTTGGCTGAGGAAGAAGTCAGATGAAATTCAGTTTTATGCTGATAGTAACAATTCAAAGCACTTTTATGAGGCCCTGAAGACTGTTTATAGGCCAAATATTTATGGTACATCTCAACTACTCAGTGTTGATGGAGCTACATTGATTAGTGATAAAGACATGATCCTGCCGCAAAGAACTATAAAACTATGCCTATCTTTTGACCCAGTAATACCACTACTAAGTCTATATCCCAAAGACATTCAAAAAAAGGGAAAAGGAAGTATTTATACAAACTTTTTTTGTCTTTTTAAAAAATTTTAGACTCAAACACCAGAACTCAAATGCAGAATATAGGAAAGAAAAAGAAACATCATAAACTTAAATACTGAAATTTAAAAACAAAGTAAGAAAAGAAAAAAAGCACGCCATGTGCACAGGAGAACATTAGAGACTTCAAAATATATAGAAATGAATTTCATTTCAAGAGTGCCTGTATAACAAATACTACATATTGTGATGAAAGCTGCCCATCTTTTCTTTGCTTCCTTGTGAGTTTTCTTTTGTTCTCTGCTATGCACTTTTTACTTTGTTCTTTCTTCTCCTTCCACCTGTCTTTCACCTTTCCACATACCCCAAAGGCTACAATTAAATGCACATATATTTGTATATAGATATAGATATATACATACATACATATATATACACACATACATATGTATATACATA
Organism: Bettongia penicillata ogilbyi; assembly: GCA_023548195.1. NCBI lineage: Eukaryota > Metazoa > Chordata > Mammalia > Diprotodontia > Potoroidae > Bettongia > Bettongia penicillata. The sequence goes on from JAJHZJ010000190.1 coordinate 1,717,522, forward strand.
CATATGTACATATATAGAAATGTACTTTCCCTTAACAAATTCTACTCCTGATCTTTGTTTTTATGTTTGCACATATCTCTTACTTCCTATTCTGCCTGAACCTTCTTCTTTGCCCATTATCTTCCCCTCCTATTACTTAGCCTATCCACCCCAATCTCATCTAAGGGTCCCTGCCCTATCTTCCCATTCTTCTAAATCTAAACATTCTTCTATAATCCCCTTTGACTTATTCCCTCACCCTCCAGTCTAGGGATCTGACCCTTATCATCTCAAGGATCCCACCCTTATCCTCCCTTTCCCATAAATCTCTACACAGTTCTATGACTCTCTTTTTCCTATTCCTTCACCCTCCCCCTAGAGATACCGCCTTTATCCTCTACCCATCCCTATTTATTTCTTCTGAATTTTGAAGACTTTTATACATATATATCTATATGTATATATATATATGTATGTTTGCATGCATGCATGTATGTATGTATTGTTCCCTCTTAAACCCATTCCCAATGAAAGCAGATTACCAGAACTACCACCCTTTGCCCCATCTAATTTCTCTGTTTTGATTCTTCCTCTTGCACCTCATCTGTATAAACTAATTACTCCTTTTGCCTGTTTCTATATGATTTTACTTTTTAAAGTCATATCATAGACCAGTGTACACCAATCTTACTTACAAACTACTCAATTAGTAATGATAATCTTAGATATACATTTTATATTTTACACACATGAAGGGTAAATGGTCTGCTTGTATTTAATCTCTTGTAATCAGCCCTTGGCATGTGCCTTATGTTTCTCTTGGTTCTTGTATGTCGAATCTTCTATTAAATTTTTTTTTTAAGTTCTGAAAGTCTGAAAGTTAATTGGAGGTCCATTTCTTCCCATTCAGGTTTATGCTTAACTTTTCTGGGTATGAAATTTTTTAACAGAATCCATTTTCTTTTCTCTTTGATAAATAGTGTTCCAAGAACTATGGTCCTTTAGGGTAGCTGCTTCTACATCTTGCATGGTTCTAACTGTGGCACCATCATTTTTAAATTGTTCTCATTGCTCTTAATAGTTTATCCTTCAGCTAAGGGTTTCAGAATTTTACCATAATAGTCCTGTGAGTTTTCTTCCTAGGACCGCTTTCAAATGGTGATCAATGGATGTTTTCTGTTTATTCTTTTCTCCCTTCTTCTAATGGTTCAGGAAAATATTCTTTAAATATTTCTTGAATTATTGTATCATGATTCTTTTTTTGATCTTAGCTTTCAGACTGTGATTATTCTTATGTTTTTTTCTTTGTGATCTGTTTTCCAGATCGTGTTTTTCTTAAAAGTTTTCACTTTCTCTTCTATTTTTTCATTTTTTATAGTTTGTTTTATTACTTTTTGATATGTTATGACTTTTCTGACTCTCCCCTTGCCCAATTGTCATTTTCAAGGTGTCATTTTCCCTTATAATTCTGTAACTCCTTTTCTATTTGATTGACTTTCTTTTCATAATCTTCTTGTTTTTCTTTTATTGTTCTCTTTCCTCCCCCTCAATCTCTCTTATTTGATTCTTAAAGTCTCTTTATGTTCTTCTATAAATTCTTCTTGGGCAGGTGAACATTTGATGTTACTCTTTAGGGTAGAAGAGGGTTTCTTTGCTTCAATATCCTCCTCTGAAGATGAACCCTGGTCTTCTCTATTCCCATAATAACTTTCTGTGGTTGGATTTTTTTTCCTTTGCCTGTGCATTTTTTTTTTTTTTTTAGAAATAGCAATTTTTGTAATCACCTCTAATCCTGGGATAGGAGGATGATTCCTCTGACTTCAGATCTTCAATTCTTCCCTCTAGCCTGGGACCAAAACCGAAACTCCAACTTCCTGTAAGTGCCCATAGTCAGGGGCATCCTGACCCACTGCTACTGTGCTTAAGTATATTCTGGTTCCTTCTCACACCCGCAGATCAGCTGGGTCTACAGTTCCTTGTCAACAGAGGTTTCCTTGATCTTCCTCTGCTCAGATACCCAATTCCCCTCACTGTCCTGCAGGTAAAATTTTCTGTGCTGGGGCCCAGACAAGCTCCCAACCTGGCTCACCCCAGTGCGCCTGCTAGTTGTTTAGGCAGAATCTAATCTGGAAGTGTTTACTCTTCACAGAGAAAAAATCTCATCCTTGGATTTTTCTTCTGATCTCCTTGGATTGTCCCAGAAGGACTCCCTGTTGTGTCTGTATTCTTATTTATTTTTAGTCACACTTCATTTGCCCTGAGGCATTATTTTATCTCTTTTGTGGGGAAAAGTCTTGAGAGCTTGGAATTTTCTGACCTTATCTGCCATCTTTCCAGAATCCCTTTCTCTGTACAAAGATATTTATAGTAGCTCTTTTTTTGTGTGTGGGGACTGAGAATTGGAAATCAAAAAGATGCTCATCAGTTGGGGAATGGCTAAACAAACTGTGGTATATGCTTGTAATATTATATTATAATGCAATATTATGTAATATATTATGTAATCTAATTTAATATTATAGAGATATAAGAAATAACAAGCAAGATGATTTCAGAAAAACCTGAAAAGACTTATATAAGCTGAAGCATAGTGAAGTGAACAGAACCAGGAGAACATTGTACACTGTAACAGCAATATTGTTTGATGAAGAACTGCGAATGACCAGGGAATTCTCAGCAATATAATGATCCAAGACAATCCCAAAGGACTAATGAGGAAACATGCTATCTGCTTCAGAGAAAAAAAATCTGATATTGAATAGAGACTGAAGCATGCTAGCTTCACTTTCTTACATTTTCCCTTTTATTTGAATCTTCTCATACAAAATGACTAATACAGAAAATTGTACACAATTGCTCATATATAACTTATATCTGATTGCGTACCATCTTAGAGATGGGGGGAGGGAAAGCAGGGATAGAATTTAGAACTCAAAACTTTAAATAAGAAATGTTGAAAAAAAAGACATGATTCTGAAGAAGTAGACTGAACACTTTCACAGTGTTCTCAATAGACTATCATCAACCAGTGCTGAAGCCATCGATCATATACTTCAGGCTGAAGTCGATACCTTTATAGTTGAATTTCCAACTGAAGAAGAGGTTTTGAATATTATTAAGCTGCTTTCATGTGGCAAAATATCTAGTGTTGATTCCATTACAACAGATTGACAAGGCATTGTTCATACAAAAGCTGACAGAAATTTTCCAAGTTATATGACTAGAAGTTATCCGTCAGGAGTTCAAGGACGTCTCCATTATCCATGTTTATAAAGAAGAAGGAAATAGGTTGTTTTGTTAGAGTCACAATGGGGCCTTCTTTTAGTCATTGCTGGAAATATTCTTTTCACAGTCTTGCTTAATAGCTGATCTTTCATCTGGAATATGGTCATCTACCTGACAGCCAATGTGACATTCCAGGGAGGTACAGATAGATGATGAGATTAAAGCATGCATTGCCAGAGCTAACTAAGTGTTTGGGGGCTCTGAAGGAAAGTATGGGAGAGAAGAGGTATCATAGTGTCTACCATACTGAAGATCTAGAGAACTATTGTGGTGACCTCATTGTTGTATGCCTGTGAAACCTGGGCAGTATACAGTGCCACACTGAAGATCACCTGGCAAGAAGAGGTACCAGACACTGAGGTTCTTTGTAGAACTGTACTGCAAAGTAAGTGTTCAAACTCTGTTGCAGAGAATACAATTCTGATCAGCTGGCCATACTGTTTAAATGCCAAAAGTGCGTTTGTCTAAAAGACCATTTAATGGTGAACTCATAATGACAGATGCTCACATGGAGGTCAGAAAAAGCAATACAAAGAACTCTCTCAAAGTCTTACTGAGCAACTCTGAACAGACTATGAGACATTAGAGACACAGGCACAGGACAGCCCAGCATGATGTGCCCTGCATAAAAGAAGGTGCTATAATCTATGAGAAGAGTAGAATTGCAGCAGCTCGAAAGAAATGTGAGATGCGCAAATTTAGAGACATCTCTACTCCAAATGTTCATATGAACTATTTGTTCCTGATCTGTGGTAGAGCATTATGAGCTCATCTTGGTTTGGTGAGTCGGTCTGATACACTACCCTAACCCTAACATAGTGAGATCATTTCAGTCCTTTTCAAGAACAGAGGACAACGACCAACCAGCTGGGACACCGGGCAATTTATCTAATCATTTTGGATTTCATTTTCCTCATATACAAGAATGAAAGAGTTGGGCTAGGGAACCTCTGTGGTCTCTGGAGTCTTTAAACCTATAATCTTTGGGAGATACAATTTATTATCTTGGATTTATCAATAATAAAATGGTTGGAATGAAGTGTGTGAGTCCTAAGACCTGGGTTATAAAGGAACTCTAATAAGTGGTTGGGATAAAATAGGTGTTCCTTTTGAATCTGGAGAAAGACAAAAAAAAAAAAAAAGTTGAAAAAAATATCCTTTTCTCACCAGTGACATACAGTTAGTATATTCTCTGAAGATATTTTTGAAACAAATTAGCATGCTGACTGAGTCTTTAGTTTTCCAGGCAGGGATCAGACCTTCTGCCAACCAGAATGATTGCTGAGGTAAGCAATAGAATGCCCTGGTGTGTTGGGTATGATGTTCCTGGCATTGTATTTCCAAATACTCTCTCTATCTGTCATAAATCAGGAGATATAAGATTGCTTTATGCAAAAGTAATTTAAAAAACTTAAATTCACTTGTCACCACATAGGAAAGATAAGTACCTATGGTCCAAAATAACAGCTGAAGGAGATTTATATGTATACAAATATGAAAAAAAAATGCCTTTACTAAATAAAGTATATGGACAAAATATTTTATGATTCCTATCACACCTTTATGTAGGAATTTTAGTGATCCCATGGCAAATTTGGTTGATTGTATTTGAGATTGGACACAAAAGAAAGTTATCTGGGTATAGTCAAGGAGAGTACAACCCCAAGCCCTTGGTGCCATGGCTGATGGCCATTAACTTTCAATGTCCCAATCATCAGAGAGAATTAAAATTTAAAGCAGAGTGGAAGAGAGTCTTTAGATAAGGGCATGGCCCAACAAGGTTGACATCACATGGTACAGGTCTGATAAAGGGTCACAAAACATGGAGATGTGAGCTTAGTTGATTGCCACATGGAAGAAGCATGTCCTCAGGCTGTTGCATTCTAATTTTGACTCTGCTTTCCACTGCTCTACTATTATTGTGGAAAATATCTCATCATTTCTTATCAATTGTTTTCATTGTTTCTAGCATTACTTTATAGTATATAGTAGGAAAGCTTTTTAATAATAAAAGAGCATTAAACTAATTCTGATGATTCAAACCTCAATAATTCTTCTATCTGGGAAACAATTATCCATGCTTTTGACAGAGAGGTTAAATAGTGTTGACCTACAACTGATCTCCATTTGTACTGTTGGTGAGTTAGGAAATCATGCTCCTTAAGTGTGTGGATTATATTGAGTCTGGGTTTTGTCTAGCAGCTTGAAGGACAGGATTACAATTTAAAATGACCTTGATAGAAGTAAAAAGTGGTCTCATGGTCAAATAGTAAATTATTCATAAACAAGATAAATTGAATAGGCAATAATGAAAGGGGCAGTGGGCTGGCTGTAGAATAAGAAAGAGCTGATTTTAGGTTCTTCCTCAGTTAGACTATTTGTTTGATTATTGGTAAATACTTTAAATATTCTGTTGCAACTAAGTTGCTAATCTGTATCAGTGGCAGGTAGAGGAATTCATGTATGGAATTGCTACTGGAATCATGAATTCAGACCACCTCCTTTCTCTCTCATCCTCATTCCTACCCTCTCCGCACCCTGTACCCAAACCCCTGCTCAGCCCTCACCATGATTCTCGAGTGTTCACTGGAACACTCTGCCACACCAGGAAAAGTTTGTAGGTTGTGTGGGTGGATGATCTGCAGTAATTGTTATTAAAGGTAAGGTGTAAATATCAGACACACTTGTTCAGGAAACCTGGCAATATCTGATCATGTTTCACTAAGAAAAGATAACAAAGAGATATCTCTAGGGAATGGAACATCCCTGTCTCAAAACACTGAAGTCCAAACCACAATTGCTTGGTTTCACAGTCAAATCATCTCACTTAGATCCTTTCTGTACTGAGGTGGTCTAGAGATAGGATGAGGTGACCGGATCTTTGTATTAGGTTATTTACAGCAATTCTGCTTCAACAAATATGAACAACTGAGTTTAGCATTTTACTTTCTATTTTAACTAATTAGTCATTAGTTATCAGTTAGTATTTCCTCCACCTTCCAGACTCGCAGATGAGCTACATCCTGGCCCTGCCCTGTCTTACTAGCTGCTAGTAGCAACCTTTCCAGGAGCAACCTTGCAGTATGCCACCATTCACAGGCTTCTCCCTACTCCATGTGGGATGGTGTCAGGGGACTTTTCTCTGATGGAATCATGCCTGTCATGGTCTAATGTATCTTTTATTGTTCCAGGTTTTTGTTTTGAGCATGGTTTGTGGAATTTTTCCTGAATCTGTGTTCAGAGTGATGTCCGTGTCTAAGACTCATAATCATGATATCTGAAGTTTTCACATACAAGGATAGTTAACACAATAGTTTATATAAAACATCATCATCTAAGCTAGTTCACCACTCTTCTGAGACAAATTTCTAACATTTTCAGTAACTACTTAACTGTCTAATTTAATGTCAATTTCTCTATCTTTGTCCTTTTTTATCTTTTTTATAGCTTTTAATACTGCTCAACTCATCCTATTTCCTGCTATTGACCTCCCGTTGTCTCTATTCGGTCATTTTTCAGTCCTGTTCTATTCTTCAAGACCCCATTTGCGGTTTTCTCAGCAAAGATGGTGAAGTGATTTGCCATTTCTTTCTCCAGCTCATTTTTACAGATGAGGAAAATGAGACAGAATTAAGTTACTTTCCCAGGGTCACACAAGTAGTAAGTGTCTGAGGTCATATTTCAACTGAGGGAATGAGTGTTCCTGACATCAGGCCCAGCACACTATCTACTACACAACCTAACTGTCCCAGCCCCAGTCTCCCCAACCCCCTAGCTCTTCTGCTGGTCTATTTCTTTCTAGTTTCTTCCTATGTTTCATTATCTTCTATCCATATCCCAAGAATGACTGTTCCCAATGACTCTGTCTTCAACTTTTTCTCTCTGTAAACTTTCCCTCTGCAATCTTGTTCAATCTCTTGGCTTCGTTTACTTTTTAAATATAATTTATTTATTTTCAGTTTTCAACATTCAAATTTTCTCCCTATTGACCCCCCATTCCCACCCCAGGGCAGTGTGCATCCCAACCACCCCTTTCCCCAATCTGCTCTGCCCTTTTATCACTCCCCTTCTCACATTCCCCTCCTCTTTATTTTCCCATAGGGCAAGATAGATTTCTATACTCAATTGTTTGTATAATTTATTTTCCAGTTGCATGCAAAAACAATTTTAACATTCATTTTTAAAGCCTTGAGTTCCATATTCTCTCCCTTTCTGCCTCTCCACCCACCCTCACTGAGAAAGCAAGCAATTTGACATGGGTCATGCATGTGTAACCACGCAAAACACTTTATAAGTCATGTTGCAAAAGAGTAACCATATTTACCTCTATCCTATTATGCCCTCCATTTATTCTATTCTCTCCCTTGACCTGTTCCTCCACAATAGTATTTGCTTATAGTTATCCCTTTCCCCAATCTGCCACCCTGGGGCTGGGGGTGGACCTGGGGCTGGACCCATGTTCTGCCCTTATCCAGTTAAGGGAACTTTCCCGTTGACCTTTGAAATTGTCTTTGGCATTTGTGGGTTGAGAAGTCTGGAAACTACTGCAGTTGCCAATGCTTCAGTACCGTGAGGCCTGTTCCAGTCCTGTTTGTGCCAGTATGGTCCTCACTGGGCTGTGTTCCATGCCTGGTACAACAGATCCTTCCTTTTGGCCTTCCAGATTGTCTTGGGCTGGAAATCTGTTTCACTCTGTCATTTTGCGGCATCTGCCACTTTAGAATTTGTTAAGTCATTTTTTACAGGTATTTTGATGGATTTGGGGGGAAAGCTCAGGCAGGTCCCTGCTTCTACTCCACCATTTTGGCTCTTCCCCCACTCAGTTTTTTGTATTAATTTATTTTAAATTCAATAATAATTCAAAAATAAATTAATTTATTTTAAATTCAAATACTAAAACTTAAATAAGAATAGAATAATAAGAAACAAAATAAGAACAATAAGAAAAGAAGCATATTATAAAATTAAATATTGAAACTTAAATATAAAATAAGAAAAGAAAAAAAAAAAACATTACCATGAACATAGCAGAATGTATGAGAAGATTCAAAATACATAGAAAATTTTCATTTCAAGAAAGCTTGTCCTGTAAATATGGCAAATTATGTTCAGAACTGTCCATCATTTCTTGGCTTCCTTTTTCTTTTGTTCTCTGCTGTGCACTTTTTACTGAGTTCTTCTTTTACTTCCTTACTCACTCCCCACCACCCCAAGGCTACCATTAAGCAATTAAGCATGGATACACACACACACACACACGCACACACACACCCCTATGCACACAAGTATATATATATATTTATGCATATATAAACTTACATATATTACATATATTTAGATATCTATAATCATACTCATATGTAGACATACATTCACATACATCTTTGTAAGACCATACTATACTTGTTTGTCCTCTATTTCTCTGAGGGTGGATAATATCTTCCTTCATAAATCTAAGTATTTCCATATTTTTCTAAGTCCATCAACTCATCATTGCTTTCACCACAATGAAAGAATATAACCTTATATTTTATGGTTAATTTAAATAGTCTGAAATAGCTGATATATTACTGTAGTTTCCTATTGTCTCTTTCAATAAAATCTAATTTAGCCTTAACTTTGTCTGAAATCATTATTACTACCCCCACTTTGCTTCATAACTTCTGCTGATAAGGGATTCAAGGCCTAGCTGTCCTGCTGAGACAAGGCCCTGGGTGAAAAGGAACCAACACATGCCTAAGGAATGCAAAAGCAGTGGAGCAGGGATACCATTGGCTGTGGGTGCTTACAGAAGGGCAGAGTTCTTGTTTTCAGTTCCAGGCCAGAGGGGAGACTGAAGGAAGATCTGAGGTCAGAGGCACCATTCCCCTGTTCCAGGACTAGAAATGATTACAAGTAGCTATAAATTAAAAAAAAAAATAAACAAAAAGAGCAGGCAAAGGAGAAAGAACTCAAACATAGAAAGTTACTATGATGATAGAGAAGACTGGGGTTTGTTTTTTGAAGAGGGCACTGTGTTATGATCTGATTTCTTGAAACTTAGATACATTTTCAAATGTGTGGTGATTACTTCCACCTGAATATCTTATTGACATCAACTTTAACATATCCCAACTGAACTCATCATCTGCCATCTTACCCCACTTTTGTTTCTTTCCCCCCAAATCCTTACTACTTCTCCTTCTAAACTCCCTGTTTCTATTGATGGTGCCATTGTCCTACCCCCAAACCCAAGTTCCCCTGGCTTAAAAAATATTAGCCTCAGCTGTATTTCTTCTATTCCACTGTTTCATCTAAGCAGTTGCCAAGTTTCCCCTTTTCTTTATTAATATTTGTTATGACTTTATTTCATGCTCTTTTTAATCTTCTCACTTGAACTAATATAATTAAAGCTTAAATGATATGTCCTCCCCCTAATTCATTCCCACAAAAATTCCAAAATAATTTTCCCAGTTTACAGGACTGAACATCTTTCTTAAGGGGCTAAAATACAAACTCATCAGTGTGAAATCTGCTCTAAACTACATTACTTTCCTTTCATACTAGAAATATTCCAGCCAAATAGGTTCATTAGTTTTAACCTTTGCTTTCCTTGCATCATGCAACTTTATAGTATGTTTCCCATATTGAATGTCTGTCAACTTCCCTCCACATCCCTTCCCTATGGAAATATTTTTCTCCCTTCAATAGTCAGTTCACACATTTCTCTGTCTCTGTCTCTGTCTCTCTGTCTCTGTCTCTGTCTCTGTCTCTCTCTCTCTCTCAGAAGCCCTCCCTGAGATCACTAAGTAAAAGTAATTTCTCTCTTCTCAGATTTTCTTAGAGCTCCTTTCCCCAAGATTTTTGCCTTCATCACTTTCATCATTCTACTTTGTATATTTCTATGCATGCGGCATGCCTACTACTTGTTAATAAAATGAATTGGTCATTCTCCCAAAATCAGTGGAAACTTTTTTGATGGGTACAAGAAGGTTTCATCATATTACCAATGACATATTATATGCAAGAAACACTTCTGAAAAGACAGTCAAGGAGTTGTAGATAGTTACATATTGCAGTGAATAGACTGTTGGAGTTAGAATACAGGGGACCCAAGTTTAAACCCTATCTCAGAAATTCACTATGTACAAGTCACTTAACTTTCATCTTCCTCAATTTTATTATCTATAAAATGCAGATAATAATGTGATCAATTCATATGGTGGTTACTAAATTAGATCATATTTGTTAAGTGCTTTACAAATCTCAAAGATTTATGTAGATGCTGCCTATTATTATTATTAACCATAAAATTACTTTGGTCAGTCAGGTAGTGAGAGCAAGGTACAGCATTTAAGCAGTCAGAATACTGTATTAGTGCCAATATAAAAGACCTATAGAGAGGGCCCAAAATTGGGAGAAGAGGGGTCTGTTGAACATCTATAGAAGGATAAGAAAAGAAAAGAGTGAGCATGTATGGTTTCCTTCTCAATCCATAGAATACACACAACAATGAGACCATAAAGCTATTCAAGTGTTGAAGTTTAAACTTAACCTTCCCATATGATGGTCATGCCTTTACTCTCTCCTTCATATATCCCATATTGGTGTGATTGTGAAATGTGTTTATAAAGACATTTTTCAATATTTTCCTAAACCTTTTAAAGTCAATAATCAGTGATAAATCATAAAAATAGTCCACATTTCAAACTTCTTTCAAGATTTTTTGCATTTTACTTTTTAGATGGTGGGGAAGGAGAAAGGGAAGGAGAAGCCTGGAAGCTTAGGAATAACAGTAGTTCATTTATTTTCTGTTTCTAATCTTAATTCACCTCTTTTGAATGTCCCTTTTCTCTGCTCTTAATCTTCTCTCCTTATAGTTTCTACTCTCTTTTTATCTATTTATCTTATTTTGTATGAGTCTTCCAGGTATTTTTCTTATTTGTACATTTTAATTGTATGCTCTGGTGATCACTTCTCTTCTTCTGCTGAATTAGCTTTTCTAAAAACAACATTTCCCAAGATGTGATTGCTGATTCCATATACTAAAGGGAACACTCATTTCCCAAGTGCCCATTCAGCACTATAGAGGAGGAGTACTAATAGTTGGGCATCTCAGAATCCACTTGGTTATTATAATGGTGATTTATTAGCCCCTTTCCAAAGTTGAGAGAAAAGTACTCCATAGCCATTTGGGTTTCCTTCCACGGATATAGACAGACCATGCTACTTCATTTGCCTACTGCTGCCTAATTAAGAATATCTAGAGATCTCCATGTGAATAACATACTGAATTATTAAACAGAACACATTTTAGTGGTAAATTTCAATATTAACAATATAATTGTCATATATAAAAGTTGATGTAAATGCTTAAAAATTGAGTATAGACATCAAAAGTAGCAGTTTATACTTTGGCTATCAAACTTTTCATAAATTTGTTTGAGTTCAGACATAACAAGATATTTATGTCTGGTAAATTATTGCTGATAGTCATCATTCTGAAATAAAAACTAGTTTCCAAATTATGATTTTTGACAATATATTTTAAAAGATGAACAGAAGAAATCTGACATCTCCTCTATAAGTAAACAAAAGAGCTATTTTATCAATCAAAAAACATTTTTGTCCAACTAATGGAATAGGGGTTTGTGGAGGAAGAAGACTTGGACATCAGAAGAGATGGATTCAACTTTTAACCCTGCTATTTATTTACACCATTAAGTTATATAGAATTAGAGCCATAGTTTTACTGCCTTGGGTATTCTCTCAATGGTTACAAATGGAAATCCCTTTTTGTCCTTTCATTCATTCTGTGGGATTTTTGTCCATGTCTTCCCATAAATCTTCCTAATGAATTTAAACATGTCAAAGACTCTCTGGTTCTATTGATATCTGAGAGGCACCAGTCATATATCTCAAAAAAGTCAGTTGTACAAGTTACAATAGTAACAGGCTACAATCTATTGACTACCATATGTCCTTTGGTCTCTTATCAGGTTAATTGTGACTGATTCTTTGAGATCATGGTATCCCATGGTCTACAGAGTTATATCACAATTGAGAATGTATCAGCGTTAAAAAGAAAAACTTGCACAAAAAATGAGCAATTGACAGATCATTGAAAGCATCATGGATCACCGTGCTCTTTTTCTCCATCTCAGTTTTGAGTATCAGGTAATGCTTGTCTAATAGGCCTCAAGTGGGATAAAACATGGAAATCTAGTACTTGGATGCTCAGACAGTATGAGTTGTGGATATCTTTCCCCTGAACCAGCAGAAGCTGAGAATTCAGAATTCAAATTTGAAATTTGTTTCTTTCAGCCTTGAACACAAACCAGTGAAAGTTAAACTCTGCTGGAGGTGGAGTGGACAACTGATATAGTTGAAGTTTCAGAAATATATGCGTGTCTCTTTGTTATTGGTATTTACTTGATTAGTCATGCCTGACTCTTTGTGACTCCATTTGGATATTCGTGACAAATACTGGAGTGCTTTGCCATTTCCCTCTCTAGCTCATTTTACACATGACTTTGCCAGGGTTATATTGCTAGTAAGTGTTTGTGGTCAGATTTAAACTGAGGTCTTCTTGATTCAAGGGCTGGTGGTCTATCTATTGTTCTACTTTAGCTGTCTGCTTCTTGAACTGATATAATTCCAGTAAATGTTTGTTCTAAATAGAAGCTTGAATTATTAGATGCGAGAAACATAGTGGATTTTGGACAAAAGGGAATAGTTTTCATAGTAGGGAGTTGTAGTAGTAGCAGTAGTTGTAGTAGTAGTAGTAGTAATAGCAGCAGCAGCAGCAGCAGTAGTAGTAGTAGGGAGTAGACTAAAGCTATAAGATTGGGTTGAGTAACAAATAACAAGAATTATGATAATTAATAAAAATAATGATAGGACTTCTGGGAGCCAAGATGACAGAATAAGCAGTAAGTCACTCTCATTCTCCTCTACTGACCTTGAAAAATCCAGATAATACCACCCCAGGAAAAATCCTGGAACAGTGGAGTCAGCAGAAAGAAAAGGTGCAACATATTTTCAGCCCAGTGGGCTAGGGTGATTAACAGTGAAGGTCCCTCTTGCTGTGGTAGAAGGAGCCAGTACAGGATGGGAGTGTCCAGGCAAGCCAGCAGCAAGCCCCACCTCAGCGAACCAGCAGGAGATCCTGAACCCCAGGATGGTGGAGCTGGCAAGCACCAACACCAGGACCTCCATGTGCTAGTGCACAGCCAGGGAAATGGCCAGACACCAGTGCAAAGAACAACCACTGGCACCTTAGACAGATGTCTACCAGTTACTGAGCTTACCCATGCTCTAGCAGTCTTTGGGGAGGAGGAGACTTCCAGCAGTCAGACCTCACCTTTCAACACCTTACACTGCCAACTTCAGTGTAATCCCAGGAAAATGCAGAAGAAGCTCACCTGAACTCAGCACACAAAAGCAAGCTCTAGATCAGCACCAGATAAATTACAGAATTATGCAACTTCCAGCTGCCAGAACCTGAGATTCTAGCACACAAAGCCAAGTACCCAGCACAAGAGGCATGAGACAGAACCCCCTTTGCCCCAGAAGCAGAGATGCACTTTAAAAGTTAGGAAAATGGCAAACACAATGAGCAAAAGGCAACTTCAAAAAGGAAAGACCATAGATCTTACTATGTGGGGTAGGGAAGATCACTATTATTATTATGTCACTATGCCCACATCTAAAACCTCAAAGGGGAATACAAACTATTGGAAGATCTCAAGAAGGATTTTAAAAGTTAATTTGGAGAGGTCAAGGAAAAATTGAGCAATTCCTTTAAAAATACAATTGACAAAAATGGATAAAAAATTCACTGAAGCAAACAACTCCTTAAAAAGTAAAATTGATCACATGGAAAAAGAGGTACCAAAGCTAACGAAACAAAACAATTTGTTAAGAATTAGAATTGGACAATTAGACACTAATGACTTTATGATGCATCAAAAATCAGTCCAAACAAGATTAAAAAATGAAAAAAAATAGAAGAAAATATAAAATACCTCACTAAAAAAAAAATCTAACCCAGAATATAGATCCAGGAGGGATAATTTAAGAATTATTGGTCTATAAGAAAGTCATGATGAAAACAAAGTGCCTGGGCACTATATTCCAAGAAATCATCAAGTAAAACTGCCTCAAGGTCCTACAACCAGAGGGCAAAAGAGTCATTGAAATAATTCACTGATCACCTTGTGAAAAAGATCCCAAATTGAAAGCACCAAGAAATGTAGTCAGAATTATCAGATCAAGGAGAAAATACTGCAAGTAGCCAGAAAGAAACAATTCAAATATCATGGAACTATGGTCAGGATCACACAGGACCTTGCAACTTCTACATAAAAAGATAAGAGGGATGGAAATATGATACTCTGTAAGGGAAAGAAGCTTGGACTACAGACATGGATCAAGTACAGAGCAAAATTGACCATAATCTTTCAGGCAAGGAGATGGACATTCAAGGAAATAGGAGTCTCCCAGACCTTCCTGATAAAAAGACTAGAGCTCAATGGGAAATTTGACTTTCAACTTCAAGATTCAAGAGAGGCATAAAAGGTTAACAGGAAAGAAAAAACGAACATGTTATTCAATAAGGGCAAACAGATGATACTTGTAAATCTTGACAATGGTATCTTTATTATGGTTGGTTGGTCGTTGTCCTTTATTCTGAAAGAGGACCAAAATGGCATCACCATGATAAAGTGAAGATTCAACACGTACAATTGTGACTGATCACACGAATATGAACTCGGAATGCTCTACCATAGATTGGGCACAGATAGTCTGTGTGAACATTTGGGATGGTTACTCCAAATTTGCATATCCTGTGTTTCCTTTGTGCTGTTCAATTCTTCTTTGCTCATAGAGCACAGCATCTTTTCTGATGTGGGCATCCCATGTTGAGTGGTCCTGTGCCAGTGTCTCCCATGTCGCAAATCAAATCCAAAGTTCTTGAGAGAGACCTTGAGAGTGGCCTTGTGCCACTTCTTCTGACCACCATGTGATCACCTGCCCCATGCAAGTTCTCCATAAAATAGCCTTTTTGACAAGTGTACATTTTGCATCCAAACAATGAAGCTCATAAGAATTGTGCTCTCTGAAGCACAGTTTGAATGGTCAGCAGTTTAGTTTGGGCAAAGACCTCAGTGTCTGGTACCTTATCTTGCCAGGTGATGTTCAGAATCTTCCTAAGACAATTCAAATGGAAACAATTCAGTTTCTTGTCATGGTGCTGGCAGGCTATCCATGTTTCTCAGGCACACAACAATGAGGTAAGCACAACTGACCCTCAGTTTGGCAGTCAGTTTAATACCTCTTCTCTCCCAATCTTTTCTTCAATGCCTTCCAACACTGAGCTAGATCAGGTCATGAGTGTCAATGTGTGTCAATGAGTGTCAAACTCATTGTCAATGTGTGCATTCCTGCAAAGTACACTACGAAGGTAAGTGAACTTATTCACACCATTCAACACTTCTCCATTTGTTGTTACCAATGGTTTCATGTATGGATGGTGTGATGGTAGCTGATGGAGCTCCTGTGTTTTCTTAGTGTTAATTATTAGGCCAAAATTAGCACAGACAGCAGAGAATTGATCCAAACTTTGTTGCATCTCAGCTTCACAAGTTGCATTGAGTGTATAATCATCTCCAATCAGAAAGTCATGCACCAACACTCCCTCCACTTTGGTCTTGACTTGTAGCCTTTTCAAATTAAAGAACTTACCATCAGTACAGTAGTTGACCTTGATGCCACCTTCATCCTTATTGAAAGCATTTGGCAATATGGCTGCAGACATCATACTAAAAAGCATGGGAGCAAGCACATAGCCTTGTTTCATTCCACTGGTGATTGGGAAGGCACGAGAGCATTGTCCACTATCCAGTACCCGAGATAACATGCCACCATGAAATTGATGGGCAGTACTGATGAACTTCTCTGAGCAACCAAATTTTGACGTAATTTTCCAAAAGTCCTCATGACAAACAGTGTCAAAGGCCTTGGTCGTATCTACAAACGTTGTATATAGCCCTCTGTTCCTCTCCTGGCATTTCTCCTGGAGCTGTGGGGCAACAAACATCATACTGAGCATTCCTCGGCCCTTTCTGAAGTCCCATTGGCTATTGGATATGAGTAGAATCATCTTTGCAGATGTTTTTGTACATTTTGTAGATTTTTTTTGTATTTCCATCACAGAGTGGAATTCCCCACCTGCTGCTGTAATCAGTCCAGGATTGGGTAAGCAGACGATTTTTAGGACACCTTTTCAAGCTCCTTCCTCACACCAGGAGGTGAACGATGTATTTCTTTAAAGGCTGCTCAGACATTCAAGGGGCTTCTGCATCCTACTGCTGCTTCCAGTGAGAAATGACCCTATGGCCTGGACCAGTTGTGTGTCTGCGCCTGCTGCTTAATCACTTGCCTTAATCACCACGGACTTTGAGGTATAATAATAAAATGATATGGGTGATATCGTTTGATTCATGCATAAATTGGATTTAAGTGAGGTGTAAAGCATATTCAGGGAGGAGCACTACATTTGGTATGATGGCTACTGAGCCTTTTTTGAAGGAGGCTTTTTCCTCCTTTGGTGTCTACCTGTTCCACCCAAATCGGTTCTAAGAAGCTACAGCATGTGCAGTGACTACACTGTGTAAACCATTTGACAAACAAGCCAAACAAGGTTGAGGGTAACCGAGGGATCTCAAACCCATTGGTGAGTTAGGGGTTATCTATATGCATATGAAAACTTCCCCTGGTGGAATTAGCAGATGAGAAAAATTTGTTACAACGGCCATGAAAGTAGCTGAAGCAGGTAATGTGGAGCACTTAGAGCTTGTTGAGACCAAAGATGCTAAGGTCATCCACTACATCCTGAGCCATCACCAGTTGTTTTGCTTCTGTCCTGCCACTGCACCATGATGACTATGGAGGACACAATGAGGCTGATGAATTAGTGCAACTTTGCCTCACTTCAATATTTATTATGACATTTAAAGAGACAAACATAGACAGAGGCTGTAGTTATCAATTCACTGATGTGAGGATAAAAAAAAAACAAATTAAGGGGTACAAAGAGATTGTAATGTGAGAAAAGGAAGAAGCAGAAAAGGGTAAATTATATCACATGTAGAGACACAAAAACATAGTGGAGGGAAAGAAGGAAGGGAGATGAGCATCGTTTGAACTTTTTTCTCAATGGTTTTGGTTCAAGAAAGGAAATACGTACTCAGGTATAGGAATGTAACTTGCCCTACAGTTAGTAGGAAGGGAAAGGGAAAAGAAAAGGGAGGGGAGCCGATAGAAGGGAGGGAAGACCGAGGGAAGTGGTAGTCAAAAGCAAAATTCTTTTGAGAAAGGAAAGGGAGAAGGGAAAAATAAGAGCATAAATGGGGTCAGGGGAAATAGGATGGCAAGAAAGAAACAGTAATCATAACTGTGAATGTGAATGGGATGAACTCTTCCATGAAATGGAAGCATGTATCAGAATGGATTAAAAACCACAATGCTAAAACATTTTGCTTACAAGAAAAACGGTTGAAGCAGGGGGATAAGTAGAGGGTAAAGGTAAAAACTGGAGTACAATATATTATGCTTCAGCTGAAATAAAAACAAGGCAGGGTTAGCAATCCTGATCCCAGACAAAGCAAAAACAGAAATAGATGTAATTAAAAGAGATAACAAAGGAAATTATATCCTTCTAAAAGGCATAAGAGACTATGAAGTAATATCATTGCTACACATATATCCATCTTGTAATATAGCATCCAAATTCTCAGAGGGGAAATTAAGGGAGTAACAGGAAGAAATGGGCAACAAAACTATACTTGTTGGGGATCTCAATCTACCCCTCTTTGAACTAGATAAATCTAACCTCAATATAAAGGAGAAAGAAGTTAAGGAGGTAAATAGAATTTTAGAAAACTTAGATATTTCAGAAGTCTGGAGAAAATAGAATGGGGGCAGAAAGGAATATACCTTTTTCTCACTGGTATGAGGCACATACAAAAAAAAACTGACCATGTATTAGGGCAACAAACCCCATAATACAGTGCATAATAGCATAAATAGTAAATGCATCCTTTTCAGATCACGATGCAATAAAATTTACAAATAATACAGGCCAGGAAAGATGGACTAAAATCATTTTTAAACCAAATAATTCACTCCAGAAAAAGAGTGGGTTAAACAACAAATCATTGAAATAATCAGTAGTTTCATCCAAGAAAATGACAATAATGAGACAAACCACCAAAACTTATGGCATGCAGCAAAAACCATTCATAGGGGAAATTTTATATCTCTGAATGTTTACCTGAATAAAATAGAGAAAAAGGAGATCAATGAATGGAGCATGCAACTAAAAAAGCTAGAAAAATAACAAATTAAAAATCCTCAGTTAAATAACAAATTAGAAATACTAAAAAAATCACAGGAGAGATTAATAAAATTGAAATTAAGAAATCTATTTAATCAATGGATAAAATTGAGAGCTGGTTTTATGAAAAAAAACCCAATAACACTGATGAACCTTTGATCAATTTGATTTAAAAAAAGAAAGAAGAAAACGAAATTACTAGTACCAAAAACAAAAACTGAATTCACCACCAATGAAGAGGGAATTAAAATAAAATTTAGAAACTATTTCGCCTCACTGTATGCCAGTGCATTTGACAATCTTAGTGAAATAGTTGAATATTTACAAAAATATAAATTGCTCAGAAAAACATGAGGAAATAAAATACTTAAATAATCCCACTTCAGAAAAAAAAATTGAATAAGCAAATCATGAATTCTCAAGGAAAAATTTCCAGTGACAGATGGATTCACGAAAGAATTCTATCAAATATTTAAAGAATAATTAATTCTAATACTATGTAGATTATTTGGGAGAATAGGCAAAGAAGGAGATCTACCAAATTCTTTTTATTATACATTTATGTTACTGATACCACTACCAGGAAGGGTCAAAACAGAGAAAGAAAATGATAGACCAATTTCTTTAATGATTATAGATGCAAAAATTTTAAATAAAATATTAGCAAAAAATATAACAGCATCATATCATGAGACTAATACATTTTGATCAGTTATAACTTATACCAGGAATACAGGATTGATTCAATATTAGGATAACTGTCAGGCCAACTGATCATATCAACAACAAAACTAAAAGGAACCATATGATTATGTCAGTAGATGCAGAAAGGGCTTTTGAGAAAACATAACATTCATTCCTATTAAAAGCACTAGAGAGCAAAGAGTCTTCCTTAAAATGATAAGTAGTTTGTGCCTAAAATAATCAGCACACATTATGTGTAACAGGGTTAAGCTAGATGCCTTTTCAGTAAGATAAAGGGTGAAACAAAGGTGCCCATCATGATCACCATTATTCCATGTGGTACTAGAAATGTTAGCTGTGGCAATGAGAGAAGAAAAAGAACTCTGAGACACCACATTACACCTATTTGATTGCTGCAAATCACAAAGCAGAAAAAATATAAATATTGGAGTTGTGGGGAAATTGGAGCTCTAATACATCATTAGTGGAGTTGTGAACTGATCCAATCATTATGGAGAGCAATGTGTAACTATGCCTAAAGGGCTATAAAAATGTACATACCCTTTGACCTAGCAACATGGCTTCTAGGGTGGTATACCCAAGAGATCATAAAAATAGGAAGATGATCCACATATACAAAATTATTTATTGCATCTGTTTTTGTGATGGCCAATTGAGGGAATGCCCATCCATTGGGAAATGGTTGAACAAATTGCAGTGTATGAATGTAATGGAATACTATTGTGCTCTAAGAAATGATGAACAGGTAGACTACAGAAAAGCCTGGAAAGACTTATATGAACTGATGCTGAGAGCTACTTCCTTTAAAGCAGCAGTGCTAAATAAAGAAAACTGGCCAGCTTTTTGAGAACGATAAAGAGAATTGGTACTTATTGCCCTACATTCCCCTAACATCTTAACATAACCTTTGACAGCATATAATTTGTATAGTATATAATAATAGCTCTTTGCATGGTGGACTAGGTGGTCTGCATAACAGATGAGGATGGCCCATTTTCTTGACTCTCCTTTATGGTCTATGATCTTTACGATTAAAAGTAATAAATATGTTGAATTCAGAGAAACCACAAATGATAGATTGACTGAGAGTGAAATAAGCAGAACCAATAAAATAATTGGCACAACAAACATAATACTAAGGAAAATAATTTTGAAAGATAATAGAATTCTGATTAATGATCTGAGCAATACTGACAAGAACAACAACAAACGATGAAGCATGCCTTTGACTTCCTGACAAGATAATGGAATGGATTTGCATGATCAAACCTGTTTTCTGCTATAATGAATGTATTTAATTATTTTTCTTGATTACAGTTATTTCTATAAGGGAGAGCCTCTGTTGGTGCGATGGGGTTGTTTGTAGGTATCTGTTTAGGATTTGAACTCAGGAAGAGGATGCTTCTTGACTCTAGACCTGGCATTCCATTCAGTGCGCCACTTAGATACCCAGTCTTGAATGAGGTAGTAGGAAGGGAAAAGGGACATTTATATGATATAAAAACAAAATGAATTAATAAAATTTATTTTTCAAAAATACTCAGAAGAAAAAATTTCAAGGGGGGTACAAATGGTAATTTTGTTACTACTATACTAGATTTAATATGCTTTTAAAAACAAACTATGTAAGAGAAGTTCATAATTTCATACAAAATCCTCTTTTCCTCTTTGTACACCAGGTTTGTTGATGATCATTGAGTTCACAACAAAAATAAAATTCTAAAATAAGAGTTTGGCACTGATAAATGCAGTAACCAACCAAGACTTCAGAAAATTGATGGCAAAGCACACTCCTCACCGTCTCTCACCGTTCTGCCTCCCCCACTATCAATCCAATCTATTGTGAAAGAATATTGATTTAATCTTGTCAATATCACTTAACTATGTACTACCTCCCTTCTGATACTGCCACCACTTTGGTACAGGCCTTCAGTACCTATACTTGACTAGTCCCAATAGCTGGCCAGGTCATCTACCTTCCACAAGTTTTCCTGATTTCCAGTCCATCCTCCATTCAGTCACCAAAATGATTTTCTTAAAGAACAGGTCTGAGTATGCCACTATTTTACTCAATAATCTTCAGTGATTCCCTGTTACCTTCAGGATTGAGGACAAAATCCTCTGTCTGGCATTTGAAACCCTCCTTCAGAACAAAGCCCCTCCTTTTTCCCCAGTCTTCTTTCACCTATCTCCTTCTATATTTTTGACCCAGTAACACTAACTTTTTAGCTGTTTTGTGAACAAGACTCCATCTTCCAGTTTTGGACATTTTCTTTTCTTTAGCCATTCCAAATGCCAGGAATAACATGGAAGAACTTTTGACTTTCCTGGTTTCCATCAAAAACCATCCCAAATCTGAACTTCTACAGGGAACCTTTCCCAATCTCTCCTAATTATAATACCTTCTCTCCACTATTTTCTATTCATCCTATACACAACTTGATTATGCATCTTTGTGTCCTCGTTGTCTCACTCATCACACTATGCTTAGCACAGTGCCTAGTTCATAGTAGGTCTCTAATAACAGCTTCTTGACTGGTTAACTAGTGTCCCACCTCTCAGCAGAAAGATGGTGTACTATAGATGGAGGATGAAATGTAGAGCTAAAGATATGGCCAGTTAAATTGATTTGTTGTATTACTTCTATGGGATATGTGAAGAAAATGAAGAACCATTGTTTTTCTGTCTTCTATTTCTTTTATCTTAATAATTACCTTACCTTACCTTTCTTTCCCTTAATAATATATCAAGACAAATTTTAGCATTTGTTTTTGTAAGATTTTGCATTCCACGTTTTCTCCTTCCATTCCTCCCCTCTCCGTTTCCAAAAATTGTTGGTAATTTGATAAGGTTACACATGTACTATCATGTAAAACATATTTCCATAATTAGTAATGGTTGCAAAGGAAGAAACAGACTGAAAGTAAATAAACCATAAAAAGAATAAAGTAAGCAAAAAAATGTTCTTCAATCTGCATTGAGTCCATCAGTTCTTTATCTGGGCATGGATAGCGTTTTTCTTCATGAGTTCTTTGTACTTGTCTTGGATCATTCTGTTGCTGAGAAGAGCTAAGTCATTTATTATACAATGTTGCTGATAATTTTTACAGTGTTTTTCTTGTTTTTCTTCTTTAACTTTGTATCAGTTTTACAGGAATTTCCAGGTTTTTTCAGAAATCTGCCTGTCCATCATTTCTTATTGCACAATAGTATTCCATTACATTTATATACCACATCTTGTTCAGTCATTCCCAAATTGATGGACATCCCCTCAGTTTCTAACATTTTACCTCCATGTAAATGGGTGCTATAAATATTTTTGTACATGTATGTCCTTTTCCATTATTTTATGATCTCTTTGGGATCCTTAGTAGTGGTATTGCTAGATCAAAGGGTATGCTCAGTTTGGTTGCCATTACAACATAGTTCCAAATTGTTCTTCAGAATGGTTGGATCAGTTTGCAACTCCATCCACAGTGTATTGGTGCCCCAAATTTCCTACATACTCTGCAACATTTATTATTTTCCCTTTTTGTCATTTTCTTTCTGTTGACTCTTTTTTCATAATTTACTCTCATTTCTTTCCCCATGTTTTTTCTACCTCTTTGATATGATTTTTAAGCTCCTGTTTGAGCTCTTCCATGAGTTCTTTCTGGGGTTTAGACCACTTCCCATTTTTCTTTGGGATTTTTGCCTATAGGTGTTGTTGTTTCCTCTTCTGAGTTTGTGTCTTACTCTTTCCGGTCATTATGATAACTTTCTATGGTCAGATTATTTCTTTTTGTTGTTTTCTGCCCTTCATTTTTGGCTTTTTCCTTTCTTTTAAATTTGAGCTCCACACCAGGGTTGAAGGGTCATTGACACAGGCTCCCTTTCCCTGGCTGCTGACCTGGCCTGGCACTCATGTTGCCCTGAGACCCATGAAGAATCTTTGTCTCTGGTGCCACATTCAGAGGGTAGGGTGGGGGTTGGCTGGTGCTTCTGGATGTCATAGGAATCTGGCATCTTACCTGGTGCTGAGTTTGAGTCCTAGTGGTGGTGACTGGAATATGCAGAGGCCACTGAAGTATTTCTGCATTTTACCAAGGCTACACAGAAACCACATGACAATCTGGCTTCCAGAGGTTGCTTCTGTGATGGGGGATATGTTGAAGCATTTGACAGTTCTCAGAGCTGTAGTCCGCGCATTCCTCTGGCAATGCTGATGTGTGTGGGGCCCTGGTGTTGGTGTTTGCCTGCTCCAACACTGATGCTGAGGATCTACTACTGGTTTACTGGGGTGAAATTTGCTGCGGGCTTGTTGGGCTGTTTCCTCTGTTGGACTGTGTTATCTTACCATCCAGAGTTGTTTTGAGGATCAAATGACAACAATTGTAAAGAGCTTAGCATAAAAAAGGCACATAATTATCTCTATATGAATATTTGCTAATTATTGCTATTATTATTACCAGTAATAATAATAATGTTGAATGGTGACCTGGTCTCAGACTAAAGGAATATTACCATTCAAGTCCTCCCTCTGAAATATACTGATATACTTTGCTCTTTGATGCTAGAAAAGTAACTAACCTGGGCAACTCTGAGAGTATAAGACTTATCAAAAGATATATACTTTTGCTAAGTCTTATATTATACTTTGTTGTTGTTGTGAAAGATTAATATTTTTTCTCTCCGTCCCATCCTGCTCTCCACTTCTATTCTGTCTTTTGGCTCTGCCCCTCCTCAAAAGTGTTTACTTCTGATTACCCCCTTAAGTCTTGTTTTCTTAGATAGAATATCATTAATAGCAAAAGTTCCTCAACTAGTATTCTCTGTAATGACCGGTCATAATCAAATCACAAATGAAATCACAGGTCTAATTATTTGTGTGTGCATATAAATATGTACATATATTTATGTGCACACACATACATATGTGTATATATATATGTATATATGTATAAACATATGTATATATATATACATATTCTAAATATACCCATTACCCTGATTGTAGCTTGTATATTATGAAATATATTACTTTTTGTAGGGGGAATAATTTATTGAGAATTTTATAAAGGTATCTCTCAAATTATTCTCACAAAGAACTCACTCATTCACCAAGACCAGGCTTAATTATCTACCAATCATGAATCAACATTCAATAAAAATACATACTGAAAAGAAAGAAGTAATCACAAAATCTATTTATATAAGAATTCAGAATTTAGAACAAGCTAATATTAAATTGTTATATTCTGACTGAACTATTTATTGACATGCACAAAATGAGGAATGAAAAATTTCTACTCTTAAAATAAAAGATAAATTGACAAATAATTATTTGGAAAACCCAGAAAGTTCAATTACAAATATGGTTTTCCAAAAGGTGAATATTCTATTTTCTTAACTATTTTGGTGGCAGAGGAAATTACTTTGTGGATATTTTGTTGCGTTTCCAAAGTGATACTATTTAATTTGTTATCCAGAATTTTAAGTCCTAAACAATATATTGATATCTCCATTGCAATGAAGTACCTTACATATAGTAGAAGGCATGAATCCATGGAGCTGAAGCTAGAGCAAAGGGCTTATGCTTGTATACTTTCTCCTTTAGCAATAGTTGCTATTTCAAGTAACTTTCTAGGCAGCTCTATTATTTATAACATTTATTTTCTTTCTATTTTCCACTACTATAAACTTACTAGAGTTTATTTTTATTATGTCTGTCAGGCAGTTTAGAGTATTTCATTTTAAAGTGGTTGCTTTTTATATCGAGCAGAAGTTTTAAGGAACAGTGATATTACCTAGCTTATTATGTATGTGCAAATAAAATGGACATAAAGAAACACCACTGTATTCATACAAAGCTGATGAAGTATCACTTGGAAAGCATTGTAGAATAGTAGAAAACACTGCTTTCTGCTTCCATGTTCTGAGATTTATTATCTATAAAGCACCATATTTCTTAAAAAATACTCAGAGCCCATCACTTTCTGCAAGAATATCTTTAAGGATTTGTATTCCAACATCTTTGTACATTGTTTTCTTTGCCTCATCCTAGCAAATTATTTTAGTTATCTCTTTAAAAAAACAGTTTGATTATAGGATGTTTCTGCTTTTCCTGCGTCCTAATGAATAATTTCTCAATAATTTTAGGATATGGCAGGAATTACTACCTGAGAATTTTATTTCATGGAGTATTCAGTGTTGAAGTGTTTTCTTTCAAGTCCTATGACTGACTTCTGAATTTTTTCAAATGAAATCAATTTGGAAAGTAGAGTCTGTTTTCCCTAAGTTTTTATGAGTATTTTCACTAAAGATTAAACTTTCTGCAACTTCAAACTTTGTCGTTATTGTTGAGTTATTTTGTTTGACTCTTCATGATCCCATTTGGGATTTTCATGTCAAAGGAACTAGAGTAGTTTGCCATTTCCTTGTCCAGCTCATTTTACAGGTGAGAAAATGGAGGCAAAGAAGCTTACATGACTTTTCCATGGTCACACAGGGAATAAATGTCTAAGTACGAATTTGAACCACATCTTCCTGACTCCAGGCCTAGAGCTGTATCCACTGTGCCAAGGAGCTGCCACTCAAGTTTAATTGGAGCATTACTGTAGTTTTTTTTGAATAATGGCAGTTACCTATCATGTCTATCTAAATGAAGCCATATCTTTTTACCAGCTCCTATAATATAATACCTACTTCAATCAAACAATGAGCATTTACCGTTAATATTATTGTTATTATTAATAGCTAACCTTTATATAGTACACACTATATGCTGGATAATAATATCTCATTTGATCCTTCGAGCAATGGTGGGACATATGTGCTATTATGATCCTTATTTTATAGATAAGGAAACTGAGGCAAAGGTTTAAGTGACTTGCCTAAAGCCAGATAGCAAGTTCTGGATTTGAACCCAGGTGTTCCTGATTCCAGGCCCAGCACTCTATCCACTGTACCACCTAGCAAACACCTTGTTAAGCACATTTTTACTATGGAAGGTGTAGTAGTAGGTGCTGGAGATTGAAAACCAAAACTGAAATGATCTTTGCTTTCAAGGAATTTATATTATAACAGGAGACCACATCTGTATATTTATGTACAAATAATATAAGGTAATTTGGTGGGGGGGTGGGGAAGTAGTAGGAGTTGGGGGAATAGCAAATGTTTTCATGTAGACAATAGAGCTTGAGATGAGTTTTGAAGGAAACAAGTCGCTCTAGTGGAGGAGCTGAGGAGGAATTGCATTCTAGGTTTGTGAAAGTGTGCATGAACAAACAGAGAAATAAGAAATGGAGCTCCATGTTTGAGGAAGAGCAAGGAGGACTCTGGTTGTACTATAGTTTCTGAAGGGGAGTAATGCATAATAACCCTGTAAGGGTCAGCTGAGTTCAGTTGCAATGAATTCTAAATGAGTAAGGAGTTTATATTTGATCTGAGAGGAAAAAGGGACTTAATAGTTTTTATTGTGTAGGACAATGACATGTTCTGAGCTACACTTTAGGAGAATTACTTTGAGAAACTGTGTGAAGAACAGATTCAGGAAGGAAAGAAATTTGAAGCAGAGAGACTAATTAAGAGGTTAGAGTGTTGGACAATAACAAAATCTGAGTTGCAGAAATTTTAACCTTGTCATTCTTTAGTGAAAATACTCATAAAATCTTAGAGAAAACAGACTCTACTTTCCAAATTGACTCCATTTGGAAAAATTTACAAGGACTTGAAAGGAAACACTTCAACCACATTTTTGCATGTCATAACCTTACTTTCTCTCTTCTTTATTATCTCTCAAATCTCTTCAAGATGGGAATTATACACCAGAGATAAGGCAGCTGTCATCAAAGATCTTACAGCAGAGGTCAATGATTCATTTAAACTCTTCTCCCACTGCTTAACAAGATCCTGTCCCCAGGCTGCATAAATAGTTCCATGGGCTTGCCCGGAACTTCTAAGCTTCTAATTAGCATTTACTCTGTGCCAATTAATCAGACAGGCAATCAAAAATCATTCATTAAGTATCAACTATGATTTGGATGCTGTGATGGCTAAAGAAAGGCAAAACTATGATACTTTTCCTTAAGAAGCTCAAATTTTAATGGTAAAAACAGCATGTAAATAAATACATACAAGATCATTTTAGAGGAAAGGGACAAGCAATGAAAAGACCAGGAAATTCACATATGGAAGATAGAATTTAAGATTAATCTTGAAGGAAATTAGGGGAAGTAGGAGTAGAGGTGAGAAAAGATACAAATTAAAGCCTAGGGGAAAGTTAATGCAAATTCCAAGATAGAGAATTATGTGTATGTGTCTAAGGAGGAGTAAATAGGAGAGTATAGGTAGATTATTGAGTGTATGGAGGGGAAGATAGTTTAAGATGATGAAATGGGAGAAATGATTAGGAGAAGTGAAGGTCCTTAAATGCCAGAGAGATGATATTATATTTGATCCTGGAGATAATAAGGGGTCACTGAAGTTTATTTATAGGGTGACATAGTCAGGCCTTGATTTTAGGAAATTAATTTGGTAGCCAAGTGCAGGGTAGATTGGATTGAGGAGATACATGAGGTAGGGGTGTGTGTGTAAATACAAGCCTATTTTATTACTCTTCATTATGAAAATACTTTAAGGTTTTTCCCATCTGAATTCCAAGTCACACTTGTTAAACTATCTTTATGAGAATGGTTCATCATCATTCTAAGCTCCTCTACTTATTCCAGAACCAAAGCTCAATGTACTTCCTTTAAAAGGAAAAACAAGTGTGATTTTCTACAAGATCTTTCTTGGCTGTAGCAGAAATGAGGAAACCTTAGATTCAAATCCTACCTTTACACTTACTAGCTATGTAACCAGAGATATCATTTTTTCCAACTCTGAGATATTTTCCACTGTCTGAGAAATGAAATGTTTCATGATGTGGTTATTTGAAAGGTTCAAATTTGAAAGATATTATGATGGTAGAAATGATGACATGGCAACAGAATGGAGTTTTGGGGTGAGTGGAGAGAGAATATGACACCAGGTTTACAAGATCGAGCAACTAGGAAGCTGAAGTTTCACTTAGTAGAAATATGTAAGGTTGGAAGAGGACAGGGATGGGAATGAAAGATAATAAGTTCTGTTTTGGACATGCTGAGTTGAGGGTGCCTCTAACGAATCCAACTTGAAAAAGTCGGTTGATAATGTGAGAATAGAGCTCAAGATTAGAGCTATATATAAAAATCTGGTAATGTTCTTCAGAAATTCAAAAATTGAACTCATAGAAACTGATGAGATCATCTATGATATAGACGAATTAGAGGGGAAAAAAAGAGGGCCCAAGGCAGATAGAACCTTGGGGAATATCTATGATTAATGAGAATGCTCAAAATGAATAGGAAACAATAAAGATCAAGAATCTTCAGGTTGAAAGAAAACCCAGACAAGAAAGTTTATGCAGGAGGAGAGTCTGCAGAGAGATGAAGGAGAAAGAATGAGAAGAGGCTAATTGATTTGACAATTGAGTTTCAGGTGAATGATGAAACCAGAGTGCTTAGAAGAGTGTGAAGAGAAGAAAGGGTGGTATCTAGTGTAGATGACTTACTTGAGCATTCTGACTGGGAAAGGGAATAGAGAAATAGGACCACAGGCAGTGGGAATGATAAGATCCAGTGGCAATTTTTTTTTTAGGATGGAATGAGATGAACATGCTTATAGGTAGTAGGGAAGAAACCAGTAGATAGAGAAAGATTGAATATTAGAGTGTGGAGGACAATGGGGACAATCTACTGGAGAATATAGGAGAGTAAAAGATCAAAGTGAAGGAAATATTGAGATACTTACCCTGGATAGGAGAAGAATCAGACAGGGGTAAAAGAGCAGATAAGAGGGAAAGATTCTTGAGTGATATGAGAATGGAGTGAGTGACTGGTTTAAATATTTTCAGTGACATATGAAGGCAGTTTCTCAGCAGATGAGTTAGGATAGTGAATTGATTAGAGAGGAGTAAAAGGGTTGCTTTGTTGCAATGAGAGACCAGTGGAGATTGTGTCTCATGAGTTTGTGGTGGATATAATCAGCATAATTCTATAATTTCCTTCATCTCCTTTCAGTAGGATATGGATAGGATTGAATGAGGCAGATAATAGAAATAATCCTAGGTTGAGGTTGGTGTGAAGAAGATAATGTAGAGTTGAACTGATTCACTAAAGTGTTAAGATAGGGAAGGAAGGTGAATGTACAATGCAGGGGTGAAGGCCTTGAGAGGAACTGTAGAAATTTCAGAGTAATGGGTGGGAAAGGATGGAGAAAGATGAAACGACAAAATATTGTTATAAAATAAAATCATTTTAGGATTCATGAACACGAAAGTGAAACACTTCTAGGTGTTATCAATTTCAAGTGTATGACCATCTTATCTATGTGCATAACTTTGGTTGAGTGGAGGAACAAACCATGGGAATTGAGTATATTGAGTAATTAAGAAATTAGGGCACTTGGGCAATATCATTATGCATGTTGAAGGTACTGTGCTTAGGCCTAGGTTTTAAAAAGTGAAAAACAAATGGTATCTCATTTCATCTAGTTGACATTACACTAGGGAGAAAGAACATGCATATTAAATGCAAACTCTCTCTCTCTCTCTCTCTCTCTCTCTCTCTCTCTCTCTCTTCCTCTCTCTCTCTCTGTCTCTCCACACACACACAATATATGTATGTGTGTGTGTGTGTGTGTACTAGATACAAAGAAATGTTGGAAAGAGGAGAGTGAAGAAGAGTTTATTTTAGGAGGTAGCACTTGTACTAAGACAAAGGAAATTAGAGATTGTTGGAGGCAGAGAAAAGGGGAGAACATTGCAGACATGGATAAATTGTGCAAAAGCAAAGATTCAGAAAGAATTAACAGAAAATAGAAGCAGAGCAATTTGGTTAGAATACAGAGTGTATGAGGGGACGCAATGTAGGTGGAGTCTAGAAATAGACTGAATTTAGATAGTAAAAATGTTTTAAATACAAAATGGAGTATTTTGTATCCTAGAACCAATAGGGAGCCACTGAAGATTTTTGAACAGGAAAGTAGTAGAGTCAAATCTGTGCTTCTATGATTTTATTAATTAAAATAATATAAATAACCAAATACAACAATGCATTTCCTTACATAAGTATTTGTTACATTTATTATTTATAATACTTTAAAGTTCAGATTGTTAGAATCAACATTTTGCAAGATAATTTGGCCAAAATATTTTCCTGCAATATTCTAGAAATTTGAATATGATTCTGTAACTATAAAGTAGTTGTTCTACAATTATTGTATTAAAATTTCATATCATCTCTTAAAAACATAACTTACACAGATATATTCAAATACTGAATAATTAGAAACATAAAGTGAAGACAAAATTGGAAATTCTAGATTCCAATTTCACCTTAGACTCTCTACTTTGGCTTCCCAATTCAAAGCAAAATGGAGATTATAACTCTACCTGTTTATGTCTTGGTAATGTTTGTAAAATGTTTGAGTTATTGAAAAAATAACTCTCTTGATAAAACATAGACTGATTCTTTAGTTAAGTTGCTATATTCTGTATTTATACATATTTTCTTTTTAATCCTTCTCTAAGCAGTGAATTTGTATTTCCCATCCATTTTAACTAGTGTTTAGGTAACAAATGAAAATTTTTCTATAATGCAATTTGTTTGGGATAAACTCTCATTAGATAACTTTGAGGTTGAATTAAAGCTAGTCAATAATAGATTGGGTAGCTTTGGGTAGTTTACTAGCCACCTATTTCAGTATGTTACTACAATGGAAAATTAGGCTGCTATCATTATATAGAATCACTTTGAACACTGTTTTTGGGGGAAGGAGGGGAATTACAAGCAGAATAGTTGAAATTAGGGATTAACAAATAAGCATACCTTTGAAGCATAGGTGTGAATTCCCCCTCAGATAATATCAGAATATTTTGTTTACTTAATTTACTAAATAAAAAAAATACCTTTTGCTATTGTGGTTCTTTTCTTTAACAATATACTCTGGTGACCATTTCCTATTAGTTTTTGGATCAAATATAGTCAGATTTTGCTTGTTTGTTTTGTATTACCTTTAAAACTATTTAGAACTTGGACATTTCTGATCCCTCGTCAGATGTAAGCTACTTGAAGGTAGGGACTGATTTTGCTTTTTCACTGTATTTCCAACACCCATGGCAACTCCTGACACATAATCAGTGCTTAATAAAGTCTTGTTGATTTTGAGAAATTGTTAAAATTCTTATGATGGAAACAACAGTATTAAATATGTGCTACAAATTCTAATGGTTTGTGTTTACTAAACTAAATACAGTTGTATGATACAGATATATTTGCATTTAACTCTACAGAGAGTTCCGAGAATGGCAATTTTTGTTAAATGAAAATAATGCAGAGTGAAATCATTTCAACTTCTTGTTATGTTTTAACTTCCTCTATTAGAACGTGAATTTCTTGAGAGTAGGCTCCTTCTTGTTTTATTGTATTTGTACCCATAGTGCTGAACATAGTACCTGGAACATAGAAGGCAGTTACTACACAACAGCAGGGCTATCAAGGATAAATTATTATACTTCAAGAGTTGACTCTTAGATATAAAGTGTGTGAAGACTGAATCAGGACCCCATCAATCTTCATATTTTTAAAAACATTATTTTTATTATTTTATGTTGCTTTTTCATATGCGTAATGTGGAAATATATTTACATGGCCTCACTTGTATAATCAAAACTAAAGTGCTTGCCTTCTCATGGAGGAAAGAGGGAGAAAATTTAGAACTCAAAATTTAAAAAAAAGATCATTAAAAATTCTTTTACATGTACTTGAGAGATATTTAATGAAATAAATAAAAATAATTTTAAAACATGTGAGTCAAAATTTCCTTGATGCCAACTAGTTAGAAAAAGAAAAATATATTTGATCATCTTCAAATATATCTTGATAATTAAATTCAACTGAGCTCAATATTTGTCAAACTCCAGTTGCACTAAAAAAATAGCTAGAGAGAGGGCAGAGTAAAGATGGCAGAGTAGAAGCAGGGACCTGCTAAAAATCTCCCCCCAAACTTCTCATAAAAACAATAAAAAATTGACACTAGACTAGAGCAGCAGAAGCCACAAAATGACAGACTGAAGCAAATTCCCAGTCCAAGACAATCTGGATGGTTCATAGGAAAAGTCCATCTCACCAGGCTGAGAACAGAGCGCTGTTCAGTATGGGTCACACCAGCAGGGATAGAGTGGGAGAAGGCCTTAGGGGACTGAACTGGAGGTGTCTTATGTGAATTGCAGGCTTCTAAACCCACAAATGCTAAAGACATCTTAAAAGGTCAGTGGAAAATTCTCACAACTGGCAGAGAGGGGAGCATGATCCAGCCCTGGTCTAGCCCCAGCCTTGGTCCCATCTCCAGGGCAGCTACACCCACTGATGAATTGGAGACTTCTTCTGGAGACCTCCACTTAACAAAGCTCAAAAGTCAAGTAATTTGCTGGGAAAATGAGGAAATGGGGGAAAAGAAACAGACTATAGATTAATGCTCTCTCAGTGAAGAAGAGATATTTTCTAAAATCTTCGGTGAGGAGGAAGATTGAAACATACATCCAGAAAAAAGATAACAAAGTGAAAGCTCCTGCATCCAAAGCCTCTAAAAATATGAATTCTCAGGCCATAGAAGAGCTCAAAAAGAATTTTGAAAATCAAGTAAGAGAAGTAGAGGAAAAGTTGGGAAGAGAAATGAGAGTGATGCAAGGAAATCATGAAAAATGAGTCAACAGCTTCTTCAAGGAAATCCCCTCCAAAGTGTTGAAAAAAAATAGTGACTTTAAATTAGAGTAACCCAAATGGCAAAAAAGGTTCAAAAAGCCAATGAGTAGAAGAATGCCTGAAAAAAAAAAAAAAAAAAAAACAGAATCAGCCAAATGGAAAAAAGAGGTACAAAAGCTCAATGAAGAAAATAATTCTTTAAAAATTAGAATGGAGGAAATGGAAACTGATGACTTCATGAGAAATCAAGAAATTATAAAACATAAGCAAAAGACTGAAAAAAAATAAAAGAAAATGAGAAGTATCTCCACTTGTCTAACTTGCTATTCAAAATCCTTTTTGAGCTCTTCCAAGGCCTGAGCCCACCTGACATCCCCCTGGGATGTCTGGGGTACCAAGGCCCCGCCCTTCACGTCTTTCTCTGATGGCAAGAATATGTCCTTGTCATCATCAGATCCAAAAGTCGGGATAATTTGCATCTGTTCAAAAAAACTCTCTATAGTCTTATTTTTCTTCCCTTTTCTAGGC
This sequence comes from Bettongia penicillata ogilbyi, assembly GCA_023548195.1. Taxonomy (NCBI): domain Eukaryota; kingdom Metazoa; phylum Chordata; class Mammalia; order Diprotodontia; family Potoroidae; genus Bettongia; species Bettongia penicillata. The sequence continues at coordinate 1,751,161 of JAJHZJ010000190.1, forward strand.
ATTTTCCCAGCCAGTTACTTGACTTCTGAGATTCCTGTCCACCCCCGCCTAGATCTTCCCAGCTAGTGCTTGGGGTCTGAGATTCAAATGGGCTTTCCGTGGCAAGTGGCTGCTATTCAATGGGAGCTTTAGTTCTGGTGCTGGGGTGGGGGGCAGGGCCACCTCCCAGGCTCAGTTCCCTCAGGGGCTTTGTGCAGAGACCTTCAGAAATGGAGCGGGTGGGGCAGGGCTGTCTCCCAGGCTCAGCTCCTTCAGGTGGTTTATGCAGAGACGTTCAGTAATGAAGATCCTGCCTGCTGCTGGGGGAGTCCTGGGCCGCCACCACCTCCGCCGCTGCCCCCGCCTCTGCCACTTCCTCCCGAGGGGACCCAAGACATGGAGACACCCCGCTACCCTCTCGGTGGGCCCAGGCGTGTCTCTCACTGACTTGTAGAGTCTGTGGGCGCAGGGACCTTCCTGGCCGCCGGAGCTTCCTTCCCTGAAGCCTGCTCGGATCAGCTTCTCTGGGGCAGCGGCCAGGGCAGCGCTGCGGTGGGGTCCACTTTCCGGGGCGTGATGGACTCTGGGGACGGCTCTCCAGGGCTCTCTGGAACGGAAATCTCTTCCACTATGTTTCTGCACCCCCTGCAGTGATCCAGAACTTCTGGGGAACTCTTCTTACATTAAATATATGGGTTCGGAGCTCGCATATGTGCGTCTTTCTACTCCATCATCTTGACTCCACCCCCAATGAGAAGTATCTCATTGGAAAAACAATTGACTTGGAAAATGAATGCAGGAGAGATAACTTAAAAATTATTGAACACCTAAAAGCTATCATCACATAAAGAGCTTAGACATCATCTTTCAAGAAATTATCAAGGAAAACTGCCCTGATATTTTAGAACAAGAGGGTAAAATAGAAATGGAAAGAGTCCACTAATCACCTCTTAATAGAGATTGCCAAAGAAAAACTCCTAGGATTATTGTAACCAAATTCCACAGTTCCCAGGTCAAGGAGAAAATATAACAAGCAGCCAGAAAGAAACAATTCAAATACTGTGGAAACATAATCAGGATAATACAGAATTTAGCAGCTTCTGCACTAAAGGACCAGAAATCTTGGAATATGATATTCCAGAGGTCATAGGAACTAGGATTAAAAGCAAGAATCACCTATCCAGCAAAACATAGTATCATACTTCAATGAAATAGAACTTCAACGAAACAAGGGACTTCCAAGCATTCTCTCCTTTCCTCCCTTCCTAACCTCTCCCCTCCCCTCCCCCCACCCCCACCCCCACTGAGAAGGCAAACAATTTGATATTCAATATAGGTTATTCCTGTGTAGTTATTAGTTTCCATCTGCTCCATTTTGGTATTTAAAGAACTATTTTCTTCAGTGAGCTTTTGGACTTACTTTTCCATTTGGCCAATTCTACTTTTTAAGGCATTCTGTCCCTCATTGACTTTTTGAACCTCTTTTGCCACTTGGGTTAGTATATTTTTAATATAGTTATTTTTTTCAGTGCTTTTGGGTCTCTTTTAGCAAGTTATTGACTTGGTTTTCATGATTTTATTTCTTGCATCACTCACTTCTCTTCCTTATTTTTCCTTCATTTCTCTCACTTGATTTTCAAAATCCTATTTGAACTCTTCCATGACCTGAGACCAGTTCATGTTTTTTGGAGGTTTTGGATGTAGGAGCCTTGGCTTTGCTGTCTTCCTCCCGTTGTATGTTTTGGTCTTCCTCTGAATGTTTTTCTCTTTTCATCCAAAATGATAAAACAAAATAACTTTTCACCAAGAAAGTAACTTTTATAGACTTATTTTTTTCCCTGTAGGGGCATTTCCCCAGACAATTACTTGGCTTTTGAGTTCTTTCACAAACTTTTGAGTTCTTCAGAGGGTATACTAGCCCATACTTCAGAGGTTTTATGCAGCTGTTGTCTGAGATATCTCTATGGAGCTGTGAGTTTTTAGTTTCTCCAAAGTGGCATAGTCAAGGGAGAGGTATTTAGTCCTCTCCTGGCCTGCACTCTGGTCTGTGAGCAACCACAAACACTCTTTTACTGCCCATCAGTCACCATCAGGTCTTCCACACCAGTGTTTCTCATCACCCCAGTCCCACCACTCAGAACTGAGACTCAGATCAGCTGTTCAATTCCCCCACAGTCTGTAGGTCTAGAGCCCCAGAAGTGTCTGCTGCTTTGGCAGTACTTTTTCACTTACCTTTGAAGCTGTCTTTGGCGTTTGTGGCTTGAGAAATCTGGAAATTGTGGCAACTGCCTGTGATTCAGTATCCTGAAGCCTGCTCCAGTGCCCTCAGTGCCAACATGGTTTACACTGGGCTACACTCCACTCTGAGCCTAGTGTGATAGACCCTTTTGGTCAGTCTTCCAGGCTGTCTTGGGCTGGAAATCTGTTTCACTCTGTTATTTTGTGGCCTCTGCTACTCCATAATTTGTTTAGAGTAATTTTATAGGTATTTTAAGAGCTTTGGGGGGAGAGCTTGAGCAGATCTGTTCTTCTACTCTACCACCTTGACTCTGCCCCTCTATTCCTGTGTAGTCATGTGAAATACTTCTATAATAGTCATGTTGTGAAAGACTAACTGTATATCCCTCCATCTTATCCCATTCCCTTTATTCTAGTCTCTCCTTTGACAGTGACTCTCCTCAAAAGTGTTTGCTTCTGATTACCTTCTCTCCCAATCTTCCCTCCCTTCTATCATCCCCTGGCTTTATCACCTTCCCACCTATTTTCCTATAGGGTAAGATAGATTTCTATGCCCAATTGAGTGGGCATGTCATTCTCTCTTTAAGTCAAATCTGATGAGAGTAAGGTTCACTCATTCCCTCTCACTTCTCTTCCTTTCTACTGCAAAAACTTTTTCTTGCCTCTTATATGTGACATAATTTACTCTTTTTCATCTCTCTTCCCAGTACACTCCTCTCTCAACTATTAATTTTACTTTTCAGACGTAATTTTATTTTTTATTCATATTTATTTTTAGGTATCATTTTACATGTTATTTCTTTATATTAGACTCTCTCCATATAATATATATATATATATATGTATATTTCTCTGTCTATATAGTCTCTCTCTCTCTATGTATATACATATTCTCTGTATACACAGGTTTGTATACATATACACATACATATATACACATGTGTGTGTATTCACACATATATGTATGCACATACATGTGTGTGTATAGACTTGCCAACCATTTCACTAGTGAGAAAGGTTGCATGAGTTACAAATATCATCTTTCCACATGGGAATGTAAACAGTTCAACTTTAATAAGTCCCTTATGAGTTCTCTCTCTTGTTTACCTTTTCAGGCTTCTCTTGGGTCTTGTACTCTAAGAACGAATTTTCTATTCAGCTCTGGATTTTTTATCAAGAATGCTTGAAAGTCCTCTATCTCGTTGAATATCCATTTTGTTCCCTGAAAGATTATACTCAGCTTTGTGAAGTAGGTGATTGTTGCTTGTAATGCTATTTCCTTTGCCCACCAGAACATCATATTCCAAGTCATCTAACTTATTAATGTACAAGCTACTAAATCTTATGTTATCCTGATTGTGTTTCCACAATTTTTGAATTATTTCTTTCTGGCTCTCTGCAATATTTTCTCCTTGAACTGAGAACTCTCAAATTTGACTATACTATTCCTAGGATTTTTTTTCATGGGAGTGGGGGTCTCTCTCTCTTTCAGAAGGTAATCTGTGGATTCTATCAATTTTTATTTTACCCTCTGGTTCTAGAAGGTTGGACAGTTTTCCTTGATTATTTCTTAATTATGATGTCTAGCCTCTTTTTTTATCATGACCTTCAGGTAGTCCAAGAATTTTAAAATTATCTCTCTTAGATTTTTTTTTCAAGTCAGTTGTTTTTCCAATGAGATTTCACATTGTCTTCTATTTTTGCATTCATTTCGTCTTGTTTCATAATTCCTTGATTTCTCATTGAGTCATTAGGTTTCATTTGTTCCATTCTAATTTTTTAAGAACTTATTTATTCAGTAAGTTTTGGAACTTACTTTTCAATTTGACCAATTCTATTTTTTAAGTTATTCCTCTCCTCATTGTTTTTTTGCACCTCTTTCCCACTTTCGATCAGTCTATTTTTTAAAAATAAATTTATTTATTTAAATTGTTACATTCATTTTCACAAAATTTTGGGTTCCAAATTTTCTCCCCACTTGTCTCCTCCCTCCACCCCAATACACCGAACATTCTAATTCCCATTATCACCAATCTGCCCTCTTTTCTATTATCCCTCCCTTCCCTTGTCCACATCTTCTCTTTTGTCCTGTAGGGCCAGATAGCTTTCTATTCCCCATTACCTGTATTTCTTATTTCCTGGTAGCAAGAACAATACTAAACAGTTGTTTCTAAAACTTTGAGTTCCAAATTCTCCCCATCCCTCCCTCCCCACCCATTCCCTTTGGGAAGGCAGGCAATTCAATATAGGCCATATCTGTGTAGTTTTGTAAATGATTTCAATAATAGTCATGTTGCGTAAGACTAACTATATTTCCCTCCATTCTATCCTTCCCCCCATTTCTTGTATTGTCTCTTTTGATCCTGTCCCTCCCCGAGTGTAGACTTCAAATTGCTCCCTCCCCCCATTGTCCTCCCTTCCATCATCCCCCCCACCCTGCTTATCCCCTTCTCCCCCACTTTTCTGTATTGCATGATAGGTTTTCCTACCAAAATGAGTGTGCATTTTCTTCCTTCCTTTAGTCGAATGTGATGAGAGTAAACTTCATGTTTTTCTCTCAGCTCTCCTCTTTTTTCCTCCACTAAAAATCTCCTGCCTGCCTCTTCTATGAGAAAGACTTTGTCCCATTGCATTTCTCCCTCTCTCCTCCCAATACATTTCTCTCTCACCGCTTCAATTTTTTAAGATATGATCCCATCCTATTCAATTCACTCTGTGCTCTCTGTCTCTGTGTGTGCATGCATGTATGTATGTGTGTGCATGCTTGTGTGCGTGTGTGTGTGTGTTTGTGTGTGTAATCCCACCAACTACCCAGATACTGAAAAGTTTCAAAAGTTACAAATATTGTAAGAATGTAAACAGTTAAGCTTTGGTAAGTCTCTTAGGGATTCTCTTTCCTGTTTACTTTTTCATGCTTCTTCTCATTCTTGTGTTTGAAAGTCAAATTTTCTTTTCAGCTCTGGTCTTTTTATCAAGAATGCTTGGAAGTCCTCTATTTCATTGAAAGACCAGTTTTTCCCCTGAAGTATTACACTCAGTTTTGCTGGGTAAATGATTCTTTATTTTAGTCGTAGTTCCTTTAACTTCAGGAATATCCTATTCCACGCCCTTCAATTCCTTAATGTAGAAGCTGCTAGATCTTGTGTTATCCTGATTGTATTTCCACAATACTTGAATTGTTTTTTTTCTAGCTTCTTGCAATATTTTCTCCTTGACCTGGGAATTCTGGAATTTGGCCACAGTGTTCCTAGGAGTTTCTCTTTTCGGATCTCTTTCTGCTGGTGATCGGCGGATTCCTTGAATGCTTATTTTGCCCTCTGGTTCTAGAATCTCAGGGCAGTTTTCCTTGATAATTTCATGAAAGATGATGTCTAGGCTCTTTTTTTGATCATGGCTTTCAGGTAGTCCCATAATTTTTAAATTGTCTCTCCTGGATCTATTTTCCAGGTCAGTTGTTTCTCCAATGAGATATTTCACATTCTCTTCCATTTTTTTCATTCTTTTGGTTTTGTTTGGTGATTTCTTGGTTTCTCAGAAAGTCATTAGCCTCCATCTGTTCCATTCTAATTTTGAGAGAACTATTTTCTTCAGTGAGGTTTTGAACCTCTTTTTCCATTTGGCTAATTCTGTTTTTGAAAGCATTCTTCTCCTCATTGGCTTTTTGAACCTCTTTTGCCAGTTGAGTTAGCCTATTTTTCAAGGTGTTTTTTTCTTCAGCATTTTTTTGCGTCTCCTTTAATAAGGTATTGACCCACTTTTCATGCTTTTCTTGCATCTCTCTCATTTCTCTTCCCAGTTTTTCCTCCACCTGTCTAACTTGATTTTAAAAATCCTTTTTGAGCTCTTCCATGGCCTGAGCCCATTGAATATCTATTTTGGATATTTGGGATACAGAGGCCTTTACTTCTGTGTCTTTACCTGATGGTAAGCATTGTTCTTCCTCATCAGAAAGGAAAGGAGGAAATATCTGTTCACCAAGAAAGTTACCTTCTATGGTCTTATTTTTTTCCTTTTTCTGGACATTTTTCCAGCCAGTTACTTGACTTCTGAGATTCCTCTCCACCCCCGCCTCACCTCCAAGTCTGCCCAGCTAGTGCTTGGGGTCTGAGATTCAAATGCTGCTTCCCAGCCTCAGGACTTTCAACAGGGTGTGGGGGGCAGGGCTGCTATTCAGTGTGAGATTAAATTCAGGTGCTCAGGTGGGGGCAGGGACACTACCCAGGCTCTGTTCCCTCAGGGGATTTTTGTGTAGATCTTCAACAATGGATCTGAGCTCTTGTCTGCTTTGGGAGCTCCGGTCTGCTGCTGCCTCCCAAGGGGGCCTGAGTTACGGAGACACCCTGCTCCCCTCTCGGCCAGCCAAGAATTCTCTCTCACTGACTTGTAGTGCCTGTGCATTGAGGGACCTTCGTGGCCGCCAGAGATTTTGTCCCTGAAGCTTGCTTAGATCTGCTCCTCTCGGGGCCTTGCAGCCAAGGAAGGGCTGGACTCTGCTCTGGGTCTGGTTCGTGATGGACCTTTGGTGTCAGTTTTTCAGGGCTCTCTGGAACAGAAATCTCCTCCACTCCATTGTTGTGTGGCTTCCACTCCTCCAGAATTTGTTGGGAGTTCCTCTTTACAGGCAATTTATGGGCTGTGGGTTCAGAGCTAGCATATGTGAATCTTTCTACTCCTCCATTTTGGCTCCTCCCCTTTCACTCTATTTTTTTAATGTGCTATTTTCTTCATTATTTTTGGTGGTCTCCTTTAGCAAGCTGTTAACTCAGTTTTCATGATTTTCTTTCATTATGTTTATTTCCTTCTCATTTTTTTCTACTTCTCTTACATGATTTTCAAAATCCTTTTTGAGTTCTTGCATGGCCTCTGAACAACTCATATTTTTCTTGGACGCTTTGAATGTGGAGCTTTGATTTTATTGTCTTCTTGTGGTTGTATGTTTTGATCTTTTTTGTCACCAAAGTAAGATTCTATATTCTGAGGTTTTGGCCCCTATTTGCTCATTTTCCTTGTCAATTACTTGACTTTTTAACTCTTTGTTAAGGTAGGGATCTGCTTCCCATATCATGGGTGTACTGGCCTAAATTCAGCGATTTTGTGTAGCTGTTTTCAGAGATATTTCTAGGGGCTTATAAATTTTCAGTTCTTACAAGGTGGTATGGTCTAATGAGAGGTATTTTCTACTCTTCTGGCCTATACTCTGGTCTGTGAGTGACCACCAGCACTCTTTTCTGCCTTGGCACTGTGAAGAGGATTCCCTCTCCAGTGCTGCCACAAGTTCTTTCATGCCAGCATTCCCCCTTACCTAAGGACTGCCGCCCAGGACTGTGACCCAGATCCAAGCACAGGCAAAGCAAGAAAATACTCCCTCAGTGCCAGTAAAGGGATACCTGCAGCCCCCTCTGATAAACCACTCATTCCCTCACTGTCTTTGGCCTGAGAGCTCCAGGAGCACCTGCCACCACTGCTGCCCCCCCTGGAGTAGGGACTGGACCACACTTCTTTCTTACCCTGGTCTGACAGACCTTTCCTACTGACATTTCAAGTTGTTTTTAGCATTTGTGGCTTGAAAAATCTGATAACACCAGAGCTGCCAGTGACTCAATCCCCTGAGGCCTGCTCTGGGTTTGTTGGGGCCTGGACTGTGCTGGCTATGCTCCACTCTCAGATCAGTGAAAGAGATCTTTTCTGTCAACCTCCCAGGTTTGTCTTGGGCTGGAAATTTGTTTCACTCTGTCATTTTCTGGGTTCTATTGCTCTAGAATTTCTTTAGAGCCATGTTTTACAGGTATTTGGGGAGATTTAGGGGAGAGCTGAAACAAGTCCCTGCTTTTAGTCTGGCCAACCCCACACCTGATGTGTATGAAATATTAAAAGAAATATGCAAAGACTTATATGAAGTAATTCAGAGTGAGGTAAACAAAGCCAAAGAACAGCACATATAAGAACTCTAATAATATTAAGAAAAGCAGAAGTAAAATAAATACAAAAACTGAGTGGCAACAAAATTCGAGCCAAACATTGTGGTCAATGTTAGTTCTACAATTTTTGGCAATAATTTATAAACTTGACAGAGAATGCACTTTTCAGTAGCAAGATTGTTTGGATATTTGTTGGCAAATGCCTAATGTTCCTAAATTAATATGTATCATTAATTTTTGATAACAAAGATGCTTTGTTTCTTCTGAAAAGAACTTTTTTATTTCAGATACAAGATAGTATTACAAGTTTTTGTGGCATGAAATATTTGTCTGTACCATAATTCTTTTCATGGACTTCTAATTCTTTTTTCCCCTTGAAGTCTTTTTTACTTTTAAACTTGTACGTTATTCCCCTTTCTAAAATATGATGGCTGATATATATTTTTCTCTGGCTTACCCCTTTGAGTTAGAATATCTAATTTTTATCACTTTTTCATCTGTATTGGTCAAAAATATCTTGGGTTATTTCCCATATCTTAATATAATTTAAGTCTATTTTTTCTCCTCATACTACAGTTAACATGACAGTCATTAAAAATACTTCTGAAGTGTAAATTTATTTTTTGATAAGGGAGAACCAAAAAAAGGGAAAATGTGTTTCAAGGGTGCTGAAAAATTAAGTAAGTCTTATTAATTCAATTTGTCAAAGTTGGACTTCAAGGCTTTATTGTAAAGAGAATTCCTCAAAATAAATAAGGCCTATTTGCAGTTTATGTGAAAGTACAATTGTATTTCAACATGCAGCTAAATAGCAAAACCTGGGATACAAATGCATGCTAAATCCATGATCACAGGTAGATTTTCTTGGTAATTGTCCCTCTTTCTGATTGCTGATTTCATCGTCTAAAAATATTTTAAAGTCCCTGAAGAATAAACACTCTCTAAGAAAGCAAATAGGTATGGGGGTAGTTATAAAACTTATAGAGTATAGTTTGATTCAAGACTCAAGCATATCTTGAAAGAAATTGAATTTTAAATTCCCCCATGAATACTGAAATATATGGTACAATAATTTTCCAGTTAACAGAAAATAGACATATTGTGTTTGAGTTGACACTTCTGTCCTCAACCTGGTGGTTTGTCTGATTTAATTTTAAAATGATAGTTGAGGTCTTTATCAGGCATTATTAACATAGTAAATCAGATAATTTAACCTGGTAAAGTGAAAATATTATTATCCATACCTCACTTTAAGATTAATTTTAGATATGCTAACTGAACCTAGTTTATATGTTTGCAAACTGTAAACATATTATCTCCTATGATCCTCACAATAACTCTGTGAGGTAAGTGGTTATGCCTATCTGTTTACTGGCTAATGAAAGATAATGAGGAGTAAAGGATGACTCCCAGGTTGTGTCTGAAGAAATGTGAGGAAGGTGGTACCATAGATAGTAAGAGGAAATTTAGGGGGTATCATTTTTGGTCCTGAATTTTCTGAAATGCATTTTCAAAGGGCTTTCTTTTGCAAACTGCAACAAGTATTGAGGTACAACTAAACTTGAAACATAAACCTTATTATTTTTGACTATACATAAAACGTGTTTCTTTTAATAATATAATTATTAATAATATTTTAATAATATTTTATTAAATATCTTTAAATAATTTTGAAGTTTTCTATTCACATCCAGAATGAAATAATGTGCTTGAAATAAATACGTATGTATATATTGATATTTCTTCAGGGATTTTTCAGTTGTCACACAGTTTGTGCAAGGTCAAAACTATGTTAATGGGAGCAAAAGTGAAATCTTGAAAAATGCAGTAAATATTACTTCTCACCTCAACAACCTCAAAGTTCCTTTAAAAAATTCCTTCACAAAGAAATGAGTTTTTGTCTGAATTTTATCATCAAATTCCTTTGACCTTGGGCAAGTGCCAGCATTTCTCTAGGACTCACTTTCCTCATGTGCAAAAGGATGGATCCTTCAAGGAATGAATTTCACTTTAACAAATTTTGAATGGTTAAAAAATTTTTTACTAAACAACCATTCCTTCTTTCTTTTTTTAAAAAATTAATTCATTTTTATTTTACAACATTCAGTTCCACAAACATCTGAGTATCAAATTTTCTCCCTTTCCCTCCCCTTCCCTCTCCCCAAGACATCATGCAATCTAATATAAGCTCACATATACATTCATATTAAACATATTTTCGTGTTAGTCATGTTGCAAAGAAAAAATACAAGCAAAGGAATGAACTGTGAGAAAAAAGAAACAAAATAAAACAAAACAAAAAGGAGAGAACAAAAGTTATGTTTCAAAATTTCATTCAGACTCCACAATTTTTTCTCTAGATGTGGATAGCAATTTCCATAATGAGCCTTTTGGAATTGTATTAGAACCTTGCATTACTGAGCCAAGTCTATCAAAGTTAGTAATCACAAATGTGACTGTAATTGTGTACAATGTCCTCCTGGTTCTGCTCACTTCACTAGCATCAGATCATATAAACCTTTCTAGGTTTTTCTGAAGTCTCCCTCCTCATTATTTCTTATAGCACAATAGTACAGGTCAGTTGTTTCTGCAATATGTGATTTTACATTGTCTTATATTATTTTTAATTTTTTTGATTTGTTTGACTGATCCTTCATGCTTCATAGAGTCATTAGCTTCTACTTGCCGACTTCTATTTTTTAACGTAGTCTTTTCTTGATTTATTTTTTGTACCTCCTTTTGATTTTGCCATTTTACTTTTTAAGGAGTTGTTTTCTTAAGTGAATTTTCCTTTCTATTTTGTCAATTGTATTTTTAAAGGAATTGTTCAATTTTTTTTCTATCTCTCTAATTTGACTTTTAAAATCCTTCTTGAAGTCTTCCTTGAGGCTTTTGGGGTTGAGAATAGGTCCTATTCCCCTTTCAGGTTTGGGATGTGGGTATAATGACAATGTTGTCCTCTTCTGTATTTGTGTTTTGGTCTTCTTTGTCCCCATAGTAAGAATCTATGGTCTTTGCTTTTCTAAATTGATTTTTGTTCAGTGTGTTTGCTTTTGTCCTGGCTTTAAAAGTTGATCTCTACTTCCGGGGCACAGGAGGCTCTGTCCTGTGATTCTTGGACTGGGTGGTAGGGACCTGGTTACTGACTTTGTTTGTTGAGGAGTCAGATTCTGGCTGCTGGAATCCGTATAATGCTGTAGCTTACCTGGTGCTAAGGTGAAACTGGTGGTGGTGCCTAGTGTGTGTGGAGACCAGGTGAGGTCTTTCTGTGTTTCCCCAAAGTTACTCTGAAGCTCCTGGGGGGAGATGTGGAGGAGGGGTGGTTTGGTAACTGGAAGTCTCCTCCTTCTTGTGGGCTGCACTAGAACAAATGTAGGCTCAGCTGCTGGTGGATACCTTCTGCAATGCAAGTTGTGGTTTTCTGTGATGATGCTAGCCAATTTCCCTGGCTAAGTGAAGGAATGCCAGGGGGTTAGGGATGGGTGTCCTATTGTTGGCATTTGCTGACTCCACCACCCTACAGTTCAGGATGTCCTGCTGGTTTGGTGAGGTGGGGCTTGCTGCTGGATTACCTGGATGCTTCCTGTTCTATACTGCTTCCCTTCACCCACAGCAAGAGAGAACATTCCTGTTCATCCCCCTAGCCTCGAGTGTCAAGAAAAAAAACTGTTGCAGTCTGTCTTTCTGCTGGCTCCCGTGGCTTCAGACTTTTTCCTAGGGCAATAATTTCTGAGTTTTACAAGGTCTATAAAGGGGAGAGAAAGTGACTTACTGTTTACTCCACTACCTTGGCTCCCTGAAGTCCCTCATTCTGAAATGTTGACATTTAACCTTTCCAACTCTTCTTTATTTCTAAAAGTCTCTGTAGCAGTCTTGACAAAAATCTTAAAAGTTTTGAATTCTACCTCCACTATCTGTATAAACAAACAAAGCAAATCATTTAAACTCCCAGACTCGGTTTCCTCACCTATACATGGGAGAGATCAGTACCAATAATACCCATCTCACAGGTGTGTTGTGAGAAACAATCCAAATTTAATTCAGGTAGCAGAATTGTGCCAAGAAGGCAGACTGAAGTCATGGATTTGCCAGAGATCTCCCAAAGTCACCTGTTAACAACATTAAAATACTATCTCATAATTAATTCTGGAGTGGCAGAACCAACAAAGAACAGGGTGAAACAATTTTCCAGCCCAAAACAATGTAGAAGACTAGTATGAAAAGTCTGCCTTACACAGGTTAGAGTAGAATACGGTGTAACTCAGCTAGCATCAGTGCAGGCTAGCAAAAGGACTTTAGGGTAACTGAAAAAGGCTACAGCAAAAGCTTTAGAGGTTATTAGCTCATAGATGGTAAGGAGGTATGGCAACTAATCAGAAGGTTTCAGGGGACACTTTGCTGGTACTGAGAGAAGCACTCTTTTTGCATGGCCCACATATGATTCTGAATCAAAGATCTGAAGCAAGGAAGAAGTATTAATTAGAAGGAAGAAGTATCCTGGACACAGTTCCTGGGCAGAAAAAATGACTGCACTTGATTAAAGAGCAGAGTACAGGCCAGGAAAGCAGTGATTATGAGATTCCTTACATCATGTCACCTTAGAATAGCTGAAGACTTACACATGCACACACACATACACACATGCACCCACACACGGAGACAGAGAGCACAGAGTGAATTGAATAGGATGGTATCATATCTTTAAAAAATGAAGTAAAGCAGTGAGAGAAAAATGTATTGGGAGGAGAGAGGGAGAAATGGAATGGGACAAATTATATCTCATAGAAGAGGCAGGCAGGAGACTTTTTAGTGGAGGGAAAAAGAAGGGAGCTGAGAGAAAAACATGAAGTTTATTCTCATCACATTCGACTAAAGGAATGAATAAAATGCACACTCATTTTGGTATGAAAACCTATCTTACAATACAGGATAGTGGGAGAGAAGGGGATAAGCAGGGGGCGGGGGAATGATGGAAGGTAGGGCAATGGGAGGAGGGAGCAATTTGAACTCAACACTCTTGGGGAGGGACAGGATCAAAAGAGAGAATAGAAGCAATGGGAGGCAGGATAGGATGGAGGGAAATATAGTTAGTCTTACACAACATGACTATTATTGAAGTCATTTGCAAAAGTACACAGATATGGCCCATATTTAATTGCCTGCCTTCCCAAAGGGAATGGATGAGGAGGGAGGGGTGGGGAGAAGTTGGAACTCAAAGCTTTAGGAACAAGAGTCGAGTATTGTTCTTGCTACTAGGAAATAAGAAATACAGGTAATGGGGAATAGAAAGTTACCTGCTCTACAGGACAAAAGAGAAAATGGGGAAAAGGGAAGGGAAGGATGATAGAAGAGAGGGCAGATTGGTGATAGGGGAAATTAGAATGCTCGATGTTTTGAGGTGGGGGGAGGGGACAAATGAGGAGAAAATTTGGAACCCAAAATTTTGTGAAAATGAATGTAAAAAGTTAAATAAATAAATTTAACTAAAAAAAAAGAATTGGAAGTCCTGGGATATGATATTTCAAAGGTTAGGATTACAAACAAATATCACCTATGTAGAAAAACTGAGTATAGGGAGTATTTTCTCCTTCAGGGAGAAAATGGGCAATTAATAAAATAGAATACTTTCAAGCATTTCTGTTGAAAAGGCTACAACTGAAGAGAAAGCATGATTTTCAAATACAAGGCTAAGAGAAGCACAAAAAGGTAAACAGGAAAGAGAAATCATAATGGATTCATTATGGTTAAATTGTTTGCATTCCTCCATGGGAAGATGAAACTTGTAACTCCTAAGAACTTTCTAATCCTTAGGGCAGTTAGTAGGACTATAAAAAGACAGAGGAAAAGAGTATGAATTATCTATGATGGGCTCAAAAAAATGATAAAATATAGACGTGGAAGCGGGTAGTTTTAGAGAATGGGGAAGGGAGAGTTAGAATGGTGTAAATTATTGCACATACAAAGGATGCAAAAGAACTTATCAAGTGGAAGGGAAGGTGGGTTTTTTTTGGAGGAGGCAGTGTTTGAACCTTACTCTCATCAATATTGGCTGAAAGAAAGAAGAACATGAACTCTCAGCTGTGTATAGAAATCTATTTTATTCTTCAAGGTAGTAGGAGAGGATGGAGACAAGAGAAAAAGAGAAGATGATTGATAGAAGGGACAGCAGATTGGGGAAGGGAATTGTCAAAAGGAAAACACTTTTTAGGAGAGACAAGGTGAAGAGAGAGAGAAAGAGAGACAGACAGACAGACAGAGAAATGAGGAAAAAAGCATGAGTGAAGAAATTGTACCTGCAAATGTGAACGAGATGAACTCACCTGTGAAATGGAAGGTGATATTTGAATGGATAAAAAATCCTATCCTAAAGAAGCCTAGAATATGTAGTTTATAAGAAATACACTTGAGTCAGAGAGACACACAGAATTAAAAACAACTAAGTGGAGCAGAATTTATCACGTTTCAGCCGAAGGAAAATAAAAGCGGAGGTAATAAGCTTGACCTCAGTCAAAGCAAAAGCAAAAATAGATATAATTAAAAGAGAAAAAGAGGGAAATGATGTTTTACTAAAAAGTATCAGAGACAATGAAATAATATCAATACTAAGCATATATACACCAAATTATATAGGAGCCAAATTAGTAAAGGAAAAATTGAAAATTTAAGTAGAAAATAGATAGTAAAACTATATTAGTGGGATACGTCAGCTTTCTCCTCTAAGCACTCTATAAATCTAACAAAAAATAAACAAGGAAGAAGTTAAGGAGATAAATTGAATTTTAGAAAAGTTAGATGTGATAGAGCTTTAGAGAAAACTGAAAAAAAATTGAAGAGGATATACTTTTTTCTGAGTGGTATGTGGAATGCACACAGAAGCTTAGCATGCATTAGAGCATAAAACATTCACAACCAAACATAGAAAAATTAAATGCCTCCTTTTCAGATCATAGTGCAATAAAAATACTTTAAGAAAGGGCCATTGAGACATATATTGAAATCTTATCAGAAACAACTCTAATCCTAAAGAAGGAAAGTGTCTAAGAACAAACAATTGAAATAATCATTAATTTCTTTAGAGAATGACAAAAATGAGACACATATTAAAATTTCTGGGATACAATCAAAGCAGAACTTAGGAGAAAGTTCCCATTTCTAAATGTCTACATCAATAAAATGGAGAAAGAAAGTTGAGCATGCAACTAAAAAAAAATGAAAAAAATGAAATCATTAATTAAAAATGCAAATTGACATCCAAGCAATCAAAGGAAAGATTAATCAAAGTGAAAGAAGAAAACCATTGAAATAAAAAATAAAATTAGAGATGGTGTTATGAAAAGAAAAAAGGTAAACCTTTGTTTAGTTTGATTTTAAAAAGAAAGAAGAGGGGGCAGAGCCAAGATGGCAGAGTAACAGCACGGACTTGCTAGAGCTCTCCCCTTAAACCTAGCCAAATATCTGTAAAAAATGACTCTAAACAAATTCTGTAGTTGCAGAACCTATAGAATGATGAAGTGAAACAAATCTCCAACCTAAGACCGCCTGAAAGATTGACTGAAAGCATTTATAGGGCCAGACTGGGAGCAGAGAACAGTCCAGCATTGCCCACAATATCACAGATCAGACCTGAGAAGGCCTCGGGGGAACTGAATCTCTGGCAGCTGTGGTGGTTTCCAGATTTCATGAAGCCAAAACACTGAAGACAAATTGGAAGTTCAGTGGAAAAACTCTTTCAGACCTGTGTTAGAGAAGAGATTGGTCCATCACCAGCATGGTGGAAGGGGTGGAGGATCCTGCAGTCACAACAGCATCAAGGACAGAGACTGCAACTGTTTCTGGAGCTCTAGGCACCCGTATTGTGGGGAGATCTAGGAAATGACAGTACAACCCCTTTCCCATTGGAAGCAGAAAACTGCAAAAGAGCTCAAAAGTCAAGTAAATATCTGAGGAAATAAGCAAAAACTGGAAAAAAAATCAGACTATAGAATGTAACTTTGGTGACAAGGAAGATCAAAACGTACAACCACGAGGAGACAAAAAGTCAAAGCTCCTACATTCAAATCCTCCAAGAAAATATGAATTGGTCTCAGGCCATGGAAGAGCTCCAAAAGGATTTTGAAAATCAAGTAAGGTAAGTAGAGAAGATATTGGGAAGAGAAATGAGAGTGATGAAGGAAAACCATGGAAAATTAGTCAAATGTTGGCTAAAGGACATCAGGAAAAAATGTTGAAAAAATAACACTTAAAAAATAGACTAACCCAAATGGCAAAAGAGATTCAAAAAGTCAATGAATGCCCTAAAAAGTAAAATTAGTCAGATGGAAAAGGAGATTCAAAAGCTCAGTGAAAAAGTAATTCCTTAAAGATTAGAATGCAGCAGATGGAAGCTGATGACTTTATGAAAAGTCAAGAAATTATAAAACAAAACCAAAGGAATGAAAAAATAGCAGTGTGAAATATCTCATTGGAAAAACAACTGAACTGGAAAATGGATGCAGGAGAGACAAGTAAAAAATTATTGAACTACCTGAAATTCATCATCAAAAAGAAAAGGGTTTAGTCATCATCTTTCAAGGAATTATCAAGGAAAACTGCCCTGATATTCTGGAACCAAAGGGTAAAATAGATATTGAAAGACTACACCAATCACCTCCTGAAAGAGATCCTAAAAGGAATACTCCTAGGAATATTGTAGCCAAATTCCAGAGTTCCTAGGTCAAGGAAAAAAAAAAAAAAAAACTTTGCAAGCAGCCAGAAAGAAAAAATTGAGTACTGTGGAAATATAATCAGGATAAGACAAGTTCTAGCAATTTCTACATTAAGGGACTGAAGAACTTGGAATATGATATTCCAGACATCAAAGGAACTAGGATTGAAACCAGGAATCACCTACAGAGCAAAACTGAATTCAACTTTTCTGGGGGAAAAATCGTCATTGAATGAGATAGAGGACTTTCAAGCATTCTTGATGAAAAGACCAGAGCTGGAAAGGACATTTGACTTTCAAACACAAGAATCAAAAGAAGAATGAAAAGGTAAATAGGAAAGAGAAATCATAATGAACTTACTAAAGTTGAACTTTTTACATTCCTACATGGAAAGATAATATTTATAATTCTTGAGACTTCTCTCCGTATTTGGGTAGTTGGAGGTGTTATATACATATAGACAGAGGGCAAAGGGTAAGTTGAATAGGAAGGGATGATGTCCCCCCAAAATAAAATTAATAGGTGAGAGAGGAATATATTGGGAGAAGAAAGGGAGAAATGGAATGGAACAAGTTTTCTCACATAAAAGAGTTAAGAAAAAAGCTCTTTCAGTGGAGGGAAAAAGGGGGGAAATAAGAGAGAAAGAGTGAACCTTACTCTCATCACATTTGTCTTAAGGAAGGAATAACATGCACATTGAATTTGTTATTAAAATCTATCTTACATTACAGGAAAGTAGGGGAGAAGGGGATAAATGGGGACTGGGGGGATGAGAGTAAGGAGGGCAAATGGGAGAAGGGGCAATTAGAGGTAAATTCTTTTGAGGAGGGACATGGTCAAAAGAGGGAATAGAATAAATGGGGGACAGGATATGATGGAGGGAAATACAATTATTTTTTCACAATTTAACTGTTGTGGAAGTGTTTTGCATATCTACATATGTATAACCTATATTGAATTTCTCATCTTGACAGTGGGGGTGCCTGGGGAGGGAGGAAGGGAGAGAAGTTGGAACTCAAAGTTTTAAAAATGAATTTTAAAACTTGTTTTTACATGCAACTGGGATAAGAGATTTACCTAACTGGAAGAACCAGGATTTGAACTCAGCTCTTCTAAAGTCAGAGACAGAAAACAACTTGTTCATTCTGTTTACTTTCCCCACTACAAAAAGGATGGGTCTAAAAATAGATGCTGTCACCTAATAAATGTGTAAAGACAAGAATGGTCACTTGTATTTCTCAATGCAGTTGACTTAAAGAAAATATATGTGGGCCTTTTTAAAGAGATAGATGATTTACAACTTCTCCTGGTCTTTAAGGTCACATTCACTTAAAGACCAATTATTTATCCTGGCACTTGCTACCATGAGAACAGCTGAAAAGAACTGTAATATCTAGTCAGTAATGATAGAGATATATGTACTTCTTTCCCTCCTAGCCACAATGCAGGGACCCATTTCAGTTTCCTTTCTTATTTTTATGCTCACAGATCTATCCTTTGAAGAAAGTCACCTTCATTTGTTTCTGGACCATTCCCCCAAAGACACCCATAGCAAATGCTCATGATGCCAGCTGGAACGATCTTTTTCTGGACAGCCCTATATTCCTATTATCTGATATGTCATCTGAATTTGTTGTTACAGTTAAAAAAGCTTTATGATGTCTTTTCCAATCAACATCTGCCCGTTTAATCCAAGAGAGTAATTAACTTCCTAGTTAATTTGTCACACTTAGTTCAAAATCAGACACACCATTCAATTAAGGACTATGGTCATGGTGTTTGTGTCTGGCTGAAGCAATAGTAGCTACTGGCAGCAACCATTTTTCACTTTTCGTTTAAATTCCAATTATTTTAGTTCCTAACAGCTATGTCTGGCATTTATGGATGTCAAAATCAAAGTGAAAATAAGCTACAGTTAAGAACTCAACAGCACAGATCAATAGAAAACTATTTTATAACTAAATGTCTTGCCACTAAATCCCAGGACCTAGACCAAAAGTATTTAATTCTAACAAGGTTTCTGTGGGAAGACAACAAATATCCCACTTTAATGAAGGCTTATAAATAACAGTAACAACTATTCATCTTTTTTTTTCTGGGACCATGTAAATACTTTCTAAATGGAAGCTAGGTTGCACTGACCCTGTTCTCTCAATACAATGCCAAAAAACAACAACAAAAAAGAATAAACACGCCTCTCTTTCAGATGTCATGTTCTCCACAGGACTTTATAATTGTACATGTCTCCTTTTGTTAGACTACCAAAATGATGGGATAGGAAATGGGGATGAGATAGTAATTAGACCCGATATTTCATTAAAATAGGAAATTCCAAAATGAGAAAACTTTCTCCCAATGAAGATTAGCACCTTCTCTGACACTTATTAAAGAGTTTCTTACTTCAGTGGTTTCATACTCAAATAGGAATGGGAGCCACTAAATCATACATGAGAATAACTATATTACAGTCAGAAGATAGGTACTTAAATGTCTACTCTTCCCCTTATTAACTGTGCCTGTACATGTCATAAAACATTAGTTATGTGTGCTAGGTTATACTAGGAGAAATAGTGACATTGTTGCTTTGGTGTTAAAATATTTCTTTTTCTGGTCCCCCTGACCAGTCTCTCCTCTTCTACTTAGTATAGTAAATTTATAAATAGCCACTATAAAGTAATACTGACATGAAGTATAATTGGAAAGGGAAAACTACAAGTCATATACAAACTGCCCCAAAGATCAACAAATACAATTTGAAAATTGGATCATATATTAACCAAAAATCACATTCTGACATGGTATGCTAAATCAGGGAATTCCATCTAGGCTTTGCTGTCAGGTCCTTTTGGTCCTATTATACATAAACCACAGATAAGTTCCAGACATACACTATAAGACCAGCAGAACACCAAATAGTACTGATAACTCACAGATATTAATATTTAGTGGGATAACTTCATGGTGGCACAGATAAGAACACAGTTGAAAATTCCTTATAATAAACTTAAGGTAGGGAAGAGAGAAGGGTTTCACGGAACAGGTAGGCATGAATAGGTAGCCACATGTATAGGTTGATATGACTTTCAAATGAAACCAGAGAAGCTTTTGAGTTTGAGTTTTTTCCCATTACGTTCCAAAATTTTTGAGAGTAGGATCAATTTCATGCTTATTTTTCCATCATCAGTCCTTAGCATAGGGCATTACACTTAGTAGGTACTTAGCAAATGTTTGTTGAATTGAAAAAAATTAATTTGAACCTAGGAGTTTTAAAGCACCAATGCAAAATGTCAACATTGTCTCTTAATTTTGTATTTAAAAGATAACTGAAGTCTCAAGTTGAAGGATTCACACTAGAACAACAATAATTTGTTCATATTGTTCTTGAATCACACTATTACAAAGCAAATGTTTCTCACTGCATTTCTATGTCTTTAGAGCCAAGGAATATTTGTATCCTAGAATTCACCAGAAATATGAGGGTGAAAATATATTCTTTTCCGTTGCTCATTGTTGCCTGAAAATAATGCTCCCCTTGAATAGAACTTTCCTTTCTAGACCATCTAGCTTCCACAGTTTTCAGCTAAGGCAGGAACCTATGACCCTTTCACAGCTTCTTAGGAAGTTGACTTAATAGGTACATTTCAAGAATTTTCAGAAGTGGGGTCAATCCCCTCTTGCTGACATACAGCTCATGCAAAGAATTAACATCTATAATTATAAGGAGATGTTTGAGAGTAGAAGTAGAAATGGGGCAACACTGAACCAGGTCTTATTAATTCAAGTGAAGACATGGCCAAAGATTTATTGAATAATGATGTCCAAGCATATAAATAATATTGATCAACCATCTTCAAATTGTTAACAATATAGGCTCTGGAATCAGAAGTCTTAAATTCAAATCCTGGATCTGCTACCTAGCTGTAGCTTGATCAAATAACAGAACTTCTTTGTGCCTCAGTTTCCTTATGTGAAAAATGAGTATTATAATACTTATACAATTATTCCACAGTGTTGTATTTTGAGAATTCAATAAGGTAGTATTTAATAAAGTTCTTTTAATGTATCAATTACTTAGATTAGATCTGAGAAATACCATTCTATAGGCATGAATTAAGTAATAAAATGGGCTCCCAGAAGTGATTATGAAATTTTCTTTCCCAAAGTCATTTAAGTTGACTTGTAAAGTTGACTTGATTATAAAAATCTTTATGGTTATGCAAGTCCGCCCTGAGAAATTGGGAGTTAGACTATGTGACTTCTTGAGATCCTTGCAAGCCTATAAATATAGTCATCTAACATAAATTTTGTGCTAATCCACATTGGCATAGTTAATAAAATATAGCCAGGGGAAAATTATTTTTAGGAAATAACTTTGCATGTCAGTTACAGTTTAAATATGCAATTAAGTAGCACTTTTAAATAGTTTAATTGTTCTCATCTTAATACAAATATCTCACACTTTTTATAAGCTAAATAAATACAGCAGTTGAATATTTTAAATATTCAAAACTATTCAGCACATTAAACATTTATTCTCATAAAAATAGCATGAGTAAAGTACTCTTAATTTCTATGAATCTGAAATGAAATTCATATTTACCACTAATCAGCATATTCATCTTTACTAAAAGTGGAAAGGACTATAGACTCTCAAATTATAAGAAAAGATGTGGATGTCAAGTACATTAGTCTAAGTACAATTCAAACTGAGCAACACACAATTTACAGTTGTCTAATACTTATGCAAAGAAATCTGGTAGTTTATATGACAAAAATTGTATGTCACATGAATATCTAAAGTTCATATATGCCACAGAGATACAGTGACCCTAAAGGAAACTGGGGAAGAGGTGGATTTCAAAAGGTCTAATTAGTGGGACTGAAAGCTGTATTTCTTATTCATATATTAGAGATACGTTGAACCTTACAGATGATGAGAGCCTATTGTAGTATGGTTTTGCTCGTGACCCAGGTGAGTTAATTAAGATGCATCTCATTTTGCACAAGGAACATAGTTATGAAATATGGTGCAAATTGAAACATTTTAAATGCATGAGAATCTTGCTGCTTAAAAGAATTACAGGGTAAAGTAATGTGTTAAGCAGGCAGTTCCTTTTAAAGGTAACAGTTTCCTCCATCTTTTCTCCTACTGATTTTTTTTTTTGGTGTAAATCTAGATGTTTCTATACGAACGCTAAAGGAATTCACTAATAGAGATCAGTTAGAGAACTGAGAAGTCATTCAGCTACTCCCCCTACTTTTATAAATTAGAAAATTGAGGCCAAGAGCAGTTAAGTGCCTTATCCACAGTCATACAGCTAGTAAATATATTTGAGGAAGCACTCAAATTCTAGTGTTTCTGATTACAAGTACAATGCCTTATCTGCATAGATGAAAAATGCTTCCAATTTTGGGATCCTATGTTACAAATATCTTCAGAGAAGATAGGTGATTTAGATATAAATTGTGTGTTCATGTTTTGAAAAATATTTAAAGTAGAAACATTTTTCTGTTCTTCAAAGTGCTTTTGCTCATAGGCCAACAAGATTAAAGAATAACTACAAAACTATGCTATTTCAAAAAAGTGATCTGTGAAAATGTCGCTGGATTCACAGTTTGTCATAATCATTAATGTTTTGTATATATGTATATACTAATTCTAAAGATAAGGAGTTAAGTAGGTTTAATGGAAATAATTGTTGAATGAGACCTCGGTATATAAGAACAGTTTTAAATCAGTTTGTACTTCTAAATATGGAAAAGTGGAGGACAGTGATTTTCAGTTCCTTAAGGGAAGAATATATGCCTTGTATGTCTTTCCATACAACCCAGAGTCAAATAAATGCTCATTATTTATTATATGAACAAATGAATGACGGCTAACCATTAAAATCTTCAGCTTCCAACCCAAATAGTGACATAAATCACAGGAAAAAAAAATTCTGTGAAGATTAAGAACACTTCTAAGAAATTCTGTCTAGTATGATGAAAATAAACAAAAATAACTAATTTTCAAGTCCTCTCAAACGAAAAGAACTTTGTAGTTACAAAAAAAGATTTCATGTCATTTAATAATGATCAAACTAATCAATCGCCCTTGAACGCGTTTATTTCATTTTTATTCCTTAATAGATTTGATTTATTTGTTCTTTGATTTCAAAGTAAAAGTCACTGTTGAGTATAAGTGGAACAACCTATTGAAAAAAATAAAAGGGATCAAGAGTTCAATTTTTACTACATATGAACCAGTCATCTGAGTCCATCAATTTGTTTCTTAGACAGGGTTGAGTTAATTAAAAGGGCTTCTACCTTAAAAATTAAACAGTACATTAAAAACTAGCCCAACAACATGTTTGCCAATTCCCAACCCAGGAAAAGGAGCCATACATATCCCATAATAATCATAGTTTATGCATAATGAGAGTATGAACTCATTTTCGATTCACTTGACTCTATGAACTTGGCTTATTTTTTTTTAACAGTTCTAAAGCATGTTACTAAAAGAATTGTTACTACTGCCATTCAACTCCTTTAAAAAATGCCATTAAAGCAAGTCAGTTGTATACCGTTCATTTGGTAGAATGCAGATTGCCTTATTACAATTACATGTCTTTTGTACAGAAGAAAATTATTTCACCTTTTCTTCAACTTTCTCAAGGTACATAAATGAAGGTTTTTCTTTTTTAGAAAATATCCAGTAGTTGTGATTTCTCAAGTTAGATTTAAGCTTATCCACATTTTCCCAAGAGCCAGTAGACCTTCTGAGAAGGGATTAGCATCATCAAATTTGGAATTAGATTAAGGATTAGAATTACCTATGTTAACTCATTTACCAGATGAAGAAACCTAGACTGAGAGGAATGAAAAGAAGACCAGGATTAAACCAAGATTACTTGATTCTAAATCTGGTGATTTTTTTTAAACCTATCATGCTTCATTTTTGTTTAAAGAACATTTTAATCCTTATTGTTACACTAATGATTTTACTATAAATTTCAGCCTCTCTGCCAAAGGATACTTAGTGGGCTTCTGGTTTTTAGTATAATCGGGTTTGAATCTGTAGTTAAGTGAAAACTCCAATTCAAATCACAACTGAGGATTATGTAGTCATTATGCTAACAAAAATTTACTTATTCATTTGTGAGACAGGGTTAGATTCTCTAAAACAAAACATTTACAGTTTAGAATTCAGAATAGCTCAACTACCAAAGGCAGCTTGGGTTAATCTTTTCTGTTCCCAGGATTCAAACAGGGTTCTGTCAGGAAATATTTCCCATCTGGTTCTCCAGGAAACCCCTTCTCCCCCATGTGCACAATGACAGAAATTGAAGTTTGATCTTCATTACGAACCTTTTATTTCTTTTTTAAAGTTTAGATAGTCAATGAAACATAAATCAAGCCCTTATTTATAACATCTGATGATTTCTGACATGTAGATGTTATACTGAAAATTAACAATTGTCTCTCTCAGGCCTATCTCCATCTTCTCATGAACGTTATATAGCAAAAAGTTGCTGGGCAGTGGCTACCAAAAGGCACTTTGTCTTCCCTACCCAAAGTCTTACACAGGCCTTTGTTAGATCACAGAGCTTACCAGGGTATAATGCCCTCTGAGTCTACTTCCAGAGAATTGAATAGTGTACCACAGCCTAATAAACATTTCATTGGACTAGATTTTGATTTTGTGTTTAGTGGGACTAGAAAAGTATTTAGATTAACAAATCTGTTAGATATTTCAACAGTCTTCTAAAAATTAGATGTTAGGGATCTTTGAAAGTAAGAAATGCCTGCCAACATATCCTGTTTAAACTACATTGTGCATATTTGTATTTAACCACTTTATCTTTATGACACATATCATTTATATGTATTTTCTGTCTTCATTGAAATGTAAACTTATTTTGAATATGCTTTTTTTCCCGTTATTTTTATACTTGTGTTTTCAGTGACTGGAATATTGTAGGCATTTAGTAAGTACTTGTCAGTTGAGTGACTGAATTTGGAAACTAGCATGTTACCCTAATGATTAGGGTAGTCTTTGAAAAAATGTATATATCAAAATATAAATAATCAAAAAACATTATACTTTCAATTAAAAGTCCATGGATGATATTTATTTTTGAAACAAAGTTTATTGCAGTGTAAACATGAATATGTTGCCTTGTAGTCAAGTGTATTTCCAGGAATAATTTTAATCTTCTTTTCTCAATCATCATGTTTCCTTTCTATGTAGCACATTTTCACAGAAATCGTTAATGAAGCTGCACAGACTTCAATCTGTAGCAGGTCCCATATATTGTTTTGTAAACAGAATGATATCACTAGAAGTAAAATTATATTCTGAATGTGTATTTAGATGCTATTGCAAATTACAAATATTATCCTTTATTTTTTACTGTAGTCATGACAATCAGAATGATATTTGGAGCATTATTCTAAAATAGGCCAAAAAAATAGGTATCTAAAGTTTATATAGATATGGGCTACATTAGGTATTTCTGAATTTATTTTCAATTTTATTTTACTTGACATTCATCATGTGTCTCCACAGTAAAAGAATGAAAATGCCACCAAAATGCGAGCCCAAGCCAGATTCATACAGAATAGAAATTAAAGTGTGGTTTTAAAGGTAGTGGAGTTTAATAAAAAAGCTAGATTTTAAGGAGGAAATGAATCAGCACAACCCAGTTCTGACATAATTGCCTTAAAGACCTGCTACCAAACATCAGCAGAATTGGTTTGTAATTTAGCACGTCCTTTACTCTGAACATGGTCCCGAAAGGTTTATGTGAAAGTCAGGACATGTGCAAACATGATTTGTTTCAGATTGACTCTCCATGATTAATGTTTTCTTCTTATGCCTATGACCTAAATGATTTCTCTTGCAAGGAAAGCTGTAAGTACCTTCACTTTATTTGTCAAACAATGGGGACATCTGAATTTTTTACCTCCTATTGTGTTTTACTTACTTGCTTCTTTAAATGAAACAATTTTTAGACCTGTTTGAACAAACTTTAAAAATATAAAGTGGTAAAATATAGTCCCTAGGATTATGGAAGTTAGTTGATTTTTATTGCAAAAGTTTCTAATAAGAAGGAATGATTCACTTAGCTACATGACATCTAAGGAGTTTTAAATGATTTTTAAAGTGTTCCCCAAAGTCCAAATAGACAGCACACAACTGAATAAAAGTTACTTAACATATTTTTCTAATACTTCTTCAACTGTCCACTAAAATCATATTTTGATATTAAATACTGGAATAGAAAAGACTCTATATTACTGAAAATTATGCTTATAGAATGAAAGTTTTGTACTACTACTTGGGAATAAAGGTTCTTAACTTGAGAACCATAAACTACACACACACTATGTGTATATGAGTATAAATATATATCTATATATATTATACATGTGTGGTATATGTGTGTATATATATATATATATATATATATATATATATATATATACGGTTTAGTGGCTTACATTTTAATCTTATTTGTTTTATTTTATGCCTTCAAGGCATTAATTTGGGAATAAGTCCATAGGTTTCAGGAAACTTCCAAAGGGATTCCCAACACAACAAAGTTAAACATCCCCATTATAAAAGACTTTTTTGAGGTATGTTGACCAACTGTATCTTTCATCCAAGGTTAGCCTACCTTAATTTAGATTAGCTTTGGCCATTATAAAATAACTGATTTGAGTTCAGAAATACATTACTTTTCTACCTAAGGTACTACAGATTTGTTGAAATGTTAGCGGGATATTTTGCAACTCTTAAATTTACTCTGAATTTATTTAAACCACAAATTAATCTACAAATTTACTTATTTATGTACATGTAGCTTCCCATGGCAAAATGTAAGCTTCATGAGAGTAGAGATTGTTTCTTTTTTCCTCTGTGCCCATAACATTAGTGTTTGGAATACAATAAATGTTTAAGAAATTCTTACTGAATTGAATTGTATTGAATTGGTAGGGGGGGACACACACAGATACAATTATAGACTATAAATATTAAAGTTGGCTTTTTTCTCAAATATGAAGAATCACAGAGCAAAATTTTTTTTATTTTAAAAAATTTGAGGAGTGAAGATGGCAGAGTAGAAAGACAGACATGCTCTAGCTCTCCTCCCATAGGCCATAAAATACCTGTAAAAATGACTCTAAACAAATGTCAGAGCAATTGAAGCCACAAAACAACAGAATGAAAGAGATTTCAAACCCTAGACAGCCTGGAAGGCTGACAGGAAAGGTCTATTGCACCCAGCTCCAAATGGATCGCAGTGTACCCTTAGTCACGTGCATGGCATGGACAAGAGTGGATCAGGCTTCTGGTCATGGAATCATGGATAGCAGCTGCAGTTCCTAGATTTCTCAACCCACAAATAACAAAGATACCTTCAAAGGCCAGAAAGAAAGTTCTTTCACCTGAGTGAGAGGGAAGTGCTATCTGGCCCCAGCCCCAGTCCCAGGGTGGAAGCAGCCACTGCAGCAGCAGTGTCCAGTTTTGGAGACCTCAGCCTAAAGACCCAGGGGGAATCTAGCAGCTGATCTGGGTCTCACTCTTAAGTGGCAGTTCTGGGGTGTGGAGGAGTGCTAGTGTGGAGGAGTTGGTGGTGGCAGTGAAAAGGGAATCCTACTCACAAATCCTAGGCAGAAAAGTGGTGTTGCGGCTGCTCACAGACCAGAGTATAGGTCACGATAGGAGTGAACTCCTCTCCCATGATTGTGACATGTTGGAAGAACTGAGAACTTAGAGGTCTATAGAGAGTATACCCTCCACTTGACAAAGGGCTTAAAAGTCAAGTATCTGACTGGGAAAATGCTCAAGAAAGGGAAAAAACAAGAGCATAGAAGGTTACTTTCTTGGTGAACAGGTATTTTCTTCCATTCTTTTGGATGGGAATGAATAAAGCATATCATCAGAGGAAGACATAAAAGTCAAGGCTTCTACATTCAAAACCTCCAAAAAAATTTATAATAGTCTAGTTCCTAACCCACAGCCCATAAAATACCTCTAAAGAGGAGCTCCCAACGAATTCTTGAGCACCAGAAGCTGCACAGCAATGGAGTGGAGGAGATTTCTGCTCCAAGAGATCCCTGAAAAACCAACACCAAAGGTCGGTCATGCACAAGACCCGGAGCAGAGCCCAGCCCTGCCTTGGCTGCATGGCACCTAGAGGATGCGAACCAAGCAGGCTTCAGGGACAGAATCTCCAGCAACTGCGCAGGTCCCTCTACCCACAGAGGCCAAAAGTCAGTGAGAGAGCTGTTTGGCTGGCCCAGAGGGGAGTGGGGTGTCTCCATAACTCAGGCTCCCTTGCGAGGCAGCAGCAGAGGCGGCAGCAGAAAGGAGCTCCCAAAGAAGGTAGGAGCTTGGATCCATTATTGAAGATCTCCGCATAAACCCCTGGAGGGAACTGAGCCCCTGGTGGCAGCCCTGCCCCCACCTGAGCAGCTGAACTTAATCTCACACTGAATAGCAGCCCCGCCCTCAGCAAAAGCCCTGAGGCTGGCAAGCAGCATTTGAATCTCAGACCCCAAACACTACCTGGGTGGAACTGGAGGTGAAGTGGGTGTGGTGAGGAAACTCAGAAGTCAAGTAACTGGCTGAGAAAATGCCCAGAAAAGGGGGAAAAAAAAGAATAAAAAAAAAGGTTACTTTCTTGGTGAACAGATATCTCCTACCATCCTGTCTGATGAGGAAGAACAATGGCAATCATCAGGAAAAGACATAGAAGTCAAAGCTTCTGTATCCCAAACATCCAAAATAAATATTCAAGGCCAAGGCAATACTCAGGCCATGGAAGAGCTCAAAAAGAATTTTGAAAATCAAGTTAGACAGGTGGGGGGAAAACTGGGAGGAGAAATGAGAGAGATGCAAGAAAAGCATGAAAAACGAGTCAATACCTTGGTAAAGGAGACCCCAAAAAATGCTGAAGAAAATAACACCTTGAAAAATAGGCTAACTCAATTGCCAAAAGAGGTTCAAAAAGCCAATGAGGAGAAGAATGCTTTAAAAAGCAGAATTAGCCAAATGGAAAATGAGGTTCAAAAGCTCACTGAAGAAAATAGTTCTCTCAAAATTAGAGTGCAACAGATGAAGGCTAATGACTTTATGAGAAACCAAGAAATCACCAAACAAAACCAAAAGAATGAAAAAATGGAAGAGAATGTGAAATATCTCATTGGAAAAACATCTGACCTGGAAAATAGATCCAGGAGAGACAATTTAAAAATTATGGGACTACATGAAAGTCATGATCGAAGAAAGAGCCTAGATATCATCTTTCATGAAATTATCAACTACCCTGATATTCTAGAACCAGAGGGCAAAATGAGTATTTAAGGAATCCACCGATCACCACCTGAAAGAGATCCAATAAGAGAAACTCCTAGGAACATTGTGGCCAAATTCCAGAATTCTCAGGTCAAGGAGAAAATATTGCAAGCCTCTAGAAAGAAACAATTCCAGTATTGTGGAAATACAATCAGGATAACTCAAGATCTAGCAGCTTCTACATTAAGGGATCGAAGGGCATGGAATAGGATATTCCAGAAGTCAAAGGAACTAGGACTAAAACCAAGAATCACCTACCCGGCAAAATTGAGTATAATACTTCAGGGGGAAAAGTAGTCTTTCAATGAAATAGAGGATTTTTAAGCATTCTTGATGAATAGACCAGAACTGAAAAGGACATTTGGCTTTCAAATACAAGAATGAAGAGAAGCATGAAAAGGTAAACAGCAAAGAGAAGTCATAGGGGACTTACCAAAGTTGAACTGTTTACATTCCTTCATGGAAAGACAATATTTGTAACTCTTGAAACTCTTCAGTATCTGGGTAGTTGGTGAGATTACAAACACACATGCACACACACACACGTACACAGGTGCATGCACAGACACATACACACATGCACGCACATACAGAGAAAGAGAACACAGAGTGAATTCGATAGGATGGGACCATATCTTAAAAAAATGAAATTAAGCAGTGAGAGAGAAATGTATTGGGAGGAGAGAGGGCTAAATGGAATGGGGCAAATTATCTCTCATAGAAGAGGCAGGCAGGAGACTTTTTAGTGGAGGGAAAAAGAGGGGAGCTGAGAGAAAAACAAGAAGTTTACTCTCATCACATTCGACTAAAGGAAGGAATAAAATGCACACTCATTTTAGGATGAAAATTTGTCTTACAATACAGGAAAGTGGGGCAGAAGGAGATAAGCAGGGTGGGGGGGATAATGGAAGGGAGGGCAATGGGCGAAGGGAGTAATTTGAAGTCAACCCTCTTGGGGAGGGACAGGATCAAAAGAGAGAATAGAAGCAATGGGGGTCAAGATAGGATGGAGGGAAATATAGTTAGTCTTACACAACACGACTATTTTCGAAATCATTTGCAAAAATACACAGATATGGCCCATATTGAATTGCCTGCCTTCCCAAAGGAAATGAGTGGGGAAGGAGGTGTGGGGAGAAGTTGGAACTCAAAGTTTTAGGATCAACTGTCCAGCATTGTTCTTGCTACTAGAAAATAAGAAAGACACGTAATAGAGAATAGAAAGTTTTCTGGCCCTGCAGGACAAAAGAGAAGATGGGGACAAGGGAAGGGAGGGATGATAGAAGAGAGGGCAGATTGGTGATAGGGGAAGGTAGAATGCGCGTTGTATTGGGGTAGGGGAAGGGGATAAATAGGGAAAAAATTTGGAACTCAAAATTTTGTGAAAATGAATGTAAAAAAGTTAAATAAATAAATTTAAGAGAAAGAAAGAAAGAAAAAAACAAAAGAAAAAAAGGACAAAATTTAAATGACATCTTAAAAAATAGTAGAAAAAATAAAATGAAATAAACTAACCCAAATGGCAAAAGAAGTTCAAAATCCAAAACAAGAAGAATGTTTTATTAAACAGAATTAGCCAAATGGAAATGGAGATTCAAATACTCACTGAAGAAAATAGTTCTTTCTTAGTTAGAATAGAGCAGATGGAAGGTAAGGATTTCATGAGAAAGTAAGAAATTATTAAACAAAATCAAAAGAATGAAAAAGTAGAAGACAATGTGAAATATCTCACTGGAAAAGAACTTTTCTGGAAAATAGATCCAGGAGCGATAATTTAAAATTATTTGTCTACCTGAAAACCATGATAAAAAAGAGTGTAGTTGCCATCTTCCAAGAAATTATCAAGAAAACTGCTCTGACATTCTAGAACCAGAGGGTAAAATAGAAATGGAAAGAATTCACTAATCACTTCCTGAAAGAGATCCCAAAAATAAAACTCCCAGGAATATTATAGCTTCGTTCCAGAGTTCCCAGATGAAGGAGAAAATATTACAAACCAGAAAGAAACAATTCAAAGCTTTTGGAAATACAATCAAGGTAACACAGGACTTAGCAGCTTCTACACTAAGGGATCGAAGGCCTTGGAATATGATATTCCAGAGATCATAGGAGATAGGATTAAAACCAAGAATCACCTACACAGGAAAACTGAGTATAATACTTCAGGGGAAAAAAACTGACTTTCAATGAAATAGAGAACTTCCAAGAATTTTTGTTGAGAAGACCAGAGCTGAATAGAAAATTTGACTTTCAAAAACATGAAAAGGTAAATAGGAAAGAGAAGACTTAAGGAACTCATTAAAGTTATATTCCTACATGGAAAGATGTTATTTATAGCTCATAACACCTTTTCCAGTATTAGAGTATTTAGAGGGAATATATATATATATGTGTGTGTGTGTGTGTGTGTGTGTGTATGGGTCTGTATGTATGTGTATATTATATATGTGTAGGTATGTATATACACATATGTGTGTTTATATATACATACACACACATAGACAGAGGGCACAGAGTGAGCTGAATCCAAAGGGAGAATACCTCAAAAACTTAAAATTTACACTTGAATGTAATATACTAGGAGTAAGAGAAAGGGAGAGGTAGAATGTAGCAAGTCACCTCCCCTAAAGAGGAAAGAAAGAGCTTTTGCAATGGAGGGGAAGAGGGAGGAGAAGAAAGGAAATAACTGATCCTTTCTCTCATGGCATTTGGCTTAAGGAGGGAATAATACACACCCAGTTGGATATGGAAATCTATTTTAACTTGTACGAAGGCAAGGGGAAAGGGGATAGAAGAAGGAAGATAGTAGATGAGACAACAAATTGGGGAAAGGAATAATCAGAAGCAAACACTATTGTGGGAGGACAGGTCAAGGGAGAGATTGGAATAAATAAAGGTCCAGACAGAATAGAGGGAAACGTGATTAGTCTCTTATAACATACATATTATGGAAGTGCTTTTCATTGTTACACATGTATGACCTATAATGAATTACTTGTTTTCTCAGTGAGGGTTGTTGGAGGAGGAGGAAGAGAATGTGGAACTCAGAGTTTTAAGAATGAATGTTAAGAATTGTTTTAGCATGCAACTGTAAATTAAGGTATATAGACAATAGAGTATAGAATTCTACTTTGCCTTACAGGACAATAGAGGGGGAGGGGCATGGAAGAAGGGTGGATAATAGAAAAAAGGACAGATTGGAGGAAGGGGTGGATGGAGTGCATGGGGTCCTGGGGTGCGAAATGGAGAGAGATGGGGAGAAAGTTTGGAATTCTAAGTCTTGTGGAAGTGAATGTTAAGGACTGAAAAATATATTATACATATATATATATATGTGTGTGTACACACACATATATATATATATACACATACATACATGTATACACACACACACATATATATATGTATATATGTATATATGAATTTGAGGAGCCTCAATGGTGGTGGAAAGGCAGAGATTCATTTGACCTCTCCCAAATTCATTCCCAACAATTTTAAAATAATGCCTGTAGATCAGCAGAATCATCACAAAAATGTGGTGAAACAATATTCTAGTCTAAGACAAATTAGAATGTGAGCAGGAAGGGATTATTTCACTGTAGTAAGAGAGGAGTGTAGTCCAGTGCATGCTGAGACTAGTAAACCAACAGCAAGGACACAGTCCTGGCACAAACCATTAGTGAGGCCCCAGATCCTTACCTAAGACAACCAGTAGTAGGTCACAACAGGCTCAGGGAGGCAACAAGGACTTAGGTGCAAGTGAATCTGTTGCAGTGATTTCTTTTGTTAAAAATGCATTTTTCAAATTTATTTTTAGTTTTCAACATTCACTTGAAAAGATTTTGAGTTTCAAATTTTCTCCCCATAGCTCCCCTCCCCTACCCTTACAACATGCATGCTGATTACCACTTTTCTCAATCTGTTCTCCTATCACTCTTCCCCATTTTTTATCCCCTTCCCTTCTCTTTTCCTGTAGGGAAAGACACATTTCTTGCCCACATTGACTGTATATATTTCCCAAGTGCATATAAAAACAATCTTTGGCATTCTTTTTTTCTTTTTATCAGCTTGATTCATTTATTTACTTTTAGTTTTCAACATTCACTTCCACAAGATTTTGCTTTCAAAGTTTTTTACCCTCCCCACCCCAGGATGGCATGTACTATAACTACCCTCCCCCAGTATGCCCTCCCTTTGCTCACCCCTTCTTATCCCTTTCCCCCTTACTTTCTTATAGGGCAAGATAAATTTTTATACCTATTGCCTGTGTATCTTATTTTCCAGTTGCATGTAAAAACAATTTTTATTATTTGTTTTTAAAACTTTGAGTTTTAAATTCTCTCCTTACTTCTCTCCCAGTCACCTCGTTGAGAAGGCAAGTAATTGAACACAACTTATAAATGTTTAGTTATGGAAAACACTTCTGTAATGGTCATGTTGTGAAAGTCTAACTATATTTCCTTCCATGCTATACCCCTAACTATTCTGTTTTATACTTTTGCTCTGTCTTTTTTTAAAAGTGTTTGCTTCTGATTATCCCTTCCCCTAATCTGCCCTTCTATCATCCTGCACCTTATATCAGTCCCCTTTAATACCTAATTGAGTGTGTATGTTATACACTTCTTAAGTCAAATCTGATGAGAGTAAGGTCCACTCATTCCCTTTCACCTCCTCCTTCACTTCCATCGTGAAACCCTTTTCCTCCCTCTTTTAGTGATGTAATTTACCCCATTCTATCTCTCTCCTTCTACTTCTCCCAATATATTCCTTTTACCCCATAATTTGATTTTTTTAGATATCATCCTTTCATATTAAATTCATCCTGTGCCATCTATTGATAATCCTGAAAATTTGATTTTGATTTGAGAGCTAACTAAAGTTGAAAATAAGAAAATAACTGAAGTAATAAATAATATTAAAAGTTGGTTTTTATTAAAAATAAAATAATAAAATTTTTGTTAATTCAATAAAAAGGAAAGAAGTAAATCAAATCAGTAGTATCAAAATTAGAAGGGTTAACCAACAAAGAAGAGGAAATTAAAGCAATTATTAGGAGCTATTTTGCCCAATTATATGCCAATGAATCTGACAATCATAGTGAAATGAATTGAGATTTACAAAAATGTCCATTTCCTAAATTTCCATAATTAAAGAAGAGCAAATAGAATGTTTTTGCCTTATTTTAGAAAAAAAAAAGAAATTAAGACATCAATGAGCTCCCGAAGGCAAAAAAAAATTCCTGGAGAACAGATGGATTCACAAGTCATTTAGTTCCAATACTATGTAAACTATTAGAAAAAAAAATGGGCAAAGAAGCAGCCATACGAAATTCCTTTTATGACACAAATACAGTGATGATACTTAAACATGGAAGTACAAAAAAAGAGAAAGAAAACTATAGACATCGGTAATCTATTAGAGGCATTGATAAGGAAAGATTTTATGACTAAACAAAAATGAAAGAGCATTATAGGAAATAAAATGGATGACTTTGATTACATTAATTGAAAAAGTTTTTGTACAAAAAAGTCCAATGCAGCCAAGATTAGAAAGAACTTACAAAACTAAGGGAAACATCTTAAAGCAAGAATCTCCAATAAAGACCCCATTTCTAAAATGTATGGAGAACTGTGTAAATTTAAGTCATTAGGAATCATTTTCCTAAAATAAACTTTGAGATGAGTACTTCTGGGAGTCAAGATAAGGAAGTAAGAAGTAAGCATCTCTAACTTCCCCTTACTGATCTCTAAAAATCCAGAAAATATCACCCTAGGATGTACTACTCTGTAACAGCTGAGTCAGCAGAAAATGTGGTGGAGTAGTCTTATAGCCCAGAAAGCTTGTCAATGGGAAAATTTCATCTCACTCTTGTGGAAGGAGAGCAGTACAGGATAGGAGGTGTTCAAGAAAGTCATAACTAAGCCCTACCTCAGGAAACAAGTGAGTTATCCTGAGACCTAGCATGGTGGAGCAAGCAAACACCAATATGAGAAATCCCTGAGTGCACAGGCAGAGTAACCAGTAGACTCCATCTTGGAAAACCACCACATGTGCTGGCAAGCCTGTGTCCTCCAGCGGCCAAACCTCCCCATGCTTTAGTAGAACTCCAGGAGGCATAGCTCCAGACAGGCAATCTCCAGCAGCCAAGCCTCCCAGTACTTCAAAGTAGCCCAGGGGAGCAGGTGTCCTGCAGGAGCCATAACCTCATTCCTACCTGAGAGACATAGTTCCTAGCACAACTAAGTACCAGATAAGTTGCCTGACCTCTACAGCCTCCAATTGCCAATATCTAAGGTGAAAGTCAAGGAACAGGTCTCTGGCTACTTGAACAAACACAACCTGGCCATTCCTTAAGCCAACTCTTAAAGAAGCCTATTCACTGAATGGGAGTTACTTACTCCAAGTGACAACTTGAAAAGACCTTAGCCTAAAAGGATCCGGGTCTCCCATTGCATCCTGGGCCATCTCCAGTCATCCTGATGAATATCAGACCACTTTGGAGGAGAAAATGAGATTGGTGACTTTGCACAGCTCTCCCTCACTTAAATCAAAATCAACTGCAAGTCATGTCATCATTCCCTGATGTCATGCTCCTCTTTGAGAGTGAAGGACAAACAAAACACCGGCCACCAGCACAAGAAGCTTGGGTCAGTGTCCCTTGTCCTGTAGCAGGAGAGCTCAACTTTAAAATCCGGGAAACAGGAAAGAGCATGAGCAAAGAGCAGAAGCAGACAATGACAATATTTTTTTTTTTTTTACTATGGGGACAGGGAAGATCAAATCACAAATTCACAAGAGTACAATATACCCACACCTGAAATCTCAAAGGGAATATGAACTGGTCTCAAGGCCAAAAATCCTTATGGGAAGAGCTCAAGGTGGATTTTAAGAGAGGCACAAGGAAAATTTGGAAAATAAATGAGAGGTATGCAAGAGAGAGTCAGTAGCTTGGAATAAGGACAAAAATTGACTGTATGAAAGAAGTCCTTAAAAAATACAGTTGGTTAAGTGAGAAAAAGTACACTGGATCAGAGCTGTCCCAGACAGTCCCACCTCAACATCCCAGGAGAAGATCCTGAACCCAAGAGAGGGTGAAGCCAGCAACTGCCAACACCAGGACCTGAGGCATGTCTCAGCACCCCAGTGGAATCGAGAAGACACCAGTGCAGAAAGTTGAGCTTGACTATAGCTCAGAAGAGGAGCCTCCAGTGTCCATATCACCCTTCCACACACTTAAGGAGCTACCTCCAGGATAACTGCAGGGTAAACCCCAAAAGACCTAACTGTCCTGTTCTTTCAAACACCAGCCAGCTTAACACCAAGTAAGCTGCATCATTTAATTTCTAACTGAAAAAACCAGAGGCCACAACAAACAAAGCCTCAAGTTTTAAGCACAAGAATTGTGGGACAGAGCTCCCTGTGCCACAGATGAAGAGATCAACCTTAAAAGCCAGGAAAAGGGTTATTATCATGAGTAAAAAGCAAAGCAGAAAAGATCATAGAATCCTTCTTTGGGGACAAGGATCAAAACACAAATAACGAAGAGGTCAGAATTTAGACTGTACTCCCATCTAAAACTTCAGAAGGAAATATGAAATGGTCGTGTACACAAAGAGCCTTCTTGGAAGAGTTCTGGAAGAATTTTAAAACTCACATTAGAGAAATAGAAGAAAAACTGGTCACTGATTTTAAAAATATGAAAAAAGAATTCACTGAAGAGAATAGCTCCTTAAAAAGAAAAATTGGACAAATGGAAAAGGAAGTAAAAATCTAACTGGTGAAAATAACTCCTTAAAAGGAATAATCGAAGAGATGAAAAAGGGAATGCAAAAGTTAATTGAAGAAAACAACTTGAGAAAAAATAGAATTGGGCAAGTAGAAGCTAATGAATCTATGAGACATCAACAATCAGTCAAACAGAATCTAAAAAAATGAAAAGATAGAAGAAAATGTAAACTATCTAATGGGAAAAACAACTGACCTGGAAAACAGATCCAGGAGGGAAAATCTAAGTGTTATTGGTCCACCAGAAAGTCAGGATGAAAAAAAGAGCCTGGACAATATCATCCAAGAAATCATCAAGGAAAATTGTCCAGAAGGCAAAATAGTCATTGAAAGAATCCACTGTTCACCTCCTGAAAGAGACCCCAAACTAAAAACGCCAAGGAATATCATTTCCAAATTCCAGAATTATTAAGTGAAGGAAGAAAATAATACAGGCAGCCAGAAAGAAACAATTTAAATATTGAGGAGATACAGTCAGGATCACACAGGACCTTGCAGCTTCTACAGTAAAAGATCAAAGGAATTGGAATTCAATATTCAGTAAGGGAAAGGAGCTGAAACTACAACCAATGACTGATGGTACAACAAAGTAGAGCATAATATTTCAGGCAAGGAAATGGACAATTAGTGAAATAAGAGATTTCCAGATCTTCTTGATGAAAAAGCCAGAATTTAATAGAAAAAGATCTTCAAACACATATCTCAAGAGAAGCATAAACAGGTAAACACGGGGGGAAAATTTTTATACAATATGGGCAAGCTGTTTATATCCCTATAAGGGAAGATTATACTTGTTAATCTTGAGATTTATATATTTATTATAAAATTCAAAAGGGATATACATAGATAGAGGGAATGTGTATAAATTAAATGATGTGAGGATGACAAATGTGATTTAAGGGTGCAAAGAGATTGTAGTGGGAGATGTGAAAAGGAGGAGGCAGAAAAAAATAAATTCCATCACAGGAAGAGGCACAAAAATACATTACAGTAGAGGAAAAGACGGGGAGGGAGAAGAGTATTGTCAAGGAGGGTATGACAAACTCAGTTAAGGATACAAATACAACTAACTCTATAAACAATAGGAGAGAAAGGAGGAAAGAAAAGGTAGGGGAGACTAAAAGGGAGGGAAGAAGTAGTAAGGGAAAGGGGAATTAAAACAGAAGGGAACTGAAAGAAGGAAGGGAAGACTGAGGGAGAGGGTGGTCAAAAACTAAAACTCTATTGAGGAGGGGAAGGGAGAAGGGAGAACTAAAAGCATGAATAAGGGGAAAGGGAATGGAGGGAAAGACACAAAAGTAATCATAATTGTAAATGTGAATGGGATGAACTCTCTCATAAAACAGATGGATATCAGAATGGATTAAAAACCACAATCCAACTGTATGTTGTTTATATGAAACACAGTTGAAAAAGGGAGATACATATAGGGTAAAGGTAAATGGTTGGAGCAGAATTTATTGTGCTTGAGCTGTTATAAAAAAACAGGAGTAGCAATCCTAATCTCAGAAACAGCAAAAGCAGAAATAAATCTAATCAAAAGAGATAAGGAAGGAAACTATATCCTGCTAAAAGGCACCATAGACAATGAAGTAAATTCATTTCTAAACATATATGCTCAAAGTGGTATAGTATCCAAATTCTTAGGGGAGAATTTAAGGGAGTTACAAGAAGAAACAGAAAGCAAAACTATACTAGTGGGGGACCTCAACCTCCCCCTCTCTGAACTTGATAAATCTAACATCAAAATAAACAAGAAAGAAGTCAAAGACATGAATACAACTTTGGATTAGCAGATATAATAGATCTCTGGAGAAAAGTGAATGGGCACAGAAAGGATTACACCCTTTTCTCAGTGGTACATGGCACATATGCAAAAACGGACCATGTACTAAGCCATTAAAACCTCACAATCCAGTGCAGAAAGGCAGAGATAGTTAATGCGTCCTTCTCAGATCATAATGCAATAAAACTTACATGTAATAAAAGACTATGGAAACATAGGCCAAAAACTAACTGTAAACTAAGCATTCTAATCCTAAAGAATGACTGGGTTAAACAACAAACTATAGAAAGAATCAACAACTTCATTCAAGAAAATGACAATAATAAGACAACCTAATAAATTTTATGGGATACTGGAAAGGCAGTTCTTAGGGGAAATTTTATATCTTTGGTTGCCTGCATGAATAAAATAGAGAAAAAGGAGGTCAATAAATTGTGCATGTAGCTTAAAACACAGAAAAAGAACAAATTGAAAATCCCCAAGTAAATACCAAATTAGAAATACTGAAAACCAAAGGAGAGATTAATAAAATTGAAATTTAGAAAACTATTGAACAAATAAATTAAATTAAGAGATAATTATTTTGTAGAGCTAGAACAAAATAATTTCATAACTCATTTGGAAAAGCAAATGGTCCAGAATATCAAGGGAACTAATGAGAATATATGCTAAGGAAGGTTGCCTAGCTCTACCAGATCTCAAATTGTATTATAACGCAGCAATTATCAAAACCACTTGGTACTGGCTAAGAAACAGAAGGGTAGACTGGTGGAATATAGCAATCTACTCTTTGATAAATCCATGACCCCAGCTTCTGGGATAAGAACTCACTCTTCCACTAAAATTGCTGAGAAAACTGGATAACAGTATGGTGGAAACTAGGTATAGATCAATGTCTGACTTTGGACAAAGAATAAAGTCCAAATGGGTATGTGACCTAGGTATAAATACTGATATTATAAACAAATTAGTGGAGCAAGGAATAGTGTATTTATCAGATTTATGGAGAAGGGAGAAATTTTTGACTAAGCAAGAGAGAGAAAACATTATGAAATGCAAAATGGATAATTTTGATTACATTGCACTGAAAAAGTTTTGCACAAACCCAATGCAACCAAGATGAGGAGGGAAGTAGAAAACTGGGAAAGAATTTTTGCAACTAGTTGCTGTGATAAAGTCCTCATTTCTAAAATATATAGGGAACTGAGCCAAATGTAGAAGAATACAGGTCATTCTCCAATTGATAAAGGTCAAAAGATATGAGCAGGCATATCTCAGAGTTCTCCGAAAAAGAAAT
Source organism: Bettongia penicillata ogilbyi (assembly GCA_023548195.1). Classification (NCBI taxonomy): domain Eukaryota; kingdom Metazoa; phylum Chordata; class Mammalia; order Diprotodontia; family Potoroidae; genus Bettongia; species Bettongia penicillata. The sequence goes on from JAJHZJ010000190.1 coordinate 1,791,215, forward strand.
CAAAGCTGTCTATGGTCACATGAAAAAAAATGTTCTAAAACACTATTGATTACAGAGATGCAAATCAAAACAACTCTGAGACACTATATCACACCTATCAGATTGGGTAACATGATGAAACAGGAAGAAGAAAAATATTGGAGACGATGTGGGAGAGTTGGATCACTAGTTCGTTGTTTGTGGAGCTGTGAGCTGATCCAAACATTTTGGGGAGCAATTTGGAACTATGCTCAAAGAGCTATGAAAATGTGCATACCATTTGACTCAGCACTACTGCTTCTAGGACTGTATTTCCAAGAAATCTTAAAAAAGGAAAATGGTCCCACATGTACAAAAATATTTATAGCAGCACTCTTTGTGGTGGCCAACAACTGGAAATCAAGGCGATGCCTATCAATTGGGAAATGGCTGAATAAATTATGTTATATGAATATAATAGAATACTACTGCACTATAAGAAATGATGAACAGGCATACTTCAGAGAGGCCTGGAAAGACTTATATGATTTGATGCTGAGCAAAAGGGGAAGAACCAGGAGAACTTTTTACACACCAACAACCCCAGTGTGGGAGGATTTTTTCCGGTAGACTCAGAACTACATTGCAATGAAAGGACTTAAAAAATTCCCAGTGGTCTCTTAAGGCAAAATGCCTTCCACATCCAGAGAAAGAACTACGGAATTTGATTGCAGAATGTAGCTCATCTTTTTCTTTTGTATTATATTTTGGTTTGTTTCATGATTTCTCCCTTTTCTTTTAATTCTTCTATGCAACATGACTGAGGTGAAAATTATTTAATAAGAATGTATGTATAGAGCCTTTACAAAATTGTGTGCTGTTTTAAGGAGTGAGAGCGGAGGAGGGGGCAAGGATGGGGAGGGAAGGAGAAAACTTTAAATTATTTGAAAGTGATTGTAGAACACTGAATACAAATAAAAAAATTGGAATTGGGAAAATGGAAGATAATAACTATGAGACAACCTCAATCAGTGTAACAAAATCAAAAGTATGAAAAAATAGAAGACATTGTAAAACATCTCACTGGAAAAAAAAAAAAAAACAAAACAGTAAACCTAGAAAGCTGATCCAGGAGAGATAATTTAAGAATTATTGGTCTACCTGAAAGTCGTGATGAAAAAACAACAACAACAAAAAGAGCCTGCACAGTATCTTCCAAGAAATCATCTAGAAAACTGCCCTGAAGTCCTAGAACCAGACGGTAAAGTGGTCATAGAAAGAATCCACCATTTGACTTCTGAAAGAAATCACAAATTGAAAATGCCAAGGAATATTATGGCAAAATTAAAAAATTAACAGGTCAAAGAGAAAATTGTCCAAGCTGTCAGAAAGAAACAATTTAAATATTGTGGAATTACAGTGAGAATTGTGCAGGACCTTGCAGCTTCAACATTAAAGATTGGTGGACTTGGGATATTATATTCTGTAAGGCAAAGGAACTTGGATTGCACCTAAGGATCAACTGCCCAGCCAAGCTAGCACCATCTTTCAGGGGAGGAGATGGGAATTCTGTGAAATGCGGGACTTCTAAACATTCCTGATGAAAAGACCAGAGCTCAGTGGAAAATCTTAAAATACAAGACTTGAGAGCAGCCTAAAATGGCAAGCAGGAAAGAAGAATGAAACCTTTTTATTCAATGAGTAAAGAATTTAAATCCCTTTAAGGGAGGATGATACTTACAACTCTTGAGAACTGTAACTTTATTGCAAAATTTTAAAGGAGTATACATGGATAGAGGCCATTGGTATAAGTTGACTCTGATGTGATAACAATCTCATTAAAGGTTGAAAAGGGATTGTAAAGTGAGAGGAGGAAAGAAAGAGGCAGTAAAGAGTAAATTTAATCACATGAAGCAGAACAAGCACCTGTAATAGTGGAGGGAAAGAAGGGAGGAAGATGAACATTGTTTGAACCTTACCCTCATCACATTTGATTTAAAGAGAGAATAATAAAACTCAGTTACATATAAAAATCTAGCTTACCCTATAGGAAATAGAAAGGGAAAGGGGAAAGAAAAGAGAGGGTGTGTATAGAATGGAGGAATGTTTGAGGGAAGTGATGGTTGAAAGCAAAACTCTAGGAAGGAATAAAAAGCAGAAAGGAGAGAAAAAAGTGTAAACATGGAGGAAAGCAGAATAGAGAGAAAGACATAGATAGGAATCATAAGTGTGAATGTGAATGCGATGAACTCTCTCATAAAACAGAAGCAGATAGTAGAGTGAATTAAAAACCATATTCCTATAATATGTTGTTTACCAGAAACATATTTGAACCGAAAGGATACACACAAAATAAAGGTAAAAGACTGTAGCAGAATATGTTGTGATTCAGCTGAGGGTAGCAGTTCTAATCTCAAACAAAGGAGAAGCAAAAATAGATCTAATTAAAAGAGATATTGAAGAAAACAAATGCTGCCAAAAGTTATAAAATAAAGTAAAATAATATAATTACTAAACATATATAGACACAGTAGATAAAGGAGTTATAGAAAGAGATAGACAACAAATTATAATGGAAGACTGCAACCTCCCACCTCAGAACTAGATAAATCTAACAACAAAATAAACAAGAAGTTACGGAGATGAATGTTAGAAATGTTACATACAGTAGACCTGTAAAGAAAACTGAATGGGGATAGAAACAATGTACCTTTTTCTCAGCATTATGTAGTATCTATACAAAAACTGACTATGTACTAGGGCAAAGAAGTGTCACAATTCACTGCAGAAAGCAAAAATATTAAATTAATCATTTTAAGACCGTGATACCATACAAATTATATGTAATAAAGGGCTACTGAAGGATAGACTAAAAATTGATTGGTAACTAAATAATGTAATCATAATGAATGAGTCAGACAACAAATCATAGAAACAACCAATAACTTCAAACTTCATCCAAGATAAAAACAATGAGAAAATGCATCAACACATATGGTGTGAAAGCGATTCTTAGGGGAAGTTTTATACCTTAAAACGCTTACATGAGTAAAATAAAGCGAGAGTAGATCAATGAATTGGGCATTTAACTAAAAAAAATCTAGAAAAAAGAACAAATTAAAAATTCTCAACTAAATACCAAATTAGTTTGATCAAAAAAAAAGAAAGACAAAACAAAAATAACAAATCACTAGTATCAAAAATGAAATGAGTGAATTCACTACTAATGAACAGAAAATTAAAACAATAATTAGGAGTTATTTTGCAAATTGTATGTCAATTTGACAACTGAAGTGAAGTTGATGAATATTTTTAAAAAATGTAAATTGCCCAGAATAACAGATGAGGAAGTAAAGCACTTAAGTGACCCCATCTAAGAAGAAGAATTTGAACAAGCCATCAAAGAACTCTCAAGAAAAAATCTTCAGGTGTAGGCATATTTATCAGTGAATTCTATCTCCTATTTGAAGAATGATTAATTCCATTACCCTAAAAACTTCTTGGGAAAACAATAAAAGAAAGAGTTCTATGAAATTCTTTTTATGTTACAAATAAAGTACTGATACCTAAACCTGAACGAGTCAAAAACCAGAAAGAAAATGATAGACCAAAAACGCAAATATTTTGAATTAAATATTATCAAAGAGATTACAGCAACTTAACTCAAGGATAATACACTACCACCTGGTAACATTTATAAAATGAATGCAGGACTGGTTCGTATTACAAAAACCATCAGCATAGTTGACCATTTCAACAACAAAAGTAACAGAAATAATAACAGAATCATAACAGAAATCTCAACAGACGGTGTTGACAAAATCAACACCCATTTCTGGTAAAAACCGACTAGAGAGCATGGGAATAAAGGGAGTCCTCCATAAAATGATAGGTAGCATCTCTCTAAAACCATTAACAAAATATAATGGGGATAAGCTAGAAGCATTTACAATAACATCAAGGACGCTCATTATTGACTGTTATTCAATATTTTACTAGAAATGTTAGCTTTAGGAATAAGAGAAGTAAACGAAATTAACAGAATTAGAATAGGCAAAGAAGAAACAAAGTTATAACTCTTTGCAAATATGATAATATATTTAAAAAATCCCAAAGAATAAATAACAAATTTAACAAAATTGCAGGATATAAACTAAACCAAATAAACCATTGGCATTTCTATACATTACTAGGAAATCCCAACAGCAAGAGATAGAAAGAGAAATTTCATTTAATGTTATCATGGGCATTATAAAATATTTGGGAGTCCACTTACCAAGAGAATTCCAGGAATTATATGAACAAAATTATGAAGTACTTTTCACAGAAATAAAATCAGGTCTAAATAACTGTGAAAATATCAGTTTCTCATGGGGAGGTTGAGCTAATACAATGAAAATGACAATTCTATCTAATTTATTTCACTTATTCAGCACCACATCGATGAAACTAAATCAGTAATCATATGAAAAAATGCTCTAAATCACTATTGATTAGAGAAATGCAAATCAAAACACCTCTGAAGTACCAAGTCACACCTATCAAATTGGCTAACATGACAAATAGTAAAGTGAAGAATATTGGAGAATATGCAGCAAAATTAGAACACTAATGTATTATTGGTGGACTTGTGAACTGATCCAGCTATCCTGGAGAGCATTTTGGAACTTTGTCTGAAGGCTTATAACACTGTGTCTACTCTTTTACTCAGAAATACCACTTAATAGTTCTATATCCCAAAGTGATCATAGAAATGGGAAAAAAGGAACCACATGTACAAAAATATTTATAGCAGCTCTTTTTGTGGTGGCAAAGAACTGGGAATTGAAAGTTTGTTCATCAATTGGAGAAAGGTTGAACAAATTGTGGTATATTAATGTAATGGAATGTTGTTGTGATATAAAAAATGCTGAACAAGCAGACTTCAGGAAAACCTGGAAAGACGTATTATATGAACTGATGCTGAATGAAGTGAACAGAATCAGAAGAACATTGTACACTGTAACAGCCACATTATGTGATGACTTATTTTCACATATTTGACTCTTCTCAGCAATGCAAGAATCAAAGACAGCTCCAAAAGACTCATGATAGAAAATTTCACTACCCTCCCTTCAGATAAAGAACTATGGAGTTTACATGTATATAGAAGCATGCTATTTCCTTTCTTTTTTTGTTGTTGTTTTTTTCTTCTTGCTAATGCTTTCTCTCATTGGTTCTAATACTTTACAACACAACTAATGTGAAAATATTTATTAATAGGAATGGATATGTAATGCCTATATCAGATTGCACACCATCTTGGGGAAAGTGAAGGGAGGAGAGTGCAGAAGACAGAAAACTCAAAATCTTATGGAAGTGGATGTTGAAGCTAAAAACAAATAAATAAATGAAAAAAATATGTCATTACTCAAATAATGAATGGTCAAAGGAAATGAAAATCACTTTCTAACTGAAGAAATCAAAGTTACCTCTAGTCATACCAAAAAAAAAATGCTCTAAATCACTAATGATTAGAGAAATTCAAACCAAATCAGCTATGAAGTAATATCTTGTACCTATCTGATTACCTAATATGACAGAAATGTTATAGTGAGAGAGGGAAAACCAGGACACCAATGCAATGTTGGTGAAATCTGGAACTGAACTAACTATTCAGGAGAACAATTTAGAACTATACACAAAGGGCTCTAAAATTGAACATACCTTTTGGTCTAGCAATGTCCCTGCTAGGTCGTTATTCCAAAGAAACTTTTTTTTTTAAGTTAAATGACCTTAATTCACAAAAAATGTTTATCATAACTATTTTCAGGGTGGCAAAGAAGTGGAATCTGAGGGGATCCGATAAATCCAGGAAAAGCTTTATAAACTGTGGTATATGATTGTGATGAAATTCTATTCTTTTCTTGGTTTTGTGTCTATATTTTCTTTCACACCATAAATAATATAGAAATATGTTTTGAATATATGAATATGTATGACATTTATCAGAATGCTTGCTTTCTCAATGAGAGAGAGAGAGAGATAGAGAGAGAGAAAGGGAGAGAGGGAGGGAGGAAGAGAGGGAGAGATATTTTGGAAGTCAAAATTTTACACAAAAAGATGATTAAATTGTTTTTACTTGTAAGAGGGAAATAATAAAATAATTCAATGAAAATCGCTTTAAACACAAAACAAAACAAAACAAAAAAACTTGCATTACCCCCACCCCACATACAAATTATGGGACTTCACATTAATAACATTTAACAAATTGTTTATGAAAAGTATGCCTGTATGCTTTCCCTAGTAGTTTCATCCCAAATATGTTTCTTCCACTCTACCCTGGAAAACACATTTCCACTGATATGTCATTTTCAATATAATAATCATACATTTTGTTCACTAGTGATAGCTATATTTTACTGCAGAGTCTTTTTAAACTTTCTAATGCCATTCCACTCAGCCATCTAATCTCTCCCAGAAAAATATGGACACCCACATCTCTTAATTCCATTTTCTAGTTTCATTCTAAAATTTCCTATATTGGTCATCCATATTATATACTTCATTAGACACTGCTACATGAAGAGATTGTTCTTCAACCGGTGAACATTTCTCTTATTGACTGTGATCTGCCCACCCACTCAACATCACATCCACCTTATATGAAAACACGGAGAGGAAGAACTAATAAACTAAACGATGATTGGAAGATCTTCATTCGTTTACTTTGGTTCAACATAGACTACAATATTTTCTTCACATATGTTTTGAAAACCACATTGGAAACCAGTTTTAAAAGAATTGTTTCTTTTTTCTGTCACAATGAGCATACACACACCACTTGTTCCCCTTCACTCTTGTTTCCAGCTATGCAATTATAATCAAATCGACACAACCACTGCTATTAGAAAGGGTATGTGACTGCATCCCTATAGTTCCATTTACCATCACTGGGATTTTCTAAATGGAAATATCCCTCCCAATTTGTCACCCAAATTTATGTATCATTGTCCTCCTTGAGGGTCAAAGTTTTATAATTTTTTAAATTGGTTTAATTGGCACATAGCACAGTGCTTATCATATAGTAAACACTTAAGCTATTTTCCATTCATTCATACATCCATTTTCTCATTTATTCCCAGATAGACAATAAACAGGGCTATGTGAATTCTTTTCTCCCAATTTAACATTAAACTTAAAATACTATTCTGAGAACTTAGACAAAATAATGTCCTTTGTAAAACTTACATTTGGTACCCTACTACTGTCTTTTCAATTCTCTTAACATTCAGGGTATCTCTTATCATCAATTTCTTGTCTATCTTCTAAGCCATCAAAAAGAATGAATTAATAACCTTGTATGTGTCTTGCTAAATTACAATATTTCTTGTATCCAAAGGGTTATAAAGCTGTTCATTTCCTTTAACACAGCAATAGCACTTCTAGGTCTGTGTTCCAAAGAGGCCAAATTGATAAAGGACCTACATGTACAAAAATATTTAGGGCAGCTCTTTTTGTGGTGACCAAGAACTGGAAATTTAGGAGATATCCATTAATTGGGGAATGGCTGAATAATTTGTCATATATGAATGTAATGGAATAATATTGTACTATAAGAAATGATGAGCAAGTGGACTTCATAAAAACCTGGAAAGACTTAATATAAACTTATGTTGAATGAAATGAGGAGAACCACAACATTATACACAATAACAACAACATTGTGCAGTGATTTACTTTGATAGACTTAGCTCTTCTCAGCAATGCAAGGATTTAAGACGACTCCAAAAGACTCACAATGGAAAATGCTATCCACATGCAGAGAAAGAACTTTGGAGTATGAATGTAGATTGAAGCATACTTTTTATCTCCTTTTCTATCGTTTTGTTTCTTTTTTCTCATGGTTACCATTAGTTCTAATTCTTCTTTACAGCATGAGTAATGTGAAAATATGTTTCATTTGAATGCATAAATAGAGCCTGTATGAGATTGCATGCCACCTTGGGGAGAGAGGAGGAGACCAAGTGGAAGAAAATTTGAGACTCATATTCTTATGAAAGTGCATGTTGAAAACTAAGTATTAATTAATTTTAAAAGGCAAAGCATAATAATTCTAATCTTAGGGAAAATCCATAGAGATGGAATCAAAGGTGGAATTGCAGACATAAAGATATTAGATTTAGGGAGAGATTTTTGTTGTAGGGAGTCTTTCCTTAATCCCTAAACCCTATTATACTCATAAAAGCTCGTATTATTACACATACTGCAATGTATAAATTGGATATATCACTTCTTACATACCTCTAAAGTCAATTTTACAGTTCTTTTACATTTTAAAACTAGTTTTTTATATCTAAAAACATTAAAAGGATCCTATAAAGTAACTGCTATAAAATCAGATTTTATGTGGTGTGGTATATGTTATATACGATAAAATTAGGCTGAGACTCTGAAGTTTGAAGTTCAATAATACAAAATTTGACACAACCTACTTGTAGTCTTAGTATACTCTTAGTACATCACAATCCATTTAAGAGTCCAGAAACCAGTTTCACTCTGAATATGATCCCATATTCAAAGAATGAACTATCAGCATGCTTAAATAGAATAGAAGAATAATAACACTCACCATCTTGATCTACGGTCACTGTGATAGCTGTGAATGATTTTGGAGAAAAACTCAACTCAGAAACACCATTCGTGGCTTCTATTTCAAAGGTGTAATTTACATGAGACACAAAGTCAACCACAATCACAGAAGAATTGATAAGACCAGTATGTCTTGGGATGAAGCGGATTCCTCCTCCACAGACCTCACACCGATTTGCATCTAATCCACACTTTTTACAGATAACACTATATGTGAGGTCCTTCCTTCCTCCTGTGTCACTTGGTGGACTCCACTCCAAAATAAGAGCTGTTTCATTAATGTTAAAAATCACATTTCTTGGAGCCGAAGGTGGTCCTAGAGAAAAGAAAAGAAATTGAAACATCATTAAGGTCACAAAATTTAAGGCAGTAAATGAAAACTTATATCAATAAGCACATTTTGGTGATTATGAAAATTATTAGGTGCACAACATGGCTGAGTAGAAAGACTCACATATGCTACCTCTGAACCCATAGCCCATAAATTTCCTGTAGAAAGAACTCCCCACAAATTCTGGAGCAATGGAAGTCACACAGCAATACAGTGGAGGAGATTTCCGTTCCAGAGAGCCCTGAAAAACTGACCCCAAAGGTCCGTCGAGCACCAGACAGCGGAGCCCAGCCTTGCCCTGCCCTGGCTGCCGGGCCCTGAGAGGAGCAGATCGAAGCAGGCTTCAGGGACAGAACCTCCAATGGCCGGGAAGGTCCTTCCACCCACAGGCGCTACAGGTCAGTGAGACAGACTTCTGGGCTAGCCGAGAGGGGAGCGGGGTGTCTCCATAACTCAGGCCCCCTCAGGAGGCAGTGGTAGAGGCAGTGATGGCCAGAAGCTCCCGGGGTAGACAGGACCTCAGATCCATTATGGAGGGTCTCCGCATAAACCCCAGAGGAAACTGAGTCTGGGAGGCAGCCCTGCCTTCAACTGAGAATCTGAATTTAATCTTACCTTGAATAGCAGCCCCGCCTGCCACTGAAAGCCCTGAGGCTGGGGAGCAGCATTTGAATCTCAGACCCCAAGCACTAGCTGGGCAGATCTAGGCGGGGGTGGACAGGAATCTCAGAAGTCAAGTAACTGGCTGGGAAAATGCCCAGAAAAGGGAAGAAAAATAAGACCATAGAAAGGTTACTTTCTTGGGTAACAGATGTTTCCACCCTTTCTTTCTGATGAAGAAGTACAATGTTTCCATCAGGGAAAGATATAGAAGCCAAGGCCTCTGCATCCCAAGCATCCGAATCAGATATCCAATGGGCTCAGGCCATGGAAAAGCTCAGAAAGGATTTTGAAAATCAAGTTAGACAGGTGGGGGAAAAACTGGGAAGAGAAACGAGAGAGATGCAAGAAAAGCATAAAAAATGGGTAAATACCTTGCCAAAGGAGACCCAAAAAAATGCTGAAGAAAATAACACCTTGAAAAATAGGCTCACTCAACTGGCAAAAGAGGTGCAAAAAGCCAGTGAGGAGAAGAATGCTTTCAAAAGCAGAATTAGCCAAATGGAAAAAGAGGTCCACAAGCTCACTGAAGAAAATAGTTCTCTCAAAATGAGAATGGAACAGATGGAGGCTAATGACTTTCTGAGAAACCAAGAAATCACAAAACAAAACCAAAAGAATTAAAAAATGGAAGAGACTGTGAAATATCTCATTGGAAAAACAACTGACCTGGAAAAAAGATCCAGGAGAGACAATTTAAAAATGATGGGACTACCTGAAAGCTATGATCAAAAAAAGAGCCTAAACATCATCTTTCATGAAATTATCACGGAAAACTGCCCTGATATTCTAGAACCAGAGGGCAAAATAAGCATTGAAGGAATCCATTGATCGCCATCTGAAAGAGATCCAATAAGAGAAACTCCTAGGAACATTGTGGCCAAATTCCAGAGTGCCCAGGTCAAGGAGAAAATATTTCAAGCAGCTAGAAAGAAACAATTCCAGTATTGTGGAAATACAATCAGGATAACACAAGATCTAGCAGCTTCTACATTAAGGGATTGAAGGGCATGAAATAGGATATTCCAGAAGTCAAAGCAACTGGGGCTCAAACCAAGAATCACCTACCCAGCAAAACTGAGTATAATACTTCAGAGGAAAATATGATCTTTCAACGAAATGGAGAACTTTCAAGCATTCTTGATGAAAAGACCAGAGCTGAGAAGAAAATCTGACCTTCAAACACAAGAATGAGAAGAAGCATGAAAAAACAAACAGCAAAGAGAAGTCATAAGGGACTTACCAAAGTTGAACTGTTTACATTCCTACATGGAAAGACAATATTTGTAACTCTTAAAACTTTTCAGTATCTGGGTAGTTGGTGGGACCCCCCACACACACACACATACACACACATGCACACACATTTACACGTGTGCATGCACACACACACATACACACATGCATGCACACACAGAGACAGAGAGCACAGAGTGAATTGAATAGGATGGGATCATATATTAAAAGACAGTAAGGTAAATGGTGAGAGTGAAATGTAGTGGGAGGAGAGAGGGAGAAATGGAATGGGGCAAATTATCTCTCATAAAAGAGGCAAGTAAAAGACTTTTAAGTGGTATAAAAAGGGAGGCGGTGAAAGAAAAAACATGAAGTTTACTCTCTTCACATTCGACTAAAGGAAGGAATAAAATGCACACTTATTTTATTATGAAAACCTATCTTACAATACAGGAAAGTGGGGGAGGAGATAAGCTGGGTGGGGGGGGATGATGGAAGGAAGGGCAGTGGGAGGAGTGAGCAATTTGAAGTCAACACTCGGGGAGGGACAGGATCAAAAGAGAGAATAGAAACATTGGGGGGCAGGATAGGATGGAAGGAAATATAGTTAGTCTTACACAACACAACTATTATCGAAGTCATTTGCAAAACTACACAGATATGGCCCATATTGAATTGCCTGCCTTCCCAAAGGGAATATTTGGGGAGGGAGGGATGGGGAGAAGTTGGAACTCAAAATTTTTGGAACAACTGTCGAGTATTATTGTTTCTACTAGGAAATAAGGAATACAGTTAATGGGGAATAGAAAGTCATCTAGCCCTACAGGACCAAAGAGAAGATGGGGACAAGAGAAGAGAGGGATGATAGATGAGAGGGCAGATTGGTGATAGAGGAAATTAGAATGCTCGGTGTTTTGGGGTGGGGGTAGGGGACCAATGGGGAGAAAATTTAGAACCCAAAATTGTGTGAGAATGAATGTAAAAAGTTAAATAAATAAATTTATATACTAAAGGAAAAAAATAAAGAAAATTATTATGAACTAAATCTTTCATAAATGACATTTGGATACACTCCATGGCTACAGTACTCAGTAAATTGATATCTCTCTCTTATTCCATATTCCTAAAGTTAATAAGTATTGTAGGAAGAAATGAGAGAAAAGTTGAGAAAGGCAGAGGAGGTAAAGTTTATATGGGGATTATTTAAATATGAAAAAGTTGAAAAATAGGCTACATAAGATTGAGTTAGCATTTGAAATAGCTTTGTTATACAATCTAGTTGTTTTGAGAAAGCTGGCAATTAAAACACTTAAGACTTCAAAAATTATAACAAAGTAGGTTTTCTCAGTATTCTCTGCTAAGGTTATTTTAAACCTCATTGAAGAACTTCTTAGTATTTATACTTTTTAATTTTCATTCTATTGGGCTTTTTGACACAGAAATGCAGAATCAAAGAATCTCAGAGACTTCAGAAATTGCCTGTTTTAACACATACCTGAGAAATAATCTCCTCTACAAAATGTCAGACAAGTGGACATTCATTCCTTGATCAAAGACCACCAATGAGGTCTTTGATTGTCCTCTTAGATGCTATGACAACCCATTTCCCTGTTAGATGGACCAAAAGAATTCTCCTATTTCCCCTGGTATAAGCTATAAATAAGCCTCTTTTCAAATTTTAGTTATTCTTTGGTCTGTCTGCTGGGCCCAAATGGAACACCTTTAATATCTCTTCCGTTTGAAATTCCTTAAAATATTTGAAGCTCCCTGTAGTGACTTTCTTATATAAGTCTCCTCTTTAGCTAAAATTATCCCAGTTCCTACAACTGATTCTCCTATAGCATGATCTTAATGTACTTCATCATCCATATTCCCTGTCTCTGGAAATCTCAATTTTATTAGTCTTTCCTCAAATGTGTTACCCAGAACTGAATACATTGCCCTACATCTTGTATTCATATGAGAGAATAGAGTGAACTTATTACCTCCCTAGTTCTAGATATTAGGTATCTCTTAATGCAAACTAAATTCACAATATTTTTGTCTTTTATATCACACTTTTTTCATTTGTAATGGATTTGTACTCCAATGATAAGGATTTCATAATTAGCTCTATTGTATCTGCACCAGGATTTGAATACATCTAACTGACTTTAATTTCAGCATTTTATCCACTGAACCATCACATTGTCTATATCAGGGTGGGGAACCTGCAGCCTCCAGGTCTCATGTGGCCTTTTAGGTCCCTCTGTACTCTTTTATTAAACACAAACTTCAAGTATGTGAAGCCTTAGAGGTTCATATGTGGCCTGAAGGCTGTTGGTTCCCCAGCCCTAGCTTATATAATTCAATATTATAACTATTTATGATTTATATAACATATTACCCCTCAGATCTATGGATAAAGGAAGAATTTGTGACCAAACAAGAAATAGAGAACATTGAAAAATGTAAAATAGATAATTTTGATTATATTACATTTAAAAAGTTTTTTCACAAACAAAACAAGTAAAATGGTAAGGAAAGCAGAAAACTGGGATTTGTTTTTGTAGCAAGTTTTTCTGATATAGGCCTCATCTTCATATATATAGAGAGAACTGAATCTAATTTATAAAATACAGGTTATTTTTCAATTTATAAATAATCAGAATAGGCAGTTTTCAGACAAATCATTCAAAGCTATCTATAGTCATAAATAACTAATGTTATAGAGGATGTGGGAAAACTGGGACACTAATGCAATATTGGTGGTATTGTAAACTGAGCCAATCATACTGGAGAGCAATTCGGAGCTATGCATAGTCTTTGATCCAGCAATACCGTCTCTAGTTCTATATCCCAAAAATATCAACAAAGGCAGAAAAGGACTCATTTGTACAAAATATGTATAGCAGCTCTTTTTGTAGTCGCTAAGAAATGGAAATTGAAGGGATGCCTATCAATTGAGGAATGGCTAAACAAGCTGTGGCATTTGATTATAATGGAATATTGTTGTGCCAGAAGAAGTGACAAGGAGGATGATTTCTGAGAAACCTGGAAAACCTCACATGAACTAATGAAAAGTGAAACGAACAGAACCAGGAGAAAAGTTGTATACAGTAACAGCAATATAGTTTGAAGAAGAATTGTGAATGATTTAGCTATTCTCATCAATAGAGTGATTCAAGAAAATCCCAAAGCACTAATGATAAAGCATACTGTCCACCTCTACAGAAAGAACTGATAATATTTAATACAGACTGAAGCATGCTATTCTTCACTTTCATTTTCTTTCTTTTCTTCCAGTCTTCTTTTACAAAATTACTAATGTGGAAATTTTTTACATGAAAAAGTTTATATAACATAAACATTTATTAATCCTTTATCTCCAGTGTTGGTAAACAAAAAAGGTTTTTAATATGGACTTGACAAAAGACAAAAATCCATAATTTGTCATGATAGAGTGCTTTTAAGTTAATATTCATTTGTTAGTTAATACACTTTGAGCACAGCTGTTCTGTAATTAAGCTACTTGCCAACAATATTGCCGAGGCAACATTTCTCTTCACCAGCTCCACAGGGATCTCACAAAAAACTTTGTCAAATGCCTTCCTAGAATTAAGATATACTATATATTTCATTCATCTGGCCTATAGCTTAGTAATTCTACTGAAAAAAGGAAACGTCTGTTTTATTATTATTTATAGATTCATAGACTGTAAAATCTGGAAGAAGCCCTAGACAACAGAGTTTGAGTTCTAAAATTTGCAACTAAATCAACTGAGATGAAAAGAGCTTCGCCTTGAGCATTTTGCTCAGTTATGTAGCTAGTAAGTGGTGACAACAGGACTAGAGAGAGGTCTGAACTGGTATTGCAGCTCTCATTATAGTACCACCAATGTAGATAAGCTTTCATTCATATAAAGAATTCCAATTATTGAAATTCCTCCCACCTATGGAAATCAGGAACTTATATGTAACTTGAGTCTTAGTTTCATTTGGACACTGAGAAGTTAAGTGACTTGTGCAATTTTGCATTATTAGGGTGTGCAGAAGATGGCATTATTCACTTTGTTCTCACTCCAAGGCTGTTCCTTTATATACTGCCTCTGTACTTTCAATATAGTTAAAAACAGAAGAGTAGCATATAAAAAGCTAGCTATTTTTATAAATTTTTAAAAGTTATTTATCCTCTCTCTCAGAAGTGTTTTTTCAAGTTTTCTTTCTGAAATTCACACACATACGCAGTACACACACTACGCACACACAGACATACATGTTTTTTTTTTCCTTTTTATAAAATAAAATGTCCATGTAGGTAGTAGAAATAACATCTCTACAAATTTGAAGCTATTTCTCTTAGTATCTATGTCTTAGAATTATACCTCCTTCAAGTTTCTGAATTTTGAAGTTTCCTTATCTGAAGACAATGATAATATCCAACTCAAAACAATTTATTTGAAGGGAGAATATCAGATAGATTCTAAATACGAAGTATAGTCTTAAGGTGTATCAGAAGGGCCTCATTACCAAATTCATCTAATACTACAAGACTAATTCTCAGGTAAAATGGAGTCTCCAAACATAGTTGTGGCACCTGAAATATGCAGTAAGGAGACAAAGATGCACACTATTGCCACAATCACTTTCTAGTCACATAGATAAGCCTACATCAAAGAAGGTGCCTATAAATTACAGCAACACAACTCCACTTTTTCTGAACCTTTGGAAACACCCACTTGAAAAGGTTGAAGAGAAAAAGGAGTCAGTGAAGGAGACAGAGAAGAAATTAGTAGAAGGGTATAGATTTAATTACGTTGGAGTGACCAACAATGTTACATTCTGAAAGGTCAAAAAGAATAAGACTGGAGGGATCTTTTCTACAGTTCTATAATGGTGACCAGTCTATAACTATAGCAGGTGTGGCACACTCGTCTTCCTCCTTAAATACCTCTATACTCCCTCAGTATCACTGAGGGACAAATACAACTCAGCTCTAACTATTTGGGCACTGTCCTTTGCTGAAGTGCTGAAAACCACTCAGATCTCTGAGTTTTTTTACTCTTGCGAGGATCTGACAATAATCTATCCATAATCTCCCCTTCCCTCTCACTCAAGATAAACTTCTAGGCTAAAGTATCTCTGATTCTTAACTCTCTTTTGTCCCAGTTCCTCTATAAAAAATAAACTCAAAGAATAACAAAATGTGACACGAGGAATTCAACAACCATCCAGTCCAATTCACACATGAAAGCAACGTCCACTATAAGAAACTCAACAAGTACATATTACACTTGCCTTTATTTTCAATTTTGATTTGATGTTGATGCCATTTTAATGCTTCACAGTGTGTGTATCTTTGGCACCTTGTCCAATTTTTTGCTATCACTGGCCTGACAATTCTTATGCCACTATAACCTCAAACATCCGACTTCTCTACTCTCCATTTTTAGAAATCTGAGCATAGAAAAGATAGTGGGGGAAAATCAAGCAGATTTCATTCATTACAAATCTACAATGTATGATTTTTAGCTGAACCCTTATAAAGTGCAAGAGACCAGCAAATCATTTACTCTACTTTAATCACTTTTCTATTTTTTCAGACATGACTGTCCGAAACCATCACCCCACAAGTTCACATACATCCCCACTCTATGTAAGAACATCAGATGGCAGCCTCTATCCCTCTCCATTGCAAAGATTATGGCCATCATAATATGTCATATGCCTTGACTTATCTTCCTTTATGTAAAACGTTTCAGCATAATCATTCTATTATTTTTTCCTCCTGGACACTGAAGAAACTTTGCCTCTTCATTGCATTCCTTTTCTACTTCACTGGGTCCCTGCCTCTTTTTTTCTCAGATGTCTTCAATCTCTCCTCTGGTTCTTGCTCATCCATCTCCAAATTGCTTCTCAGTTCTTCACAACTATATAAGTTCCTTGAGGACAGAAATTATTTCATTATTTGTATTTATGTCACCACAGGCTCAGGCAGTGCTGATACATAGTAGGTGCTTAATAGAGGCTGGCCGATCAGATGATTTATTTATTATATAAAGCCTTCCAATTACTCTTCTATACTTTAAGGACAGCTCTGCTGTATCTCTTCTATTTAATTTTAAATGAAAAGTTTTCAACATCCAATGCTTACATTTCCTAAATTTCCTTCCAAACCGCTGCAATTAGATGTACAACTCCACAACTCTACAGAAAATTTTCTCAGAGTTTACCACAACTATCTAATTTTCAAATGCAATGGTATATTTTCTAGTCTCCATTATCTTTAACCTGGTAACGTTTAATATTGTTGCTCATTCCTCCCTTATTCCAATTGTTCATTTTCTCTCTTTCACTGGGTTTCTGCTGACTAGAATTCCTTTCTGGAGAAAAAGGGAAGGGAATGCCATGAATCCATTTAATGAGATGCAGAAGAGTGATTTATCTATAGGGGGAAGAAGGAAACATCAGGTAGATGTTTCAGCATCTTCTGTCTTATTTTTTTCTATTTTCTCTGTTGTTGAAATAAGGTGATTGATATATTAAAATATTGGATATGTATGGATTTATTTTTTATATTTTATTAAAATCACACAACACAATTTATTTTTTTGAAATTATATGAATTTATTTAAAAGAACCAGAATGTTGTGCAAATGTAAATTTCTTAAAATTATAATTGTTACTGAGCCCAATTCTTTGCTAACTTAATAAGGGAAAATGATTTTATGCCTCATGTGGAAAATTCAACTTTTAGAGGAACTGGACTATGTGGACATAAATTGAAATTTTCTAAAAGAAATGAACGAAAAACCCAACTCAATTCAATTGTGTGTGTACACATGTATCTTTTTGGATGTGCTAGACTATTAGCAACCTCTTCAAGGCACTGGAAACTATTTCTAGTGTTGTATTACACATTTTTTAACGACACATCCATCTCCTATTCATCTGCTTTTAGAATTCTGAATGAGGAAGATAAAATTAGTTAAAATTTGCAAGAATTAAGAAACCTAAAAGATATGTGGTAATTCATTTACATATTGAAGACACATGCTTAAGGAATAGAAAGTAGGGAAAGAGAAGAGGAAAAGGAATTGGAGGGAAGAGAGTAAAAAGAAACAAAAATAAAAACCTAGGGATGTAAATGGGAGATGAAAGAATGACAGAACAAAGCACAGAAAGAGTAGAAAACAAAGTAAAAAAGAAAGTTTTAATTACAACAATTGTCAAAATTCCTAACAGCAAACAGCTCTTGGAAACTCTTTTGCTATGTCCAA
This sequence comes from Bettongia penicillata ogilbyi, assembly GCA_023548195.1. NCBI lineage: Eukaryota > Metazoa > Chordata > Mammalia > Diprotodontia > Potoroidae > Bettongia > Bettongia penicillata. The sequence continues at coordinate 1,809,293 of JAJHZJ010000190.1, forward strand.
TTAAATTTCATATCTTCAGTTAAGCAGTCTTATTTCAGCTGTCACTTTCCTGAATTCCTGAAGCATTTATTGTCTATTATTTGAGAAAGGCTGATTTATGAGTAATTCAGTTCTATATAAATCCTCTATTTCCAACTTTTTGAGGTCAGAGCATTTGGCTTGCCTTCTTTTGCATCACCCTCAGAGAGAGACAAAGACTAGACACAACATAAACACAAGTTATCTATATTATTTTTAATTTTAATTTTTCATTTCTTTTAATAAATTTATTTATTAAACTTTTTACATTCATTTTCACAAAATTTTGGGTTCCAAATTTTCTTCCCATTTGTCCCCTCCCCCACTCCAACACAACAAGCATTCTAACTTCCCCTATCACCAATCTGCCCTCTCTTCTATCATCCCTCCCTTACCTTGACCCCATCTTCTCTTTTGTCCTGTAGGGCCAGATAACTTTCTATTCCCCATTACCTGTATTTCTTATTTCATAGTAGCAAGAACAATATTCTACAGTTGTTCCTAAATATTTGAGTTCCAACTTCTCCCCATCCCTCCCTCCCCACCCATTCCCTTTGGGAAGGCAAGCAATTCAATATAGGCCATACCTGTGTAGTTTTGCAAATGACTTTGATAATAGTGGTATTGTGTAAGACTAACTATACTTCCCTCCATCCTATCCTGACCCCCGTTGCTTCCAATCTCTCCTTTGATCCTGGCCCTCCTCAAGAGTGTTGATTTCAAATTGCTCCCTCCTCCCATTGCCCTCCCTTCTATCATCCCCCCCCACCCTGCTTATCACCTTCTCCCCCACTTTCTTGTATTGTAAGATGGGTTTTCATATCAAAATGAGTGTGCATTTTATTCCTTCCTTTAGTCGACTGTGATGAGAGTAAATTTCATGTTTTTCTCTCAGCTCTCCTTTTTTTCCCTCCTCTAAAAATGCTCCTGCCTGCCTCTTCTATGAGAGATAATTTGCCCCATTCCATTTCTCCCTCTCTATTCCCAATACATTTCTCTCTCACTGCTTAACTGCATTTTTTAAGATATGATCCCATCCTATTCAATTCACTCTGTGCTCTCTGTCTCTGTGTGTGCATGCATGTGTGTATGTATGTATGTGTGTGTGTGTGTGTGTGTGTGTATGTAATCCCACCAACTACCCAGATACCGAAAAGTTTCAAGAGTTACAAATATTGTCTTTCCATGTAGGAATGTAAACAGTTCAACTTTAGTAAGTCCCTTATGACTTCTCTTTGCTGTTTACTTTTTCATGCTTCTTTTCATTTTTGTGTTTGAAAATCAAGTTTGCTTTTCAGCTCTGGTCCTTTCATCAAGAATACTTGAAAGTCCTCTATTTCACTGAAAGACCATTTTTTCCCCTGAAGTATTATACTCAGTTTTGCTGGGTAGGGTGATTCTTGGTTTTAGACCTAGTTCCTTTGACTTCTGGAATATGCTATTCCATGCCCTTTCACCCCTTAATGTAGAAGCTGCTAGATTTTGTGTTATCCTGATTGTATTTCCACAATACTGAAATTGTTTCTTTCTAGCTGCTTGCAATATTTTCTCCTTGACTTGGGAATTCTGGAATTTGGCCACAATGTTCCTAGACACTTCTCTTTTTGGATCTCTTTCAGGTGCTTATCAATGGGTTCCTAGAATACTTATTTTGCCCTTTGGTTCTAGAATATCAGGACAATTTTCCTTGATGATTTCATGAAAGATGATATCCAAGCTCTTTTTTGATCATGGCTTTCAGGTAATCCCATAATTTTTAAATTGTCTCTCCTGGATCTATTTTCCAGGTCAGTTGTTTTTTCCAATGAGATATTTCACATTCTCTTCCATTTTTTCATTCTTTTGGTTTTGTTTTGTGATTTCTTGGTTTCTCATAAAGTCATTAGCCTCCATCTGTTCCATTTTAATTTTGAAAGAACTGTTTTCTTCAGTGAGCTTTGAACCTCCTTTTCCATTTGGCTAATTCTGCTTTTGAAAGCATTCTTCTCCTCATTGGCTTTTTGCACCTCTTTTGCCAATTGAGTTAGCCTATTTTTCAAGGTGTTATTTTCTTCAGCACTTTTTGGGGTCTCCTTTAGCAAGGTGTTCACCTGCTTTTCATGCTTTTCTTGCATCTCTCTCATTTCTCCTCTTAGTTTTTCCTCCACCTAACTTGATTTTCAAAATCCTTTTTGAGTTCTTCCATGCCCTGAGCCCACTGAATATTGAATCCAGATGTTTGGGATACAGAAGCTTTGACTTCTATGTCTTTTCCTGATGATAAGCATTGTTCTTCCTCATCAGAAAGGAAGGGAGGAGATATCTGTTCACTAAGAAAGTAACCTTCTATGGTCTTATTTCTTTTCCCTTTTCTGGACATTTTCCCAGCCAGTTACTTGACTTCTGAGTTTCCTTGCCACACTCACCTCACCCCCAGTCCCACCGAGTTAGCGCTTGTGGTCTGAGATTCAAATACTGCTTCCCAGTCTCAGGACTTTCAACGGGGGGTGTGGGGGCAGGGCTGCTATTCAGTGTGAGATTACGTTCAGCTGCTCAGGTGGGGGCAGGCTCTCTGCACTGGACTCAGTTCCCTTAGGGGGTTTATGCGGAGACCTTCAATAATGGATCCAAGCTCCTATCTGCTTTGGGAGCTCCTGTCCACTGCTGCCTCTTCTGCTTCCTCCCAAGGGGGCCTGAGTCATGGAGACACCCCACTCCCCTTTTGGCCAGCCAAACAGGCTCTCTCACTGACCTTTTTGCCTGTGGGTGGAGGGAATTTCAGTTTCTGGAGATTCTGTCCCTGAAGCCTGCTCAGATCTGCTCCTCTCGATGCCTCATGGCCAGGGCAGGGCGGGGCTCAGATCCAGGTCCAGTGCATAACGGACCTTTGGTGTTGGTTTTTCAGGTCTCTCTGGAACAGAAATCTCCTCCACTCCATTGTTCTGTGGCTTCTGCTGCTCCAGATTTCTTTGGGAGCTCTTCTTCACAGATATTTTCTGGGCTGTGTGTTAGGAGCTAGCATATGTGAATCTTTCTACTCCTCCATCTTGGCTCCTCCCCTCTAATTTTTCATTTTTATTGAGAAGGGCTTGAGGTACCATGAGAACTTTCTGCTCCTAGTTAAAGGATATGAACTATATTCAGAATTAAAATATAATTCTTGCATAATTGTTATTGGTTAATATGAAATTATTTCCTAACACTTCACAGATTCATGTAAAAATTCTGTGACATCTTCATATTGAGGGATTTTTTCTGTTCCTTTTCAAAGCTTGCAACTTTGTTATATCTGTGTCTTCTGAGTTCTTCTAGGACTGTAGGCATGATCATATGAATACATCATAATGAATTGGGCCTTAAGCTCCAAAGTTCTGGTTCCATCCTAGTTGTTGAGAACGTTTCTCTTTTCCTCCCTGCGTTTTTCCCCAGCTTCTATTTCCTGCATACAGTGTGAGTTTTTTAATGGAAAATATTATCTGACAGGTTAAGTATGTCAATACATTATGTAGGGAAAACTTCTGGTCAGAACTGTTGTCCTGGTATATTGAACAGGAGATTGTGATTAAGGCAAATATTGGACTAAGCGATCTCTGAGGTTTCTTCAGCTCTTCCATTCGATATTTCATAAGGGACAGGAACAACATCTTAAATCTTCACAACACATTCTGCTTTGACATACTACATTTTCAATGTGACAGGAAAACTGTGATAAGGATTCAGAGAAAGAGTACATGGAAATTTGCAGGTTTGTTATTCCTACCTGGACTTCTACCTGGGATAGTAGGACTCATTATTATAATAATCCTTCTACCAGGTGATATATTCAAATTGTTGATTTTTTTTATAGTGGAAACATGAATAATTGTTCATTCATATTTTCATGAACATGAAGAATGTTATCAACTATGTCATGGGAGTCTGCGAGTATATAACTGTCTGCCTGAAGGTATTTTTTAAAGCACTTTTCTAATTCAAGGGTCCTCATGCCCATTTGCATGATGATTAAATAGCTTTTTAATTGCCATTAAATTATGCCAGCTAAACTGTGATTTCATGCAAATATTATACTGTAATGACATGCAGTGAATCATTTACTAAGATTTGGAACTTGGAAAAAGGAGACAATTAATTCTGGCCCTCAGATTCAACTAAATTATGTATCACTGGAATTTTAGGAATGTGGCCTGATTGTTTTGTTATCATTTATAAATTATGCAAAGATTATGTGACACATGGAAAAACCTTGGCAGCAATAACCCTTGTGGAGACATCTGTGTTAAAAGCTCTCAGAGATTCTTTATGTTGATTCCCACCCTCATCTCTCTTAATGGAAACAAGTTTTACATACAAATGACAATGCAATTATATTTTTCCTTCCCCCAACAACCATTGACAATAAAATGATAAGTTATTTTTGCTGAAACTAAGCTATTTTTCATACCCATAATGTAAGTTTTTATAAGGAAACATAAACTTATGTTTGCTTGTATATTTGAAAGTTATTTTAGTCATATCAATTGCTTGAAATTTAGGTTTCTTAAAACTGGTGTCTTTCTGTGGCTTAGGAAAACAGGGAGCATTAAATCACATCTGATCTTTCTCTTTCCTCCTCTCCCTCCCCATAGACACACTCAACATTTGATCTGTTTCTGTGGTTCTTCAAATGGAAGCAGTAGAAGAGATTTTTTAGTGGGGGGATAGGGTGGGATATGAAGATGGTGCTCATTTATTTTTCAGATCAGCGTGTATTTCCTCTGATCAAAGAATATCAGAGTTGCATGATACCTTGAAGATTATCTTATCTACTCCCTTATATTACAAGCAAACAGAATGAGGTCCAAAGTCAAGTGACTCATCTAAGGTCATAAACTATTTCCTAGTGAAATTGGGATTAAAATTAATGTCTCCTATCTCATAGTCTGATACTCTTTTTTTAAAATTAATTTATTTTTGTTTTCAGCGTTCACTTCCACAAGATTTTGAGTTCCCTCTCTGTGCCCCAAGACAGTGTGAATTTCTGATTAGCCCTTCCCTCAGATCTGCCTTCCCTTCTAACACCTCCCCATCCCTTCTTTTATGGTCCTTCCTTACATTTTCCTATAGGGCAAGACAGATTTATATACCCCACTGCATGTATATCTTATTTACTATTTAAATGTAGAAACAATTTTTAACATACATTTTAAAACTTGTGAGTTCTAGTCAAGATGGCAGAGTGAGAGCATGGACTCACCTAAACCCTACCACAAATTCCTTCAGTTACCTCTAAAAGCAGAATTCAAGCCAATTTTAGAGTAAAAGAATCTACTAGGAGGCAGAGTACGGCAGATTTCCAGTTCAGGATAGCCTGAAAGGTTGATGAGAGTCTAGAAGAGCTGAGTGAGAGAGAAGTACAAGGACCCCAATAATAGCATCAGCCACTCCTGAGACTATCAGAGCATAGACTAAATGCTTAAAAGTCACCTACTTGAACTTCTGGGATCCAAGTTGATGGAGTAAACTGTAAGTGCTCTCATCCTCCCTATGATGACCTTGAAAAACCCAGAGAATATTTCCCCAGAAAAATTCCTAGAATAATGGGTAATAATAGAAGAAGGGGCACACCACTCTCTTAGCTTAGGAGGCTAGGCAGATTGAGTACCTCTTGTGATTGAATGTGTGTATGTGTTCGTCCTTCCTTGCCAAAGAAGACCATGAAGGTGTCCCAGACACCTCCCACCTGAACCTCACCTCAGCAAACCAGGAGGAAATCCTGAAGCCCAGTGGAGTGGAGCCTGTAAGCATCAACACCAGGACACCAGGCATACCTTAGGACAGCCAGGGGAATTGGGCAGATACCAGCACAGATGGGTGTTCACCAGTCTCTGAGTCTGCCTGTACTCTAGCACAGACCTAGAGGATCAGGAGATGTCCTGTGGCTAGGCCACCCTTCCCCCACACCACACTCACTGAACTTCAGTGTAACCCCTGGGAAACTCAGAAAGACTTGACATGGCCTTGGCCATGATACACACCAGCCAGATCACCACCAAGTAAGCTGCAGCATTCTAGTATTTAGATGTAAGAACCAGAGACAACAACACACAAAGCCTCAAGTTCTCAGTACAAAAATTGTGGGACAGAGCTCCCTGAGTCCCAGAAACAGAGATGCACTTTAAAAGCCAGAAAAAAGGCAATCACCATGAGCAAGAAGCAAATCAGAAAATAGAAGACCATAGAATCTCAATATGGGTACAGAGAAGATCAAAACATGAACTCATAAGAGGGCAGCATTGACACTGTACTCACATCTGAAACATCAGAAAGGAATATGAACTGATCTGAAGCTAAAAGGGCATTCTTGGAAGAGTTCAAGAAGAATTTTAAAAGTCAAACTAGAGAGTTAGAAGAAAAATTGGCCATGATTTTAAAAATATATCTGACAAAATAAAAAAAAAAAGAATTCACTGAGGAGAACAACTCCTTAAAATGGAAAATTGGAGAAATGGATAAAGAGGTTGTATCATAAAGGCAATATTCACAGCACTGGTGGTGACTATGAATATGCTGGCATAGTTCTCAGTCACAAAGTATAAACGACTCTCCACATAGAAGGCAGAAGAAAAACATTTATTTAGACACCAGAAAGCCAAATTCCAAAAGTAGGAAGAAAATCTATCATGATAACCAAGAAGTTAATGAACACGATCACCACAGGGGGAAAAGTCATTCCCAAGCCTTCCCCCCTCAGCCAGGAACTTCTCACAGACAAACACTCACGAGCCTGAACCTTGCTGTGCCTGCCTACCTACTTGCTTTATCCTCTTCCCTGAGCAAAGTGACTTTCTTCCTGGTTCTGCTCCTCCCTTCTTCTTCCACCAGGTCAGCAAGCTCTTCCAACAACATGTGACTTAGGCTTTCAGGTGATTTAAGCAGGTCATATGGACCCACTAATGAATGAGAAATATCTTTCAATTTAAATTACTATTACATTTGGCCTCATGATCTTTCATATTTATTACATAGGTTGGTGGGGTAATGAGAATCAACAGTATTTTAAGAAGGGTAACAGAAAATAAGCATATGAAACACTATATTAGGAAACTGGTGTCAATAGAACTTTACCAAAGTATAACATGGATCACACAAAATGAGCGCATAAAATAATATTTTAAAGTGGGACTTGAGCAGAAGCACCCCATCCTTCCTCTCTAGAACACATGAGCTCCAACATCTCGGGGTAAAGGATGAAGATCTCTTCTTCCATAGCTACTTCCTGTTGAAATTGGATGTAGAACTGTACTTGCCCCAAGAGGTCCCATTCAAAGGGTCAGCTCTGTAGCTGGCATCCAGAGATTGGCTGATGTCAGTTCCAGGGGTGATACAGCACATCTGACAGGAGGTGACATACAGCTTAAACAATCAGGTATCTGTAGGTGGAGGGTACTAAACCTGCAGAAAATAAATCTGACATATGAGAAAAAGAAAGTGACAATAACCAGAAACAGGGTAGATATAGGGTCGGCCATGCTTCCGGAGTCCATGAAACTACTGCCATAGCCTCATTCATGGTAGAATATATGAGTTAAAGGTACAATTTAGTAATCATCCATTCCTGAATAAACAACAGTTAGGATATTATTTTTCCTATGTGTTATAATTTCTGCAGCCTTTGGAAAGTTGTCTGGTTTCTGCATTACCCATATTTTAGCTCCCAAGTTATTCTATCAGTAGAACCCAATCCTTCAGTTCCTCTGGTAGTTATTTCAGAAGGAGGATGAATTTTCACAAAAGGTATTGTTTCACAAAAAAGAATGATAGAGTGAACCATTCTATCATTTTTACAAAACTGTATGGGTTTTGGAATGTCACAAATTTTGGAATGTCACAAAAATTTCTCCTTGATAATTAGAATCTATCTCTTTAGTCAATACATGTATTCTTCAAGTTGCTAATCCTTATTTTGGTAATATCTTTCCAAAATGATTCTTAGGGATTCTCTCTCATATTCTAGTAGAGATTGTTCTTATTGCTTTCCTATCCAACCATTAATCCTCAATGTGCTCTAAACAATGTAATTGATATCCTGCCTAACCAGGTGTCCCTGCACATGGTGCTGGGACATCTGGCTTTACAGTCTACTACTCAACATTTAGGATCTTATATATTTGTTTTTTTCCTAACTGGCAGATTTGGGGTCATCATTCTGGCTAGAGGTGTACTTCCTCCCAGTGGTTTGTTGTTCAAATTATGTAAAGCAATGAACAAATTATCTTTCTTATCTTGATAAGAATTATTAAAACAACTTACTTAACTGTTCTTTCAATGATCCATTCATTCTTTCAATTAAAGTAGATGCTTGTGAATAATGTGGAATATGACATATCTATTCTATGTTGTTTAATATACAATATCTACTCATTTGATTACCTATGAAATGTGACACATTGTAACTTTGAATGTGCATTGGGGTTCCAAAATACATTCTTATGGTATCTGAAGTTTTATAGGTATTTTTCTGGGTCAAATTCTTATAGTGAAAAATTACTAGTATACCTGAATAGGTTTCAACACAAGTACATACAAACTTGCAGCCTTTATCTTGAAATAGGGGTCCCATATAATCTATTCGCTGAATTTGAAGTGGTACTTTGCCCTTGCTACCTCTCCAGTTTGTTCCTTTTCCAACTGACATACATAACATTCTCCTGCTAGTTTTAACAATGAATGTGAGATAGTAATACCTCAGTCTTGTATCCAGTGATATGTGGCCTGGACCCCTACATGGCCAGCCATTTGATGAACCAATTTTGCTAGTACTGGATCATCAGTTGGAGTCAGAGTAGGGACAATATGCTAAGTAGCAAACTTTGCTGGATGATCGGCATGTGCATTATCCTCACGTTCTGATATGGTGAAGACCTTGTGAGCATCGACATGAAAAACTGACAAATTAGTAACCAAAGACACATTCCATATATCTTCTCTTAATATTTTGCCTCAGACTAGTTTGCCATGAATCTCCCAATTTCGATTTTTCCACATGAGCATCCATGTAGCTAATCTGTTAGTTACAACCCAGAAATCATTAAATATATGTCACTGTCCTCTTTGTTCTGTTTTGATAGCTTAGTGTACTGCCATAAGTTCAGCATACTGACTACTGCCACCTATCCCAGTACTTTACAAAGACCACTGAGTACATGGGTTATAAGCTACCACTTTCCATTGTCTTTTGTGGCCCAAATATTTTGTTATCCCATCAGTAAGTCATATATGTGTCTTTTGTTCTTCAGTTAATGAACTGTATCCCTCATTCCATTTTACGAAGGACTGTAATAACTGTTGCCTTGGCTCAGAGAGTATATCATTGCTCTCAATATCTATGTTTGCTATGGATTCATGTAAGGCAGAAAATCCACTTTTGACTCTTTTAGATCTATTTCGAATATACTATTTCAATTTAATTATGCTAGTTTGTTGTGCATGTCCAATTCTATGAGATGCTGAGGTGCTCATTACCCAAGTCATAATTGAAACTCCAGGCCTTAATATTGCCTCATGACTTAAAGTAAGTTGTTCAATTTCTGCCAAAGCCCAATATACAGCTAACAATTGCTTTTCAAAAGAAGGATATTGAGCTCTAGATGAAGGAAGTTTCCTAGACCAAATTACTAAGGGTATATTTCAGCCTTGTTAATTTTGCCATAAAGTCTAGTTTGCATATTCATCTTGTACAGTCACTTGTAATTTCACTGGGCCACTTTGCATAGACCATAAATCTAAGGTCAATTGAATAGCAACCTTAGCTTCATCAAAAGCTTTACTTTTCTCAAGCCTCAATAAAATTCATATTTTTCTTAATAATTTTATATAAGGTTTTCAAAATTTGTCTTAGATGTGGTACGTGATTTCACCAATATCCAAATAATTTGATAAACTTTTGGGCCTGTTTATTATTGGTGAGGATAGGAATATCCTGAATCTTTTCTCAAGCTTGCAGGAGAATCTCTTGCAGACCCTGACTTCATTGTATACCCAAAAACTTTACAATTTCAGATTGTCCTTGAATCTTTGCAATGTTAATCTCCAATGCTCTGCTTTTCATATGATCAGTTTAAAGCATCAGATTCTTCTCCACTTCTTCTACAGATTTTCCTTGTATCATAATATCATATATGTAGTAGGGAAGCTATACACCAGGTAGCTCTAATTCATCCAAATGTTTAGCCACAATCCTTTGACAAATAGAGGGGCTATGCAGATTTCCTTGTGGTAAGTATGTAATAATACATTGTTGGTCCTGCCAAGTGAAATGAAATTGGTTCAATTGTTTCCATCACCCCCAAAAGTAGGTGCCCTATTTCTCCAATTATTAGAGTCAAAATTAAGCACTTCTTAGCAGGAGGAGCTGGCTTCCCTATTATATTCCTATGAGAAACTGTAAAGGGGGCATCATAGTATACATCTGCACTTCTAATAATTATAGCAGTCTTCATTATCTCCTCCTTTAACTTTCTTATATAGTTGCTAAGTGAATACCAGGGTCTGTCTCCACAAGATCACATAGGATCAGTAGGATATTGACCTATTGCAGTCTTCTGCAGCAAAAACTAACAGATTAATTTTATTACTACCTCCTTGCATATTGTAATCTCCAAAAGTTTGCTGTACAAAAAGATTCTGACTGACACCTATAAATTTCAAACAGGCCATGGGAACTCCAGATATTCCTCCACCTCCTTCATGACTGATTCTCAAAATCTAAGATATTAATGATTCTCCCATCCTTTGGGGAAACTGACTCAAAATATCTGTCACCTCCTGATGAGTAAAACCTCATTTACTTTCCTAAACACTGTGTTGCCTCCTTACTTCTCCTGTTTCCACCTCACTGTTGGATGTGCTTCTATGTGAGAAACTTCTCCCTCTAACATTATTTCACGTCCTTGTTCTGACTTTCTTACATCACTGTGACAAATAGGCTAGGTCTGTACATATATGCATTGCTTTTGTCAGTCTTCAGCTTCTTATAAGCTAAATGAACAATGTCTTTTTCCACCTGAGAACCCACAACCTGCTCCCTTAAAGGAGAGATCAAAGGATGAGAATTCCCATGCAAACTATTTTCCCATCTGAATGTTTTGTTTAAGTAGCTTGTCTTTGCTTTTACATATGATACAGTAGTCTGTTAGTAAAATCCAGTCTCTCCTACTTATCTTTACCAGCTCCTTCCTGGGCTAATTGGAATTCCTTGCAAAAACCTGTCCAAGTCTCCAATTTCCCCCTCGTGTAAACTTGCTTCCAAGTTTTCACAGGGTCCAGTGCTTTTAGCCCATTCCCTAGCAAAGGAAGAATACAATAAATCATCCCAACCTGGGATACTAGTAACTTCATCTAACTGTTTTCTGCCTCCAAATAGAGATTTTATAACTTGTGATCATCTTCATGATGCCAAATATGTTGTCAAGGCAATATTCACAGCACTGACGATGGCTATGAATATGATGGTGTAGTTCTCAATCACAAAGTATAAAATACTCTCCATATAGAAGGTAGAAGAAAATCATTCATTTACACACCAGAAAGCCAAAACCAAGAACCAGAAAGTAAAATCTGTCATGGTGACCAAGAAGTTAATAAACATGATCACCACAGGGGGCAAAACCCAAGCCTCCCATGCTCTTCCAAGGCCTTCTCAGAAGCAAACACTCACAAGTCTGAGCCTTGCTGTGCCTGCCTGTGTACTTTCTCCTCCCTCTCTACCATGCTCAATCACTTCCTCCTGGTTCTACTTTACTCTTCCTGTTCTGCAAGGTCCTCTCACCACATGTGACTTAGGTTTCCAGGTGATTTAAGCAGGTGATCTAGGCCTATTAATGAATGAGGAAGATCTCTTCATTTAAATTGTTATTAGAGAGGTACAAAATCTAACTGGAGAAAATGACACCTTTAAAGGAACAATTGGACAAATGGAAAAGGAGGTACAAAATTTAACAGAAGAAAACAATTTATTAAAAATTAGAATTGGGCAAGTAGAAGCTAATGACTTTATGAGACATAAAAAATCAGTCAAACAAAATCTAAATAATGAAAAAATAAAACAAAATGTAAAGCATCTCATTGGATATTCAACTGACCTGGAAAATTGATCAAGGAGAGAAAATCTAAGAATTATTGGTCCACAGAAAAGTCATGATGAAAAAAAGACTCTGGACAACATCTTCCAAGAAATCATCAAGAAAAACTTCCCTGAAGTTCTAGATCCAGAGGGAAAACTAGTCATCAGAGAATCAATTGATTAACTTCTGAAAGAGATCCCAAATGGAAAACATCAAGGAATATTGTTGCCAAATTCCAGAATTATCATGTCAAGGAGAAAATACTTTAGGAAGCCAGAAAGAAACCCTACAGATACAAATAGACTATGGTCACGATCACACAGGACATTGCAACTTCTATATTAAAAGATCTGAAAGATTGCAATATAATATTCCCTCAGAGAAAGGAGCTTGGAATAAAATCAGGGATCAATTAAGCAGCAAAATTGAGCATAATATTTCAGACAAGGAGATATACATTCAGTGAAATGAGATATTTCCAGATCTTCATGAAAAGGCCAGAGTTCAACAGAAAAGTTGTTCTTCAAATACAAGACTAAAGAGAGGTATAAAAAAGTAAATGGGGAAAAAACTGGATATGCAATAAGGGCAAACCATTATATTCTTATATGGAAGGATGATATTTGCTAATCTTAAGAATTGTATATTTATTATGACATTTAAAAAGGATCTACATAGAGGAAGTACACACAAATTAACTTATGTGATGACAAAAAACACAATTAAGGGGTGTGAAGGAATTACAACAGACAAAAGAAAAAAAGGAGGCAGAAAAAAGTAAATTACATTACAGGAAGATTGACAGGAGAGGGAAAAAGGGAATGGAGATGAACATTGTTTGAACTTAGCCCTCATCTGATTTGGTTGAAGGAGGGAACAATATACTTAGCTAAGTATAGAAATCTAACTGCCCTACAGGCAGTTGGAGGGGAATAGGGAAAAAAGGGAGGGAGAGTTAATAGAGAAAGAAGCACTAGTAAGGAAAAAGGAAATGAAAGCAAGTGCGATTGATATAAGAGAGGGAAGATTGAGGGAAGAGGTAGTCAAAAGTAAAACTCTATTTAGGAGGGGAACCAATAAGGGAGAAGTAAAAGCATAAACTGGGGAGGATAGGGTGGAGAGAATTACATAGATAGTAAACATAACTGCGAATATGAATGGGATGAACTTTCCCATAAAATGGTGGTGAATATCAGAATGGATTAAAATCCATAATCCTACAACATGTTTTTTTTTTTTTTTTTTTTTTTTTTTTTTTTTTTTTACGAGAAATACATTTGAAACAGGAGGATATATATAAATACAAGGTAAAGGTAAAGGCTGGAGCAGCCTATATTAGGTTTCACCTTGTGTAAAAAAAGCAGGGGTAGTAATGCTAATCTCAGGCAAAGCAAAAGTAGAAATAAGTTTAATCAAAAGTGATAAGGGAGAAAACTATACCCCGCAAAAAGGCACTAAAGACAATGAAGTGGTATAGCATCCAAATTCTTAGAGGAGGAGTAAAGGGAGTTAAAAGAAGAAATGGATAGCAAAACTGTACTACTGAGGGAACTCAACCTTTCCCTCTCTGAAACTGATAAATCTAATCTCAAAATAAACAGGAAAGTAATTAAGAAGGTGAATATAATTCTGGATAAGATAGATATGATAGACCTATGAAGACAAGTGAATGAGAATAGAAAGGAATATACCATTTTCTCAGAGCTACATGGCACATGCACAAAACTGACTATGTACTAACACATAGAATTCTCACAATCCAGTGCAGAAAGGCAGAGATATTCAATGCATCCTTTTCAGATCATGAAGCAATAAAAATTATAGGTAATAAAGGGCCATAGAAAGATAGACTAAAAATTAATTGGAAGCTAAATAATCTAATCCTAAAGAATGAATGGGTTGAACACCAAATCTTAATAATAATCAATAACTTCATACAAGAGAATGACAATAATGAAATAATCGAGTAAAACTTATAGAATGCTGTAAAAGCAGTTCTGAGGGGAAGTGTTACATCACTGAATGCTTGCATGAATAAAATACAGAAAGAGATGAAAGAATAGGGCATGCAACTGAAAAAGAAAAAAAAATACCAAATTAAAAATCCCCAAGTAAATACTGAATTAAAATATTGAAAACTAAAGGAGAGATTAGTAAAATTGAAACTGAGAAAGCTACTGAGCTAATAAATAAAACTAAGAATTGGTTTTATGAAACAAACCAACAAAATTGATAAACCTTTGGTCAATTTAATTTAAAAAAAAGGAAAAGAAAACCACATTCCCAATATTAAAACTGAAAAGGTTGAATGCACATTCAATGAAGAGGAAATTAAAACAATAACTACAAATTTCTTGCCCCAGCTCTGTGCCCTTTAATTCGACAACCTAAGTGAAGTGGACAAGTATTTTTAAAAATATAAATTGCTCAGATTAACAAAAGAAGAATAAGATACTTATATAAACCAATCTAAGAAAAAGAAATTGAACAAGTCTTCAAGGAACTCCCTAGGAAAAAATATGCAAGATGAGACTGATATACAAGTGAGTTCTATCAGACATATAAAGAACAGTTAATTCCAATACTCTATAGAATATTGAAGAAAAGATGAAGAAGCAGCAATACCAAATGCTTTTTATAATACAAACATGGTACTGATATGTAAATCAGGAAGAACCAAAATAGAGAAAGGAAATTATAGACCAATATCTCTAATGAATATAGATTCAAAAATTTTAAATAAGATATTATCAAAAAGAATATGACAACTTATCACGAGAATCATACATTATGAATAGATGGGATATATGCCAGGAATGCACAGTGGATTCAGTATTAAGAAAACTGTCAACATTATTGATCATATCAAAAACAAAACAGAGAAACCACATGATTATCTTAATAGATGAAGAAAAAACTTTCAACAAAATACAACACCCATTCCTATTGAAAATACTGGAAACCATAGGAAAAAATGGAGCCTTCTTTAAAATAATTAGTATTTACTTAAAATCATCAGCAAGCTTTATATGTAATGGGGACAAGCTAGATTCATTTCCAATAAGATCGGGGTGAAGCAAGAATATCCATGATCGCCACTGTTTTTCAATATGGTACTAAAATATTAGCTTTAGCAAGAAGAGAAGAAAACAAATTGAAATAATTAGAACTGGCAAAGAAGAAACCAAGTTATCACTCAGTGCAGACAACAGGATGATGTACGTGGAGAATCCTACCAAATCAAGTAAAAACCTACTTGAAATAATAAACAACTTTGGCAAAATTGCAGGATACAAATTAAACACACATTAAGTCATCTGCATTTCTATATATTAGTAACAAAGCCCAAGAGCAAGACAAGAAAGAGAAATTCTATTTAAAATTACAGTAGACATTACAAAGTATTCAGTAGACTACCTGCCAAAACAAACCCAGGGACTATAAGAACACAATTACAAAACACTTTTTGCACAAATAAAATCATCACTAAACAACTGAAAAAGGCTGAGTTCCTCATAGGTCAGCTGATCTAATATAATAAAAATGACAAATCTACCTAAACTAATTTACTTACTCAGTGCTATATCTATCAAACTTATTTTCAAGAGCTAGAAAAAATAATATCAAAATTCATCTGGAAGAAGACAACGTCCAGAATATCAAGGAATTCAATGAAAAGAAATGCTAGGGAAGGTGGCCTAGCCATATCAGATCTCAAATTGTATTATAAAGCAGCAATTATCAAAACCACTTGGTACTGGCTAAGAAATAGAGGGGTAGAAGAGTGGAATAGATTAGGTACACAAGACACATTCGTCAGTGATTATGGCAGTCTACCGTCTGATAAACCCAAGGTCCCCAGCTTCTGGAATAAAAACCCACTGACTAAACCTGCTGGAAAAACTGCATAATGATATAGTGAAAACTGGGCATAGACCAATGACCAAGAAAAAAGTCCAAATGGGTACACAATTTAAGTATAAACGAAGATACTGTAAACTAATTGATGGATCAGGGGATAGCTTTGTGAGGGCAAGCCAAGTAGGATCTTTTTGCTGTTTTGGCTAACACCAAGAAGCATAATGCCTCTGAATAATGTGATTAAGGAGGACCTTTCCCACCCATTGATGGGTCTGCCCAATAAGGAAAGCTTGATTAGGGGAGTTGTTTTGTGGGAGTGCCCCAACTACATTTTTTTTTCTGTTGAGGTTCTTCGTCAGAGTGTCATGCCCTTTGGCTCTGAAAATTATATAAATACTGACAGTGAGGGTGTACTTTGGGGCTTACTGACTGTAAGTACTTCTTTGGCTAGATGAGACTTGGGGAAACTTCTAAGGAGCTCCCTGGCTTTGAAACCTGAGATGTTGGTGCTCCCCTCTCTGGTAACTATGGTCAGACAATTGAACCTGTCTGTTGATCTGCAGTATATGTATTGATTATGGTCAGACAAAGGAAGACATGTCTATTGGTCTTTGATTTCTCTGTATTTTTTCTGAAGTTCAGGTTGCTGACTTTTCCCCCTGAACTTACTGAACTTATTTACTTGGTTAAAGGAATGATACGTGTGCTTGTTTAAACTAATTATTAAACTCCCAAAAGTTGTGTTTCCTTTTATGAATGCAAATCCAAGAACCTGTGAGAACTGCCCCCCACCCTTGTTTGTTGGGGTGCTTACTAAAACAAGTTTATTTGTCAGATCTAAGGTGAAGGGAAAAATTTATGATTAAACAACAGTTAGATAACATTATGAAATGCAAAACAGGTTTGTTTTTATTACATTAAATTGAACTTTTTGCACGAAGTCAAGGCAACCAACATTAGGAGGGAAGCAGAAAACTGGGAAAGCATATTTTCAAGTAATGTCTGTAATAAAGTCCTCATTTCTAAAATATATAGAGAACTGACTCAAATTTACAAGAATACAAGTCATTCTTCAATTGATAAATGATCAAAGGATATCTTCAGGCAGTTTTCAGAGGAAGAAATTAAAGCTATCTATATTCATATTAATAAATGCTCTAAAGTCCTATTGATCAGAGAGATGCAAATCAAAAGAGCTCTGAGGTACAAAATGACACCTATCAGATTGGGTAACATGGCCAAACAGGGAGACAAAAATATTGGAGAGTTGGAACTTTAATTCATTGTTTATGGAGCTGTGAGCTGATCCAAAGATCTGGAGAGTAATTTGGAACTATGCCCAAAGGGCTATAATAACATGCACACCCTTTGGTCCAATAGTACTGCTTCTGGGGCTGTATCCCAAAGAAATCATAAAAATGGAAAAAGGACTCATATATGACAAAACAAGAAGATTATAAATGTGGGAGACTATGTTGGAGAGTGGGAACACTAATTCATTGTTGGTAGAGCTGTGAGCCGATGCAACCATTCTGGAGAGCAATTTGGAACTATGCCCAAACGGCTATAAAAATGTGCATACCCTTGAACCCATCAATATCCCTTTTAGGGCTGTGTCCCAAGGAGATCATAAAAATAGGAACAGGTCCCATATGCAAAAATATCTATAGCATCTCTTTTTGTGGTCAGTTGGGGAGTGGCTGAACAAGTTGTGGCATATGAATATAATGGCATATTATTGTGCTATATGAAATAATTAACAGGCAGACTTCAAAAAAAACCTGGAAATACTTATTTGAACTGATGCTTAGTGAAATGTGCAGAACCAGGAAAACATCACACACAGTAACAGCCTAAGTGGAGGAGGACTTTTTTCTTATAGACTTAGCCCTTCATAGCAATGCAAGGACCTAAAACTTTCCCAAAGCACTCTTGATGTAAAGTGCTATCCACATCCAGAGAAAGAACAAGGGAATCAGAATGCAGAATGAAGCAGAGTATCATCTCCTTGTTATGTTTTGTATTTTTTCTTATGTTTTTCCCAATTTATTTTAATTCTTCTATGCAACACGACTAATATGAAAATGTATTTCTTAAGAATGTATGAACAGGGGAGCAGAGCCAAGATGACAGAGTGGAAAGATGTAAATACTCTAGCTCTTACCCCATAGCACGTAAAATACCTATAAAGAATGGCCCTCAACAAATTCTTGAGCAGTAGAAGCCACAGAACAACAGAGGGAGGGAGATTTCCAGCCCAGGATGACCTGGAAGGTTGAGGGGAAAGCTTTGTTGTACTGGACTCAGAGCAGAGCCCAGTCTTGGCTATTCAGTACCAGGAGAAGTGGGACCTCTGTAGTCCTAGGGGGCGGAATCCCCAGCAGCAGCAGAGGTTTGCAGATCCTATAACCCACAGGTGACAAAGGCAGCTTCAAGGTCAGTGAGAGAGGAGCAGGGTCCTCCCCTAGCCCCAGCCCCAAGTGGCTGTGGTGGCAATGCCAGCAGTAGTAGCAGTGGCAGAAGTAGCAGCAACAGCAACTGGCAATGGCAGCTGTGGTGACTGTGGCAGGCAGCAGCTGGCGTCCATTATTGGAGCACTCAGATTAAAGCACCTGGGGGAACTGAGAAGCTGATCATCCCTGAGTGGCAGCTCTGCCCTCACCCTAAAGCCCCTGGAGGAATTCAGTAGCTGATCTTAATCTCACATTAGGTGGCAGCCTGGCCCTGGGAACATTCCTACTAAAGTCCCTGGGGGAAATGAGCAACTGATCTCAATCTCAGCCCTGAGTATGGCCCAGGGATGTGACAGAACTAGAGGCAATTGAAGAATAAATTCCTCTCCCTTGGCTGTGCCAGTTTGGAGGAACTGAGAACTTACAGGTCCCCAGAGTACACCCTACTCTTGACAGAGGACACAAAAGCCTAGTAACTGATTGGGAAAATGCCCCCAAAAGGGAAAAAAATAAAATCATAGGAGGTTATTTTCTTGGTGAACAAGTATTTTTTCCCATCCTTTCCAATGAGGAAGAACAATGCTTACCATCAGGAGAAGACATAAAACTCAAGGTTTCTGCATCCCAAACATGCAAAAATTAATATGCAGTGGTCTCAAAGGTAAACAGAAAAGAGAAATCACAAGGTACTTACTAAAGTTGAACTATTTACATTCCCATGGAAAGATAATATTTTTAACTCTTGAACCTTTTGTCAGTATCTGGGTATTTAGAAGGATTATACACATGCACATACATATATGTGTGTATATATGTATATATAGATATATACATATATATATATGTGTGTGTGTGTGTATAGAGAGAGAGACAGACATAGAGAGAGAGACACACAGAGAGACAGAGAGCACAGGGTGAGTTGAATGGGAAGGCATCATATATAAAAAATAAAATTAAGAGAGGAATATATTGGGAGAAGAAAGGGAGAAATGGAATGGGGCAAATTATCTCTCATAAAAGAGGAAAGAAAAAGGTTTTTTTAATAGAGGGGAAAAGAGAGGAGGTGAGAGAGAAAAAAGTTAAGTTTACTCTGAAAACACTTGACTCAAGGAAGGAATAACATGCACACTCAATTTGGTATGAATACCTATGTTACACTACAGGAAAGTGGGGGAGGAGGAGATAAGCAGGGTGGGGGGATGATGGAAGAAAGGACAAATGGGAGGAGGGAGCAATTATAACTAAAACTCTTGGTGAGGAACAAAGTCAAAAGAGAGAATAGAAGAAATTGGGGGCAGAATAGGTTGGAGAGAAATATAATGAGACTTACACAACATAAGTATTATGGAAGTCATTTGCAAAACTGCACATATATAGCCCATGTTGAACTTCTTACCTTCTCAGTGGGGATGGGTGAGGAGGGAGGAAGGAAGAGAAGTTGGAACTCAAAGTTTTAGGAACAAATATTGAGAATTGTTTTTGCGTCTAACTGGGAAATAAGAAATACAGTTAATGGGGTATAGAAACTTACCTTGCCCTACAGGACAACAGAGAAGATGGGGATAAAGGAAGGGAAGGATGTTAGAAGGGGGGACAGACTGGTGGAAGGGGTAATCAGAATGCAAGGAGTTTTGAGGTGTGAGAGGGGAGAGATGGGGAGAAAATTTGGAGCTCAAAATTTTGTGGAAATGAACGTGGAAAACTTAAAATAAATATATAAACATACAAAAAAATGCATGAGCAGAACTCAGAGAAAATGGCATGTTGTCTCAGGAAGGGAGGAGTGAGGGATAGGAGAAAATTTATTGCTTATTGAAGTGGTTGTTGAAAACTGAAAACAAATTAAAGAAATAAACGTTTTCAGTTTTAACACATACAAGTAATATAAAATAATTTTACATTAACATTTTAGACTATGTATATTTAAAAAAAAGATGGTATAGTAATGAGAATCCTAGACTTAAAAAAGACATGATTCAAATATTGTTTCAGATACTTTGTAATTATGTGATCTCTGGTCAAATCACTCAAACTCCTTCAGCCTGAGCTCCTTTATCTGTCAAATCAGTGTAATCATAATACTTATTTCAAAACATCGTTATGAGAATGAAATGGTATCATATCTATATAGTACTTTGCAAACCACAAAGCACTATATAAATGTTACTTATTATTCATATTATTGTTATTGTTATCGTCTTGCAAGACAACCTGTAAGACACATTGCAAACATTGAAGTAATTGTTAAGTGTTGTTTCTGAGGATAAAGATGACGGTGAAAACAATAGTGAGTATTATTCTTCATGGAGATATTTTTATTGTTAAGAGAACAAGCACGTTGGTCAATAAATTTTTTGGCTGACATTTCTCCTGAGATTGACTGGTGAAAAAGAGCAGAATTACACAAATGTTTATATCTTTAAACTGCATGACTCTTTGATCAATAGTAGGACAGAAGAGTATGAACACGGCCTAGGTTTCTCATCCTGCCTCAGGGGATGGAAAGAACAATTATATATTGCTGCTGCATATTATAAAAACTCCAGGATGAGATTATAAATAAATTCACAGAGAACATTTAATTCAACCCATTTATCTTGTCCATAAAGAAACTAAAGTCCAGAGAATACAAATGACTTGGTCAAACTCAGAAACTGATTAATTCATAGATGTGGAATTAAGGCACAGGATCCCAGATATCTTGGTGAGTTGTTTTCATGTAATATCACCTAATCCATGATTATAATCCAATAACTCCTTAAAAAACAATATTAAAAGTTCAAGCTCTATAAAATAAGAACATGCGATTTGGAAAACATTCCCTAAAATACACCAATTCATAAAAAAGTACATATATCTTTCAGAAATACCTATTGATCAATGCTAAGAAATTCTTCACATTGTTTTCATTTCAAAATAAAAATATACCATGTTATTTTTAGTAATGAAATCAGAAAAGAAACTCAGTGTTATCTTTCTACCTCTCTTTTCAGAATGACTTCTTCAAAATTAAGTTTATAATAGCTAAATTTGATTTAACTAAAAGAGATATAGACCCTACATTATGATGAAAGGTACCACAGAAAATGAAGCAATATCAGTACTAAATGTCTACATGCCAAATGGTATAGCATCTAAATTTTTGAAAGGAAAGCTAAATAAATCACAGGTGGAAATAGATAGCATTGCTATAATGATGGGGAACTTTAACCTTCTCCTCTAAGAATTAGATAAATCTAACCAAAAATGAAAAAGAAAAAAATTAAGTTTGATAGGTAAGCTGGAAAATAGTATGGCAGAAGCTAGGCATAGACCAACATCTCATACCATATATGAAGTTAAAGTCATAATAGGTACACAATTTAGATAGAAAGACTGATACTATAAACAAACTAGGAGAGCAAGGAATAGTTTACCTGCCAGATTTATGGAGAAGGGAAAAATTTATGACCAAACAAAAGATAGAGAATGTTATGAAATGCAAAATGAATGATTTTGATGAAATTAAATTGAAGAGTTTTTGCATTAACAAAGTCGATGCAATCGAGATTAGAAGGGAAACAGAGGACTGGGAAAAAATTCTGTCTCTGATAAAGACCTCATTTCTAAAATATGTAGAAAAATGAGTAAAATTTATAAGAATATAAGTCATTTCCCCGTTAATAAATGTTCAACAGATTTGTACAGGCAGTTTTTAGATGAAGAAATTAAAGCTATCTATAGTCATCTAAAAATTTTTCTAAAGCACTTATTGATTAGAGACATGAATATCAAAACAACTCTGAGGTACCACATCATCAGATTGGTTAACTTAACAAAAGAGGAAAATAATAAATGTTGGAAAAGATGTGGGAAAATTGGAACACTAATTCATTGTTGGTAGAGTTGTGAACTGACCCAACCATTGTGAAGATCTATTTGGAACCTATGCCCAAAGGGTTATAAATCTGTGCATACCATTTGACCCAGCAGTACCACTTTTAGGTCTGTATACCAAAGAGATCATAAAAACGGGGAAAGGATCCTCAGGTACAAAATTGTTCATACCAACTCTTTTTGTCCTCTTCCAAAGAATTAGACATTGTGAGGATGCTCGTCAACTAAAGAAGGGCTGTATGTTTTATTGTTTCAATATGGAGTGATGCTTTGCATATATCCAGATCATTTAAGATGGAGGCATTCATGCAGACGATGGCAAGGACCTACATCTAGAATAAGACATTCTATTTTCCCCTGCCATGTAGGTGCAGCAGCAACCCATCCAGGATGACCTTCTAACACAGGTTCTTAGATCTGCTTTTCTAAAAGGGAAATAACTTTTGAAGGGTCAACAATCTTCTTTAGTCACATATACCAACAGAAAATATATTAACAGAGAAACAAAGACCAACAGACAAGGATTCTAACTGTCTAACCACAAGGAATACATACATCACAGATCAACAGACATCTATGCGTTTGATCAGAGAGAGAAGTACCAACATCTGGGTTTCAAAACTGGAGTTTTCCTTAATGTCTTCCTAGAATCTCATCTGGCAGACAAACCTTCTTCTGAACAGTAAGTTCCCAAACCAAAACCTTTCCTCAGGGTAAATAAGCACTTTTCAGAGTCAGAGGGCAGGACCCTTGGGACCCAGCGACTGATTAGCAATTAACAAAAGTTGTTGGCCTTTCTACAAAACAAGCCTTCCCTAAAAAAGCTTCCTTCAATAGGCTCCATTTGTGGTCACTTGGGAGGAAGATCTTTTAACTACCTTTAACAGCACATTAACATTAGACTGGGTGGAAGCATCCTCTTCCCCTTGACTGCATATTATAAATGTCATCTTCTTCTTGCCTCTTTTATTTGGATCTCAAAAGACAGCTGGACAACACAGGAGGTGGAACACAGATGTAGAGGAAACATCTCCAGTCATGCTGATGAATATCTGGTCACTGGATCCAGATGGCTCAGGAGCAGAAAGTGAGGTTGAGGACCTTGCACAGCCCTCCCTCCCTCAAATCAAGTCAAGTGCAAATCATGTTATCATATCCCTGATGTCACGGTCCTCTTTGAAAACTAAGGATCAACAAAACCTCAGAAAGTTTTTATGAAGCATGTGTTCTGCAAAAGTTAGAGATATGCCAATGTGAGTTAATATTGCTGGACTGAATTTGTCTTTGAGCTCCAAGCTATGTTCCTTCTATAGAAGGAAAGCTGAAAAGTCTAGAGAATGAGTGTAGATGAATTTCTATGGTCAATTAAGACTAGTCACAAATAGAACTAAACAAATCACTTTTAATGCTAGAACTGTAGGTGAAATGAGATGATAAAACAGTGCTTAGTGCATCATCTCTTAGGGAACCTCCTCATCCTCCTATTTCTAAGACAAATTTGACTTCTTCATCTGCTATTTCACTTCCTCCCAATCAGAAAAGAATCACACGGTTTGCTGAGGGAGGCCCTGGTCTTTCCACTTTTCTCATTCTGATTCTGATGAAGATGGCATTATGTGGCAGATAGCTTCAGGGATATGCATTACAGAAACTGCTGCAAAATCCACATTTTCATACTTAAATAAGAAACTATCCACAGAAATTTCCTCATCCTTATTTAAAAGCATGGAATATCTTATATTCTATTTTTGCCTTTTTAGGAATACATAAAATCTACCACATCTTGATTGGCCCCAATTCTCAGCCCAAGAAAACAATTCACTATAAATCCTTTATAATTAGTGTGATTTTAGCCAGATTTCTGTAAACAGCCAGAGACAGAATTTCAAACTTTCATAACTTGGCCAATCCATTTCTTAATGTTTGGTTATTCACAGTAAAGTATAAATATTTTTTATGATAACAGTTCAAATGGTAAAGCAATTGAAATCACTTAAAATCATGTTACTGTGATTGATTAAGTCTAATTTTTCAGGTGAACTGACTATTGGAATATGACACATGGACTAATAATTTCAGGAAAATGATGAGTAAAATGTAGATAAAAATGTTAGCATTTTCATTTAAAGAAAAAATGCCAAAGGAATGCTGATATCCACGGATAGGAAAACCTATGATTTTTAAGCTAGCCTTTATCTGGAAGCTCCCACACACAGTAAAATCCATGGGACTCTTTGTGCCTTACCTGTGGTAGAGCCTTCTAAACTCATATTGGTCTGATCAACCAGTCAGATACACTGTATCTTGACCCTAATATTTTGGTCCTCCTTGAGCATGAAGAATACTGATCAGGCTAGACCTGGCACAAGACAAAATTAGTCTGCCTTAGAATGATGAAGGGCCAAACCAAATTTACCAGCATCTGTAGAGCAGTTTCACTGTTTAAATTATGTTGTGTGATTGCAGCTACTTAACTTTTCAGGTAAGAGGCACATGAGTTTTCAAATTCCTGCTATAAGACATAAGTTTTGAACACAGAAGAACAAATATACTTTTTGAAGGACAAAATGAAAAATTTTTTTTCAAACTGGTGAAAAACAGATATGTTACTTTATAACTTATAAAAACACTTTCCCCTTGATTATTGGCAAGGACAAATAGAATCTTATGGTATAAGATTTAAAAAAAAAATTAAAACAAAAAGACAAAATGGAGGAAAGGACTCCAAACACTAAATTAATTAGACTTACTGGTACATGCCATAGAAGGTGGGTCTTTTTCAGCTCGGAAGTAACCCTTTTCACATTGGCAGACAGATGTTGCTTCCATATATGTTAAACTGTGTGGAGGACACTTAGAACACTTTATGTTCCCAGCAAATGCTTTATAGAATCCTGGTCTGCAAGCTGTAAAAACAGGAAAAACTTTTATTCAGCTATTAGTGTGCATATATTACTTTATATGTGCAATATGTTCAACATATTGTCTGAATTTTCAGCGTCATTTCACATCAACAGGGCAGAACTATCAATTGAATTAGCCTTCTCACAAACACATAGATACATAAATACTTATTGATTATAGTAATTGAAACTGGTTCTGTCTAATTGGTTAAGGTGAATGATCAAAATGTTGTACTGAGTTTCTAGTCACACTGAACTGAACAAACATTTATCAATTTTTTTCATGCAAAGTATTAACAGCTCACTGTTTATAGTGCTTCCAGTTTTATAAAGAACTTTACATATGTTTTGCTCAGTCGTTTTTCAGCCATGCGCAACTCTTCAGAATCCATTTTGAGGTTTTCTTCGTAAAGGTACCAGAGTGATTTTTGCCATTTCCCTCTCCAGCTCATTTTACAGATGAAAAAACTGAGGCAAATGGGAGTGAGTAACTTGTCCAGGGTCATAGAGCTCGTAGGCATCTGAGGTTGAATTTGAAATCATAAAGGTGAATTTTCCTGACTCCTGGCCCTGCACTATCCACTTTTCCACCTAGCTGCATGTATATTTCACTTAATTAAATTTTTGCTACACTCCTACATATTATCCTTTCAAGACAGGCAGCTGGTGGCACAGTGCATAGAGCAATGGGCATGATGCCAGGAAGATACGAGTTCAAATTTGACCTCAGACACTTACTAACTCTGTGAACCTGAGTAAGTCATTTAATCTCTAACTTCCTGAACTACAAAATGGAGATAATAATGGTAGCTACTGGTAGGATTATTGTGAGGATCAAATGAGAAAATGTTTGTAAAATCTGCTTAGCATATTGCCTAGTGCATAGTAAGTGCTATATAAATGTTTATTCCTTTTGTTATCCCTTTTAGTATGCCCCTTTTTTAGAGATAGAGGAAACTGAAGGTCAAAGAAATCAAGTGACTTGTCCATAGTAACACAATTTAGTTAAGCATAGGAGGTGTTTAACCTATTAAATACGTCTTCTTCACTCCAAGATACCATATTGCCTCCAACAAAAATACTCAGGTTTTGCAGAGCACTTCAAAGTTTCTAGTTTTTGTTTTTTTTTTTTATTTTTGCTGAGGAGAACAGGAAAAAGAAGATGAAGTCTACAAAATGGCATATAGCTTTCTGTGATTTATTTGAAATTGTACCACCAGGCTACTTGGTATATTTGTTCCCATGATGTAATTGAAATCTATTTGTTCATTTTTATAAAACATCAGTAATATTTTTGTTTCTTTATCTGGACCACTATGCATATGTCTTAAGCATTATTATTTCATATAAAGATTATTATATCTGTAGTTTAATTGCAGACAGCAAAATAATGTTTATTTTAATTTTTAAGACATATAAATATTTGCAATAGTGCCTTAGGTCACCTGACAACTCATTTCTAGAGCCACTGACTACTGCACCGTAGAGGAGTAGTGTTGGTTGGTGGCTAGAACATGAAATAGTGAGGCTTAAAATCAGGAAGACATGGATTTGAATTCTGTATCAGAAACTAATTTATTTCCTACCTGGCTGCACTCCTTTAACTTCTCCATCATACCCCTTTCCTACCCTGCCTCCCCAATTAGATTGTTTGTTCCTTGATGACAGACATTGAATTCTTTTCTTTTAAGTATATCCCTAGCACCTAGTACACTACTAGGCACACAGTTGGTATTTAATAAATGCTATTTTATTATTAGAGTATTGTAAAGCATATTTTATTTTTTATTAAATATTTCTCAATTTCATGTAAAAAACTAGCAATTGTTTAAAAATGAATTCAAATTCTCTTTTATTACTGTTCTTCTTCTTAAGAAGACAAGCAGTTTGGTGTGGGTTATACATGTGACATCTTGTAAAATATACCAGCAATTTGCAAAAAAAAAGAACATAAAAAATTAGAAAAACAGAATAATTTGATTTACATTCAGCCTTCATCAGTTTCTCTCTTTCTCAATGTAGACAGTTTTTCCATCATCGGTCCTTTGGAAGTGCATTGAACCATTTATAGGTCAGGACAAGTAAGTCATTCATTGTTGATCACTGTACAATATTGCTGTTACTGGGTGCAATACTCTGGTCCTGCTCACTTTGCTTTGCATGAGTTTATTGAAGTTCTTCTGAAGCCATTCTGTTGTCATTTCTTATAGTATAATAGTAGTATATCACATTGTATATACCACAATTTACTCAGTCCTTCCGCAACTGATTGACATCTCCTTAATTTCTAATTCATTGCTACCACAAAAAGAACTGTTATAATTGATGTTTAGTCCAACTGTCCATGATCCCATTTGGGGTTTTCTGGGCAAAGATTCTAGAGTGATTTTCTATTTCCTTCTCCAGCTCATTTTACAGATGAGAAAACTGAGATAAACAGAGTTAAGTGATTTGTCCATGGTCACATAGCTAGAAGGTATCTGGGACCAGATTTAAACTCAGATCTTGATTCCAGGCTACATGCTCTATGCATTGTGCTACCTAGCTGCTACTGCCATTATTTTTTAGATTATTATTATTTAGATTGACTGTGTGATCCTTTAAAAGTTACTTAACCCTCCTGCCTCTGAGTTTCCTGTTTTGTGAAATTAGCATAACCATTTTATTTACCTTGGTAGGGTTGTGAAGATCAATGATATAATATATTTAAAGTGTTTAAAAGATGTTGAAGCACTATGTAAATATTGTTTACTACTATAACTTTTGATTGTCCTTTTAGAAGAGAAAGGAAAGTAGATGTGTCTACCAGAGTTTAGTCTTCCATCCCAGTGATTTATCTTCAGTAGTCTGTAGATTCAGAGTTCCTATGATATCAATGATCTTATAAAAGGAAAATATTTCCCTACAGATCTACCATCTCTTTGTTACCTTTCTTTGAAATTACTCTCCCTTCAGCAGAGTCTAGATAGATTAGTGTAGATGATTACACAGAGAAAATTTTAGTCAAAAATCAAACAAAGAGCATTGTTCAAGCATGGATAATATTCCAGATACTGTCCTAAGCTCCAAAGTATAAAGTGCCAAGACATAAAACAGTCCTTGCCTGCAAGAAAGACATCTTATGGAGAAAAATGAACATCCATACAAATGTGTTCCTGAAAGATGGAAATAAGAAAATGTATATTCCAGCTAAGAGGATAACCTATAGAAAAGTATGAAGATGCAAAATGGAATGTTTTCTTTGGGGAAAAACAAGAGAACTAATTGGACTGAACTGCTGAGTGTATAAAGGAGAATAACTTGTGGTAACTCTGGAAAAGCATGTTGGAGCCAGTAGGTGAAAATAGTTTCATGCCATAGGAGACTATATTTGATCTAGGGGAAACAAGGAACCACTGTAACTTATTGATCATACCACAATCCTAGAGTGATAACTGGTAAAGCCACTCTGAGAAACACAGAAAGGAAGAGTTAGGAGATAGAAAGTCTTCAATTCTTTGCAAACCACAGTGAACATGGCAACTCCTTAACACTCTTCTTGAATGTATTCCATGCATCCATCTCATCCATAAGAGATTCCTGCTCTCACAAGACAACTCCATCTCACCCTGTTTTTTCTATCTCATAACCACACCGACCTGTCTCAATTCCAGGTTCTCTAGAAATTAAGCTCATCTTTGTGAAAGTTCTTAGTTTTATGTTCAGTCATGTTGGAAACCATATCAGTTCACTTTTTGTTTAGGCCAAGGTGAGCACCAGCGCACCCACCTCTGACCACCGTGCTATTGTTTCAAGGTAGGGAGGTAGATGATGCCAGTAGCTCACCTTGGGCATCCCTTCATCACTTGTGAAGGAACAATTTTGTAAGGAGGAGGAGGGCATGAAGGCAAAGCAAAGGACAGGCTTTCCTAATGATTTGTTTCCGTGTTCCCTTAGCTCTGGTGTAAGAGAAGTCATGTTCATGTCAGTTGTCTTAAACTTAAGTGTTGTTGACTTTTCACCTCTGTAATGGTTTCTGCAGTTAAACTTGTGAAGAAGTATCGTTGCCTTCTTTTGGTAGAAAAATTTGTCATATCCAATGCCATTCACTCAATAAACATTTATTCAGCCTTTAAAAACTAATAATCTATGATGCTAAGACAATTTTAGAGTTAAATTTTTAGAATGGGTTATTATGCTTTAATATCACTAAAACTGAGGGGCTTCCATTTCCGGGAGCCAAGATGGCAGAGTAAGAAGTAAATGGCTTTCACCCTTCCTTACTGATCTCTGAAATCTCTGAAAACATGGCACCAGGAAAAATGGTAAAAAGCTGAGCCAGTAGAAAGACAGAGTGCACCAATCTTGTAGCCCAAGAAGGAGCACTAACAGGAAAGGCTACATTCACTCTGGGGTACAGGGAGGAGTACAGAGCAAGAGGTGTCCCAGCAAGACAGTGGCAAGCTCCACCTCACAAAACCAAGGGGAAATTTAAAGAACATTTAATTACAATACTATATAAACTGTATGAAATAATAAGCAAAGAAAGAGTCCTATCAAATTCTGTGTAGGGTCTGCGCATTTTCACTGACTGACCCTCAGGCCTTGAATTTTCTTCCTCCTTACTTTTTCCTAGTTTCCTTCAAGACAGCTCAAATTCCCCTTCAACAGTTCTCTTTAATAATAATACCTCCTCTAAGATTAGCTCCAATTTACTCTGTATATGTCTTGTTTGTATATAGTTACTTCCCCCTGAGCCATTTCACTGAGAAATCTATGGCAGCATGCACTGTTTTTACTTTTCTCTTATTGTGCCCTTAGCATAATACCTGGATTATAAAAGTCATTCTGACTTCTTTAAACAACAACTATTTTGTTCTGAACATTCAGTAGAACTTTCCTTCCCTCTTAAATTTTATGCAGTTAGTAATAAACAATTTTTTATTTTAAAAAAATATTTGTTTTTAGTTTTTAACACTTATTTCCACAAGATTTTGATTTCCTCCCCCCACCCTGAGACGGCATGCATTCAGTTTGCCCCTTCCCCCAGTCTACCCTCCCTCCCTCATAGACCTCCTCCTCTTACCTTCTCCCCCTTTACATTCTTGAAGGACAAGATAGATTTCTATACCTCATTGCTATATCTCTTGTTTCCCAGTTGCTTGTAAAAACACTTTTCTAACATTTGTTTTTAAAACTTTGAGTTCCAAATTCTCTCCCCCTTTCCCTCCCCAACCACCCTTACTGAGAAAGTAAGGAATTCAATATAGGTTATACATGTATAGTTATGCAAAACACTTCCACAATAGTCATATTATGAAAGACTAACTATTTTTACCTCCATCCTCTCCTGCCCCCTCAGTGATTCTATTTTCTCATTTGCCCCTGTCCTTTTGCTAAAGTGTTTGCTTCTGACTACTCCCTCCCCCAATCTGCCCTTCTTTCTATAATCTGCCCCTCCTCTTCTCATCTTCTCCATTTACTTTCTTGTAGGGTAAGATACACAACTGAGTGTGTACGTTATTCCCTCCTTAAGCCAAATCTGATTAAAATAAGGTTCATGCATTCATTCTCACCTCCCCCACATTGTGAAACATTTTCTTGCCTCTTTTATGTGAGATAATTTATCCTTTTCTATCTCTCCCTTTCTCCTCCCAATATAGTAATAAACATTTTAACAAGTGCTTTAATAAAATGCTTATTGTTATTGATCATGTGACTATGGGTAGTTTGTGATTAGTTCGTTGCTTAACTCTGCACAGTTCAGCATAGTTATACTATAAATACTTGGTCATTCTGATAGATCTTTGAACTCATCAATGTCGGCATTCCTTCTTCAGGTGAAGGAAGTGATCCATTTGCGTGGTCTCATTCACTTTTGTTCTTCTCTATGTATTCATACAAACCCCCTGTCATGAATCTATCCAACAGAAGCCTTCTTCCATGTATTTTTGTATTTTGTGAATGCCATAGCAATATTCAATATGCCCACTTGTCTTAAATGGTTCTTGCTACACAACCAGTCTATTTTCTTTCCAGGCTATATATGCCCTTGCTGCTGTCCTTCATGCCATTTCTCAGGTTCTAATCATAACAGACAGTCTATTTACTAGTGTTGTGTCAATTTTTACACCGATTATATTTCCCTCCCAGTAACCTACAATTTGAGTGTTCTGAGACCATGGTGTTTTGTGACTGTAGCCACATAGCAATACAGGGAGAATGAACACTGTTGTCTAAAGTTTCGGCTTTTGTTACATTAAGGAGCTTGAGATTCCTGAAATATTTTACAAGATACCAAAAAATTTTTAGCCTGCTTTCCTCCTTTCTGTCTTTCAGTTCAAATTATTTTCCACCTGAAAATGTTACTGATGGGCATTATATCTGGCTTCATGCCATAAAATGGGCAACATAATCTGTTCCCTCACTTGGTTATTTCCTTTGAAAATTTTTGGGCCAATATATTTCAATTTATTTTCTGCTTACACAGAAACATATTTTTTCTATGAGAAAGAACTAAGTGCAACATTAAGGGTTTCCTTCAATAAGCTATCTTTCATGCATGCCATAGAGCAAACTATTCAGTAATGTTTAGATGATAATTTTCTGTTTATTTATTTTTTATTTTATTATTATTTTTTTAATATTCTACAATCACTTCCTTAAAATTAAGATTTTAACCCCCACACCTCCCCACTACTCCCCTCCCTCCACATGACAGCATACAATTCTGCATAGGTTCTACATATACTTTCCTATTGAGTACGTTTTCACTATAGTCATGCTATGTAGTCGAACTAAAATAAATGGAAGAAATCATATAACAAATCAAAACATAATACACTAACACCTCCCCCCCCGACACACACACATAAACATGATCTGCTACATTCGGTGAATGACTTCCATATTTCTTTCTCTGAGTGTGGAAGGCATTTTGCCTTACAAAACCACCATCTGAGATTTTTTTTTTTAGTGAGTTCTTGCATTATTACGAAGTTCCAAGTCTACCAGAAAAAACTCTCACACATTGTGGTCATTGCTGTGCACAAAGTTCTCCTGGTTCTGCTCCTTTCACTCAGCATCAGATCATTTAAGTCCTTCCAGGCCTCCCTGAAGTCTTCTTGTTCATCATTTCTTATGGCACAATAGTACTCCATTACATTCATAAACCATAATTTATTCAGCCATTCCCCAATTGATGGGCATCCCCTTGATTTCCAGTTTTTGGCAACTACAAAGAGTGCTGCTATAAATATTCTTGTACATGTGGGACCCTTTCCCATTTTTATGATCTCTTGGGGATACAGTCCTAGTAACGATATTGCTGGGTCAAAGGGTAAGCACATTTTTGTGGCCCTATGGGCATAGTTCGAAACCGCTCCCCAAAATGCTCACAGCTCCACCAACAATGAATCAGTGTTCCAACTCTCCCACATCCTCTCCAGCATTTATCATTTTCTTGTTCTGTCATGTTTGCCAATCTAAGAGGTGTGATGTGGTGCCTCAGAGTTGTTTTGATATGCATCTCTCTGATCAAAAGTGATTTAGAGCATTTTTTCATATGATTATAGATAACTTTACTTTCTTCCTCTGAAAATTGCCTGTTCATATCCTTTGACCATTTATCAATTGGGGAATGACTTGTATGGTTATACATTTGAGTCAGTTCTCTATACATTCTAGAAATGAGGCCTTTATCCCCGAGCTTAGCCATAAAATTTTTCCCAATTTACTACATCCCTCCGAATTTTGGTTGCATTGGGTTTGGTTGTGCAAAAACTTTTCAGTTTAATTTAATCAGAATTATCCATCTTGCATTTCATAATGCTTTCTATCACTTCTTTAGTAAAAAAAATTCTTCCCTTCTCCATAAATCTGATAAATTTACTATTCCTTGATCCTCCAGTTTATTCATGGTATCAGTCTTTATACCTAAATCATGTACCTATTTGGACTTTATTCTTGTGTATGGTGTCAGGCATGGGTCTATGCCTAATTTCCGCCACACTGTTAACCGCTTTTCCCAGCAATTTTTGTCAAACAGTGAGTTCTTATCCCAGAAGCTGGGGTCTTTGGGTTTATCAAACAGGAGGTTGCTATATTCCTTGCCTACTGTGTCTTGAGTGCCAAGTATATTCCATTTGTCTACCCCTCTGTTTCTTAGACAATACCAAGTGGTTTTGATAATTGCTGCTTTATAATACAATTTGAGGTCTGGTTGCACTAAGCCATCTTTCCAAGCATTCCTTTTCATTAGTCCCTTTGAT
The DNA here is from genome assembly GCA_023548195.1 of Bettongia penicillata ogilbyi. Lineage (NCBI taxonomy): Eukaryota > Metazoa > Chordata > Mammalia > Diprotodontia > Potoroidae > Bettongia > Bettongia penicillata. The sequence continues at coordinate 1,842,733 of JAJHZJ010000190.1, forward strand.
ATTCTGGACCTTTTGTTCTTCAAAATGAGTTTTGATATTATTTTATCCAGCTCTAGAAAATAATTATCTAATAGTTTAATTGGTATGGCACTAAATAAGTCAATTAATTTAGGTAGAATTGTCATTTTTATTATATTAATTCGGCCTAACCATGAACAACGGATGTGTTTCAACTTACTTAAATCTGACTTTATTTGTGCAAAAAGTGTCTTGTAATTGTGTTCATATAATCCCTGGGTTTGTTTTGGCAGGTAAACTCCTAAGTATTTTATAGTATCTACCCTAGCTTTAAATGGGATTTCTCTTTCTATTTCTTGCTGTTGGACTTTGTTGCTAATATATAGGAATGCAGAAGATTTGTGTGGGTTTATTTTGTAACTTGCAACTTTGCCAAAGTTGTTTATTATTTCAAGTAGTTTTTTACTTGAATCTCTGGGATTCTCTAAGTATATCATCATATCATCTGCAGTGAGTGATAACTTAGTTTCTTCTTTGGCTATCATTATTCCTTCAATTTCTTTATCTTGTCTAATTGCTACAGCTAACATTTCTAGTACTATATTGAATAATAGTGGTGATAATGGACATCTTTATTTCACCCCTGAGCTTATTGGAAATGCATCTAGCTTATCTCCATTGCATATAATGCTTGCTAAAGGTTTTAGGTAGATACTGCTTATTATTTTATGGAAATTTCTCTTTATTCCTATGTTCTCCAGTGTTTTTAATAGGAATGGGTGTTGTATTTTGTCGAAAACTTTTTCTGCATATATTGAGATAATCATGCAGTTTTTGTTAGTTTTGTTGTTGATATGATCAATAATGCTAATAGTTTTCCTAATATTCAACCAGCTCTGCATTCTTGGTATGAATCCTACTTGGTTATAATGTATTATTTTCGTGATAATATGCTGTATTCGTCTAGCTAAAATCTTGTTTAAAATATTTGCATCTATATTCATTAGAGAAATTGGTCTATAAATTTCTTTCTTTGTTTTGTCTCCTCCTGGTTGGGGTATAAAAACGATATTTGCATCGTAGAAAGAATTTGGGAGGACTTCTTCCCCAATTTTCAAAAATAGTCTATATAGTATTGGAATTAACTGTTCTTTAAATGTTTGATAGAATTCACTTGTGAATCCATCTGGTCCTGGAGATTTTTTCCTAGGGTGTTCATTGATGGCTTGCTCAATTTCTTTTTCTGAGATGGGGTTGTTTAAGTATTCAACTTCCTCTTCTGTTAATCTGGGCAATTTGTATTTTTTAAAATACTCATCCATCTCGATTATTGAATTTGTGGGCATAAAGTTTGGCAAAGTAGTTTTTAATTATTGTTTTAATTTCCTCCTATTGGAGATGAGTTCACCCCTTTCATTTTTAATATTAGTAATTCGATTTTCTTTTTGCTTTTTTAAATGAAATTGACCAAAGGTTTATCAATTTTATTAGTTTTTTCATAAAACTAACTATTAGTTTTATTTATTAGTTCAATAATTTTCTTAATTTCAATTTTATTGATCTCTCCTTTGGTTTTCAGTATTTCTAATTTGGTATTTTCTTGGGGATTTTCAATTTGTTCTTTTTCTAGCTTTTTCAGCTGCATACCCAAGTCATTGATCTCCTCTTTCTCTATTTTATTTATGTAGGCATTCAAAGATATGAAACTTCCCCTAAGAACTGCTTTCGCAGCGTCCCATAAGATTTGGAGTGTTGTCTCATTATTGTCATTCTCTTGAATGAAGTTGTTGATTGTTTCTATGATTTCTTCTTTAACCCATTCCTTCTTTAGGATTAAATTATTTAGTTTCCAATTGATTTTTGGTTTATCTTTCCATGGCCTTTTATTACATATAATTTTTATTGCATTATGATCTGAGAAGGATGCATTGATTATCTTTGCCTTTCTGCACTGGATTGTGAGATTTTTATGTCCTAGTACATGGTCAATTTTTGTAAATGTTCCATGTACCACTGAGAAAAAAGTATATTCCTTCCTATTCCCATTCAATTTTCTCCAAAGATCTATCATATCTACCTTATCTAGAGTTTTATTTCCTCCTTAACCTCTTTCTTGTTTATTTTGAGGTTAGATTTATCAATTTCAGAAAGGGGGAGGTTGAGGTCCCTCACTAGTATAGTTTTGCTGTCAATTTCTTCCTTGAACTCCCCCAAACTCTCCTCTAAGTAGGTGGATGCTATACCACTTGTAGCATACATGTTTAGTAATGATATTGCTTCATTGTCTATGGTGCCTTTTAGCAGGATATAGTTTTATCCTTATCCTTATTCCTTTTGCTTAGATCTATTTCTGCTTTTGCTTTGTCTGAGATTAGGATTGCTACTCCTGCCTTTCTTTTATCAGCTGAAGCACAATATATTCTTCTCCATCCTTTGACCTTTATCCTATGTGTATCCCCCCATTTCAAATGTGTTTCTTGTAAGCAACATGTTGTTGGATTACAGCTTTTAATCCATTCTGCCTTCCGTCTCCATTTTATGGGAGAATTCATTCCATTCACATTCACAGTTATGATTACAATCTATGTATTTCCCTCCATTCTCTTTCCCACCATTTGTCCTTTTAGCTCTCCTGTCTCCCTTCACCTCCTCAATTGTATTCACTTTTCACCACCTCTTCCTGCAGCCTTCCCCTCCTTCTTTTAGCCCCACTCCCTTTTATTCCCCTTAACTCTTATTGCTTCTTCCCTCACTTTTAGCCTCCCTCCCTTTTCTTCCTCCTTCCCCTCCTTCCGCCTATTGAGATAGTTAGGATTATCTACTTAAGTTTATTGTTCCATCCTTTAAAGAAATCAGATGAGAGTACCTTTCAAACTATGCTCATCTCCCTCCCCTCTTTCCCTCTACTATAATTTCAGATGGTCATTTTCAAGTGAGGATTAAACAGGAAAGCAAATGCTCACCAATTAAATAGCAAGCACTATCAACTGCTTTCTGTGGAGCAAACACTGTGCTAAATGACAGAGGTACAAAAAGGGGTAAAATGGTCCCTGCCCTCATTTTAATTTTAGAGACAACCAGAGTCTTGGAGGATTTCCTATGACCTATAACATACCCAACTGAAGATGGATAAATGATATGTGGTCTTCCTATTTGTAGATAATACTGTGGTCATTGTCCAGAGATTCTACATGTGTCCTTCTATGAGTATCACAAACATGTAGATTTTAATAGACATTTTAAGATGATATTAAAAAATTATGAAGGTGTCCAAGTTTAGACACAGGAAACCTGAATTTTAGTTTTAACACAGCCTTTCATTATAGAGCATAATGAGATTTCCTGATTTTTTCCCCCATAATTCAGGTTTGAGTACTGGAACAGAGAGTCTAGGAAAGGTAATTTTCTCCTGGGGTTTCTCTAGTTCATTCTTTCCTTATAGGATTTGGGCTTCATATTTTCCCCATATTAGAATCATTTGTAGATTGGGAAAAGTTTTTCTTCTCTTAGCCTTCATCTCCCAGGAAAGACTTTTCCTTCTTAAACTATATATACCTTACAGTGGAGCTGCTGTCCAACTTTCACTGGTGTTCTTCTTCTAATCTCAAAGTTCTCTCTTAATCTTGCCCTCCCCTTTGTTTGTACCTCTTTTGTTGGTTTAAATGAAGAAAAGTCCTCTAGCTAAATCATAACCTTTGGTTCTACCTTTAGAAAATTAAGTCATCTTTTCTATCTAGTGACTTAGTTATGCAATGCATTCATGGACAAGACCTCCACCATCTTTTCTTGAGTCTATATTTCCTCATAGTATTCCAGTTACGGGGTCTTCTCCCAAACTGATATTTTCTTGTTCTTGTTCTGTGGCCCATAATGGCATATCTCTTCCTTCCCACTAAGCAAAGAGAATAGACACAATCCCCAACTCTATCACTGGTCACTGAAAACTTCTTTATGTTCTCATTTACAGACTCCAAAATTTCACTTTGCCATGAGACATAGATCTTATGCTAAGACACCACCTTCCATGAAATAGAAAATGTACAACATAGAATAATGCCCTCACTCATGGGAACACAGTCCATCTCTTGATAGGGCCAAATGACAGGTGGCATAGTATGAAAAAGTATTGAACTTAGAGTTATGAAGATATGAATGTGTTTATTTTTATTTTTTCCTAATATGTAATATTTTATTTTCAGTTTTCAACATTTACTTGCACAAGACTTTGAATTATACATTTTCTCCCCATCTCTCCACTCCCCCCATGCCAAGAAAGCATATACCCCAACCACCACTTTCCCCAATCTACCCTCCCTTCCATAACTCACCTTCTCCAATCCCCTCCTCTTTATTTTCCTGTAGGGCAAGATAGATTTCTGTACCCATTGTCTGAGCAACTTATTTCCCAGTTGCATACAAAAACAATTTTTAACATTCATTTGCAAACCTTTGAGTTCCAAATTTTGTCCCTTCCTCCATCCTCACCCCGTCAATGATAAAGCACGCAATTCGATATGGGTCATACATGTGCATCCATGCAAAATACTTCAAGTTTGAGTACAGGAACAAAGAGTCTAGGAAAGGTAATATTCTCCTGGGGTTTCTCTAGTTCATTCTTTCCTTATAGGATTTGGGCTTCATATTTTCCACATATTAGAATCATTTTTAGACTGGGAAAAGTTTTCCTTCTCTTAGCCTTCATCTCCCAATCTTCCCTCCCTTCTAACGTCCCTCCCTTCCCATATGCCCATCTTCTTTGTCCTGTGGTGCAAGATAAATTTCCATGCCGCATTACCTGTATTTCTTATTTCCTAATTGTATGCAAGAACAATACTCAACAGCTGGTCCTAAAACTTTGAGTTCCAACTTCTCCCTCCCCACCCATACCCACTGAATAGTCAAGCAATTCAATATAGGCCCTATCTGTGTAGTTTTGCAAATTACTTCTAGAATAGTCATGTTGTGTAAGACTACCTATATTTCCCACCATCCTATCCTGCCCCCTATTTCTTCTATTCTCTCTTTTGATCTTGTCCCTCCCCAAGAGTGTTGACTTCTAATTGCTCCCTCCTCCCATTGCCCTCCCTTCCATCATGCCCCCCACCCTGTTTATCCCCTTCTGTCCCACTTTTCTGTATTGTAAGATAAGTATTAATACCAAAATGAGTGTGAATTTTATTCCTTCCTTGAGTCGAAGGTGATGAGAGTAAGCTTCATGTTTTCTTTCATGTTTTCACCTCCCCCCTTTTCCCCTCCACTGAATATTCTTTTATTTGCCTCTTTTATGAGAGAAAATTTGCCCCATTCCATTTCTCTCTTTCTCCTCCCAATGTATTCCTCTCTCACTCCTTAATTTCATTTTTGTAGATATGATCCCATCCTATTCAACTCACCTGTACCTCTGTCTGTCTGTCTGTCTATCTGTGTGTGTTTGTGTGTGTGTGTATGTAATCCCACCAACTGCCCAGATACTGAAAAAAAAAGTTTAAAGAGTTACAAATATTGTCTTTCCATGTAGGAATGTAAACAGTTCAACTTTAGTAAATCCCTTATGATTTCTCTTTCCTGTTTACATTTTCATGCTTCTCTTGATTCTTGTGATTGAAAGTCAACTTTTCTTTTTAGCTCTGGTCTTTTCATCAAGAATGCTTGAAAGTCTTCTATTTCATTGAATGACCATTTTTCCCATTGAAGTATTATGCTCAGTTTTGCTGGGTAGGTGATTATTGGTTTTAGTCCTAGTTCCTTTGACTTCTGGAATATCATATTCCATGCCCTTCAGTCCTTCACTGTAGTAGCTACTAGATCTTGAGTTATTCTGATTCTATTTCCACAATACTTGAATTATTACTTTCTAACTGCTTGCAGTATTTTCTCTTTGACCTGGGAACTCTGGAATTTGGCTACAATATTCCTAGGAGTTTTTATTCTCAATTCTCTTTCAGGAGGTGATCAGTACATTCAGCGAACCACTGCTACTGTGACTGGGGATTCTGCCCTAGAGGCCTGCTTGCCTCCTCCTTCCAGAGCTGCTCTGCATGGCCAAGACTGGGCTAGGCTCCTCCTGTGTAACTGACATTTCCCATCAGCCTTTCAGGTCACCCTGAGCTGGAAATCTCCTCCACTCTGTTGTTTTGTGACTTCTGCTACTCTAGAATTTGCTGAGAGTCTTTCTTTACAGGTATTTTATGGGCTGTGGGGGAAGAGCTAGTAGATGTGCATTTTTTGACTCCGCCATCTTGGCTCCCACTTGCTGTTACTTTTAAGGAAATATTTTCCTCATTGAGCTTTTGGATCTCTTTGTTCACTTCGCCAATTCTGTTTTTTGATGCTTATTTATTTTTAGTTTTCAACATTCATTACCACAAAATTATGAGTTTCAAATTTTCTCCCCATCTCGTCCCTCCCCCACTCCAAAACGCCATGCATTCTGATTGCTCCTTCCTCTAATCTGCCTTCCCTTCTATCACACCCGTCCCTTACCTTTTCCCCATTCTTGCCTCGTTTCTTGTAGGGTAAGGTAGATTTCTATACCACATTGCCTGTATTTCTTATTTCCAAGTTGCATGCAAAAACAATTCTCAGCCTTTGTTCCCAAAACTTTGAGTTCCAACTTCTCTCCCTTCCTTGCTCTACATCCATCCACTGAGAAGGCAAGCAATTGAATATAGGCTATGCATCTAAAGTTTTGCAAAAAATTTCCATAATAATCATGTTGTGTAAGACTATATTTCCCTCCATCCTATCCTGCTCCCCGTTTATTCTATTCTGTCTTTTGACCTTGTCCCTCCGCAAAAGTGTTTCCTTCTAATTATTCCTTCCTAACATTTGCCCTCCCTTCTATCATCCCTCCCACTTCACTTATCCCATTCTCCCCTACTTCCCTGTAGTGTAATATTGATTTTCATGCCAAATTGAGTGTGTATGTTATTCCCTCCTTAAGCCAAATGTGATAAGAATAAGTTTCAGTTTTTCAATCTCACCTCCTCCCTTTTCCTCTCTTTTACATTCTCTTTCTTGGCTCTATTTCCCAGGTCAGTTGTCTTTCCAATGAGATGTTTCACACTGTATTTTATTTTTTCATTTTTTTTGTCTTATATTGTAATTTCTTGGTTTCTCATAAAGTTATTAGTTTTCATATGTTCTATTATAATTTTTAAAGAACTATTTCTATTAATGAGATTTGGAACCTCCTTTTCCATTTGACTAATTCTCCTTTTTAAAGTATTCTTCTCTTCGATCACTTTTTGGACCTATTGAGTAAGCCTATTTTTACAGGTGCTATTTTCTTCAGTATTTTGGGGGTCCCCTTTAGAAAGCTGTTGACTCACTTTTCATGGTTTCTTGCATTGCTCTCATTTTTCTTCCCAGTTTTTCCTCCATTTCTCTTACCTAATTTTTAAAATCCTTGGTAAGCTCTTCCATGGCCTGAGACCATTGCAAATTTATTTTGGAGGTTTTGGATGCAGAATTCTTGACTTTTAAGCCTTCCTCTGACGGTATGCATTGTTCTTCCTCATTTGAAGGAATGGAAGAAAATTTCCAGCCAGTTACTTGGCTTTTGAGTCTTTTGTCAAGAGGAGGTTATACTCTGGAAATCTATAAGTTCTCAGTTCCTCCAAGATGTCACAATCAAGGGAGTATACTCCTCTCCTGGTCTGTGCTCATGTCTGTGAGCAACAAGAAACACTCTGTTCTGCCCAGGATCTGTGAGTACAATTCCCTCTCCACAATCTCCTCCAGCTCCACCACACTAGCACCATTTCTCAACCAAGGAGATCCACTCAGGGCTGAGATCCAGATCAACTGCTCAATTCCCCCAATAGCTTTAGGCCAAGGGCTTCAAAAATGGATACTGCTGCTGCAATTGCTGCTGCTGGCTGGGCCAGACCCTGTTCCCTTATCACACAGGTGAATGACCATTCTCACTGACCTCTGAAGCAGTCTTTGGCATTTCTGGGTTGAGCAATCTGGGAACTGTAGCTGATGCAGGGGATTCCTTTGGAACCAGTTGCAGTATTGTTGCTGCCACACCACAGTCAAGGCCAGGCTGTGTTCTGCTCTGTATCAGGTGTGATCACCCTTTCTTGTTGTCCTTCCACACTGTCTTGGGCTGGAAATCTCTTTCACTATGTCATTTTGTGGCCTCTGTTGCTCTAGAAATTGTTTAGAGTTATTTTAACAGATATTTTATGAGCTATAGAGGGAGCTTCTACAGGTCTGTCCTTCTATTCTTCCATCTTGGTTCTGTCCCCTGCCAATTCTACTTTTTAAGGCATTCTTATCCTCGTTGGGTTTTGGACCTCTTTTTCCACTTTGGTTGGTCTATTTTTAAGATGTTATTTTCTTATCATTTGGGGGGTCTCCCTTAGCAAGCTGATGACTCATTATTCGTGAGTTGTTTTTTTTTTTTTTTTTTTGCAACACTCTCATTTCTCTTCCCAATTTTTCTTTTACTCATTTTACTTTATTTTCAAAATTCTTTTTTACCTCCTCCTTGACCTAAGGCCATTTCATATTTTTCTTGGAGGCTTTGGATGTAGGTGCCTTGACCTTCCTGTTTTCCTCTAATTGTATGCTTTGATCATGCTTGTCTCCAAGGACATGAGAAAATACCTTTTCACCAAGAAAGTAACCTTCTACTGTTTTATTTTCCCCCAATTTGGTCATTTCCCCAGCCAATTACTTGACTTTTGAGCTCTTTTTAGTGGAGAGGGACTTTCCCAAGTTTCAGGGTCTTGTGAAGATGTTTTCAGAGATATCTTTAAGGACTTGTGAATTCTCAGGTCTTCTAAAGTGGAATTATCAAAGAGGTATTTACTCCTCTCCTGGACTGCACCTTTGTCTGTGAGCAGTTCAAAGCACTATTTTCTGTCCTGTAACTGCTAGTAAGATTCCCTCTCCATAGCCACCACAAGCTCCTCTTCACCCCAGGACTATCAGCCAGAACTGTAACTCAGATTGGCTGCTTTATTCCCCCACCATCTGTAGTACACGAGCTCCAGAAGCACCAGCCTACTGTGGCAGTGACTGTTATCACCCTGGGCCTGGGCCAGATCACCATACACTTCTTTCACCCAGCTGAGAGAGCTTTACCATTGACCTTTGAAGTTATCATTGGTCTATATGGGTTGAGAATTCTGGAAATTGCTGCAGTCACCAGTGAACCAGAGTCCTGAGGCCTGCTCTAGTCCCATATGTGGCAGCAGGGCCCACACTGGGTTGCACTCTGATATGAGCCTGATGCAATAGACCCTTCCTCTCAGCCTTCCTGATTATCTCTTGCTAGAAATCTGTTTCACTCTGTCATATTCTGGCTTCTGATGCTTTAGAATTTGTTTAGAGTCATTTTTGTAGGTATTTTGAGGTGTATGGGGGGAAAGCTCAAGCAGATACTTGTTTTTCCTCCACCATCTCGGTTCCATACCTGAAAATGTGAATTTAAACCTTGCCTGGGACACTTACAAGTTGTGTGATGATGGGCAAGTCATTTAATTTTCCTTGCCTCAACTTCCTCATTTGTAAAATGTGGTTAATAATAGCATCTATGTTATAGATTTACTGTGAAGATCATATGAGAAGTCATATGGAAATTACTTGTGCAATCTTAAAATACCAAATAAATATTATTATTATCATTAATAAAAATCACACTAGGAAAAGTTTTAATTCAGCAAAGGAGTTTAAAGATCAGTCATGTAATAACATATGTCATATAATTATAGCTATAATTGTACATATTTAAAATCTTTGTGAAAGAATACATCATCTATTAAGTCTTTCTATTTGCAGACTTTTGAGTTATGCCCCGGAGATAAAAATAGAAATAAGGTGCTCACATTCTAATTACTGACACAATACATGTGGAAGTTTTCATCTGTAACTCAGATGAAAGTTTTATGGAGTATAAGAGCAAAACAGATGATGATGACTCTTCTTTTAAGTTGTACTGATAAAATCCTATCAATCTGTAGTCCAATCTCTTATGCTCTTGTATGCTTTTATCAATTTTTAATAGTACCTTAATTAACATAGAACCACAGATTCTCAGAACTGGAAGAGACCTCAGAAAACATCTAGTTTAAATAGTTTTCCACTAATAATGCCTAATAAAAGAAAATTACAATTAATAATTCACATTCCGCTTAGACAATTTTTGCTGAGGTTTACCTACTATCCCCAGGATAGTCTCTTCATTTTGAAGAGGTAAAGTTTTTATAATTTTTTTCCTGTACACTGAGTGTAAATTACCTTTATCATTTTTTAAAAAATTCTCCTATTTCTCTTCTGTGGGGACTAATAGAACAAAAGCAGTCTGTCGTTTGCATCATAACTTTTCAAATAATTAAAGTTTTCTATGACATTACTGTTCAATCCCCCTCCCCTTCTTGCTTCCCATTCACAAGCTAAGCTTCTCCAGTTTCTTCAACTGGTGTTCACACATATTGGCCTCCATTAATCACTATCTTATTATATGATTTCAGGATGCACACTAACTTGTCTAAATCCTTCTTAATGCATGATGTTCCAGATGGAACATAAATGTGGTCTGACTGTGGTAGAGGGGAGTAGAGCTATTGCTTCTCTGATTTTGGAAACTATACAGCCCAGAATATTAGCTTTTGTGATTTCTATGTCTCAGTATTTAGCAGGGAATTTACAATAACTCCATATATATTTCTCCTGTACAATCTGTAATCTAGCCATGCTTATCTCCTTTTATACTTATAAAATTGATTTCTTTTCTTTGTGCATAGAACTTAAAATTTATCCACATGAATTCTCATCTCTGGTTTCCTCTATTATTCCATTCTCTCAAGAATTTTTGGGAAACAGACTTTATCAACCAAATATTACTCATCTCATCCAACTTCATTTCATCTGAAAATTTGACAAATATGTCTTTCATGTAAATCATTGTCTAAACTTTTTGAAACACAAAATCAAGAATAGTTCTCTGCCCCTCTAGTAATCTCTCCCCCTCTATTAAACAACATTTGTGAGTATCATCTTGTCTTTGCAGCATCTTTCTAATACTTGAGTTATTACTGATAAAATACTCATTCAAGAGGACTCCTTGTCTTTTTTTTTGTTGCTCTAGGCAAGGTGAGTATTTTTACCTTTAAGATGGAAGATTTTGGAATCCTCAGCCCTCAGTATACTTTGAACTTCTATGAAATTTGCTAGGGTCTTGACCAAGTCCTATATTCATGTCAGAAAGGTAATCTTATACTCTTAATCTTGATGTCTATGATCTTTTAAATGTTGATTATTATATTTCAATTTAATTAGTTTTTTGTAATTCTTTATAATCAGTCAAGGAGATGCACATTCAGTGAAATGGGGGACTTCCAAACTATCCTGATGAAAATACCAGAGTTCAGTGGAAAATTTGATCTTCAAATACAAGACAGGCCTAAAAAAGGGGAGGGGGAAACCAAGATGGTGGAGTAAAAGCAGGGACTTGCTAGAGCTCTTCTCTCAAAACCCCTTCAAATATTACTCTAAACAAATTATAAAGTTGCTGGACCCACAAAATGATGGAGTGAAACAAATATCCAGCCCAATACAGCCTGGAAATTTGACAGGAAGTGTCTATCACACTGGGTGGGGAATAGAACAGAGTGCAGTCCAGTGTGGGCCATGCCAGCACAAACAGGGTCAGAGAAGGCCTAAGGGGACTGAACTGCTGCCAGCTGTGGCAACTTCCAGACATTTTGGTCCACAAACCCAAAGACAACATTGAAGTTCAGTGGGAAAACTCTGCGGGACCTGGTTTGGTTGGGGTCTGGCCCTAGTCGCAGGGCAGAGGAGAAAGTGATGGTGCAAGTGGCAGCAGTGGCAGCTTCAGTAGAAGCAGTAGTGATGTCTACTTCTGGTGCTCCCAGTGTGCAGATGGTGGGGAATTAAGCAGCTGATACAAAACGTCTGAAACCTGAGGCAGTACATTCACCCCACCCACACTGGAAACAGAATCCTATCTTTGCCAAAGAGTTATGAAGTAAAATGTTTCACTGGGAAGATGAGCAAACACTAAAAAGACTCGGACTATAGATTTTCACCTTGGTGACAAAGAAGATCAAAATATACCAGAAGACAACAGTCAAAGCTCCTGCATCAAAAACCTCCAAGAAAAATAAAAATTGGTCTCAGGCCATTGAAGAGCTCAGAAAGAATTTTGAAAATCAAGTAATTCAAGTAGAGGAAAAAATGGGAAGAAAAATTGAAGTGATGCAAGAGAGACTAAAAAAGATAAACAGGAAAGAAAAAGAATATTCAATAAAGGAAAATTGTTTACATATCTACATGGGAAGATGACACTTTCTAATCTTGAGAATTATATCTCTTTTACAACATTTAAAGGGACATACATAAAGAGAGGGTGCAAGTATAAAGCAACTGATATGATAATAAAAAACCTAATTAAGGGGTGAAAAGGGATTGTAATGGGAGAAGAGGAAAAGAAGGAGCAGAAAAGGATTGATTTTATCATATGAAGAGGCACAAGGAGGGAACATATTCATAAAATATTCAAGTGTAAAAATCTAACTTGCCTTACAGGCATTAGGAAAGAAAAGGGGAACGAAAAGGGAGAATGTGGCTAAAAAGGAGGGAAGAAGTCCCAATAAAAAAAGAAAAGAAAAAAGAGAGGGACTGATAGAAGAGAGGGAAGATTAAGGGAGACAGTGATCTAAAGCAAAACTTTTTTGAGGAGGGAAAGGGAGAAAGGAGAAATAAAAGCATAAATGGGGGTTCAGGGTAATAGGATGGAGAGAAAGACTCACATAGTAATCATAACTGTGATTGTTAATGAGATGGATTCTCCCATAAAATAAAGGTGGATAGCAGAATAGATTAAAAATCATAAACCTACAATAAGTTGGATATAAGGAACACATCTGAAATGGGGGTATACACACTTTTCTATATATTGCCACCAAAGTCCAACAGCAAGAGATAGAAAGAGAACTTCCTTTTAAAGTTACTAAAGTTACTACTTTAAAGTTACTGTAAACAATATAAAATATTTGGGAGTTTACCTGCCAAAATGCACAGAGGAAATATATGAACACAATAGCAAAATACTTTTTGCACGAAGTCCAATCTAAATAATTGAAAAAAAAATTAGTTGTTCATAGGTAGACCAAACTAATACAATGTAATGAGAATTCTACCCAAATTTACTTATTCAATGCCACACCAATCAAAGAACCAAAAATATTTAATAAGGCTAGAACAAATAAGAACAAAATTAATCTGGAAAAACAAAAGATGCAGAATATCAAGGAAAGTAATGAAAAGAAATACGAGATAAGGTGGCCAAGTCATACCAGATTTCAGGTTGTATAATAAAGCAGCAATCATTGAAACTACTGGGTACAGGCTAAGAAACAGAATGATAAATCAGTACCATAGGTACTGGATGAGGATAGAAATCTACTGCTCTAACCCCAAGACTCCAGACTCTGTGGCAAGAACTCAACTATTTGACAAAAACTACTGGAAAAACTGGAAAATAAAATGGCAGAAATGATACAAAGACCATATCTTACATTGTATACCACAATGAAGTCAAAATGGGTACACAATTTTGACATAAAAGTTGATAATATAAGGAAACTGGGAGAGCAAGGAATAGTTTACCTTTCAGATTTATGGAGAATGGAAGCATTTATGACCAAATAAGAGAACATTATGAAATGCAGAATGGATAATCTTGATTACATTAAATTTTAAAGTTTTTGTACAAATAAAGCTGCAACAATATTAGGAGGCAAACAGAAAACTGGGAAAGAATTTTTACAACCAAGGCCTCCTGTAAAAGCCTTATTTCAAAAATATATTGAGAACTGGGGGCGGAGCCAAGATGGCGGAGTAGAAGGATGCACATTTACGAGCTCCGAGCCCACAACCCATGGAATTGAGGTAAAAGGAGATCCCCATAAATTCTGAATCTCTGCAGGGGGTGCATAAACATAGGGGAAGAGATTTCCGTTCCACTGAACCCTGGAAAGCCGTCCCCGGGGTCCATCGCACCCCGGAAAGCGGACCCCACCCCCACCCCTGGCCGCGACCCAGAGAAGCTGACCCGAGCAGACTTCAGAGAGGAAAGCTCCGGGGGAAGCTCCGGCAGCCGGGAAAGTCCCTCCGCTCACAGAAGCTACAGGTCAGTGAAAAAGAGAGCCAGGCTGAAGGAGAGGGGAAGCGGGGCGTCTCCGTGACTCGGGCCCCCTCGGGAGGAAGCGGCGGCATCAGAGACGGGGGCAGGAAGCGCGGAGGCAGAGGCGTGGGCGGGCGGCTGAGGCGGCAACGGCCCGGGACTCAGGAATCCCCCAGCAGCAGGTAGGATCTTCAATACTGAAGGTCTTTCCAACCTGAGGGAGCCGAGCAGGGGAGACGGCCCTGCCTCCACCCTGCTCTACTGCTGAACGCCTCTGAATAAAACCCCCAAGGGAGCTGAGCACAGCAGGCGGGGCCCCCCACCCCGCCCCCACCCGCTCCATTCCTGAAAGTCTCTGCGGAAAGCCCCTGAGGGCCCAAGCTTAGGAGACGGCCCTGCCCCCACCCCTGAGCCAGAACTAAAGCTTGCCGCAGGAAAGCGCATTTGAATCTCAGAGGCCAAGCACTAGCTGGGCGGATCCAGGCGGGGGTGGAAAGGAATCTCAGAAGTCAAGTAACTGGCTGGGAAAATGCCTAGAAAGGGGAAGAAAAATAAGACTTTAGAGAGTTTTTTCCAACAAATGCAAATGATCCCGACCTTCGGATCTGATGGGGAGGACGAGAACGTATTTTTCCCATCAGGGAAAGATGTGGAGGGCGGGGCCTCAGTACCCCAGACACCCCAGGGGGGTGTTGGGTGGGCTCAGGCCTTGGAAGAGCTTAAAAAGGATTTTGAAAAGCAAGTTAGACAGGTGGAGGAAAGACTGGGAAGAGAAATGACAAAGATGCAAGAAGAGTATGAAAAAAAGGTCAATATCTTGGTAAAGGAGACCCAAAAAAATGCTGAGGAAATTAACACCTTGAAAAATAGGCTCACTCAATTGGCAAAAGAGGTTCAAAAAGCCAATGAGGAGAAGAATGCTTTCAAAAGCAGAATGAGCCAAATGGAAAAAGAGGCTCAAAAGCTCACGGAATTTAATAGTTCTCTCAAAATTAGAATGGAACAGATGGAGTCTAATGACTTTATGAGAAACCAAAAAATCACCAAACAAAACCAAAAGAACGATAAAATGGAAGAGAATGTGAAATATTTCATGGGAAAAACAACTGACCTGGAAAATAGATCAAGGAGAGACAACTTAAAAATTATGGGACTACCTGAAAGCCATGATCAAAAAAAGAGCCTAGACATCGTCTTGCATGAAATTATCAAGGAAAACTGCCCTGACATTCTAGGACCAGAGGGCAAAATAAGTATTGAAAGAATCCATCGATCACCACCTGAAAGAGATCCAAAAAGAGAAACTCCTAGGAACATTGTGGCCAAATTCCAGAACTCCCAGCTCAAGGAAAAAATCTTGCAAGCAGCCAGAAAGAAACAATTCCAGTACTGTGGAAATACAATCAGGATAACCCAAGATCTAGCAGCTTCTACATTAAGGGATTGAAGGGCGTGGAATAGGATATTCCAGAAGGCAAAGGAACTAGGACTGAAACCAAGAATCACCTACCCAGCTAAACTGAGTATAATACTTCAAGGGAAAATATGGTCTTTCAATGAAACAGAGGACTTTCAATCATTCTTAATGAAAAGACCAGAGCTGAAAAGAAAATTTGACTTTCAAACACAAGAATGAGAGGAAGCATGCAAAAGTAAACAGCAAGGAGAAGTATTAAGGGACTTACCAGAAATGAACTGTTTGCATTCATACAGGGAAGGACAATATTTCTAACTCTTAAAACTTTTCAGTATCTGGGTGGTTGGTGGGACCACACATACATATGTACACGCATGCACACACATACACACATGCATTCACATGCAGAGACAGAGAGTTCAGACAGTTCAATGCACAGATTGAACTGAATAGGATGGGACCATACCTTAAAAGAAATTAAGGTAAATGGTGAGAGAGAAATGTAGTGAGAGGAAAGAGGGGGAAATGGAAGGGGGCAACTATATGTCATATAGGAGGCAAGTAGGAGATGTTTTTAGTGGAGGGAAAAAGAGGAGAGCTGAGGAAAAAAACAAACAAACAAACAAACAAACAAAAGTTTACCCTCATCACATTTGACTAAACGAAGGAGTGTAATGCACACTCATTTTTGTATGAAAACCTATCTTACAGTATAAGAAAGCAGGGGAGAAGGAGATATTGGGGGGGGATGATGGAAGGGAGGGCAAAGGGAGGAGGGAGTAATTGAAAGTCAACACTTGGGGAGGGACAGGATCAAAGGACAGAAGAGAAACAATGAGGGGCAGGTTAAGAGGGATGGCAATTCAGTTAGTCTTACACAACACGACTATCAGGAAGGTCATTTGCAAAGCTACACAGATATGGCCTATAATGAATTGCCTGCCGTACCAAAGGGAATAGGTGGGGAGGAAGGGATGGGGAGAATTTGGAACTCAAAGTTTTAGGAATAATTGTTTAGTATTGTTGCAACTAGGAAAGAAGACATACAGTTAATGAGGAATAGAAAATCATCTGGCCCTACAGGAGAAAAGAGAAGATAGAGACAAGGGAAGGGAGGGATGACATAAGAGAGGACAGATTGGAGATAGGGAAAATTAGATTGCTTGGGGTATTGGGGTGGGGGGAGGGGAGAAAAGGGGAGAAAATTTGGAACCCAAAAATTTGTGAAAATGAATGTAAAAAGCTAAATAAATAAATAAAAAAATATATATTGAGAACTGAGTAAAATTTATCAGAATCCAAGTCATTCCACAACTGGTAAGTGGTCCAAGGATGTGAACAGACAGTTTTCAAAGGAAGAAATTAAAGATATCTATAGTCCTGTAAAAATGCTCTCAATCATTATTGATTAGAGAAACAAATAGAAGCACCTCTTAGGCAACACATCACCCCTGTCAGATGGACTAACCTGACAAAACAGGACATTTACAAGTGCTGGAGAAGATATGAGAAAATTAGAACATTAATGCATTTTTGGTGGACTGTGAACTGATCCAATCATTTTGGAGAGCAATTTGGAACTATGCTCTTGTGTTTGAAAGTCAGAATTTCTTTTCAGCTCTGGTCTTCTCATCAAGAATGCTTGAAAGTCCTCTATTCAATTGAAAGACCATTTTTTACCCTGAAGTATTATACTCAATTTTGTTGAGTAGGTGATTCTTGATGTTAGTCCTAGTTCCTTTGACTTCTGGAATATCCTATTCCATGCCCTTTGATCCTTTAATGTAGAAGCTGCTAGATCTTGAGTTATCCTGAGTGTATTTCCACAATACTGGAATTGTTTCTTTCTAGCTGCTTGCAATATTTTCTCCTTGGCCTGGGAGTTCTGGAATTTGGCCACAATGTTCCTAGGAGTTTCTCTTTTTGGATCTCTTTCAGGTGGTGATCTGTGGATTCCTTGAATACTTATTTTGCCCTCTGGTCCTAGACTATCAGGTCAGTTTTCCTTGATAATTTCATGAAAGATGATGTTTAGGCTCTTTTTTTTTCATCATGGCTTACAGGTAGTCCCATAGTTTTTAAATTGTCTCTCCTGGATCTATTTTCCAGGTCAGTTGTTTTTCCAGTGATATGTTTCACATTCTCTTCCATTTTTTCATTCTTTTGGTTTTGTTCTATATCATCTTCTGATAAGTCATACATTCTATTTTATTTTAGATGTTTGATTTTTTATGTTATGTCTTCAATTTTAAATCTTATTCTGACCATTTCTTCTCCCCAACAAACATCATAGTAGTAAATTCAAAAGAACATACAGGGAATCATGAGGCTTCTTAATATTTTCCTAAAGTTTGTACACTGGTTCTGAAGTCACAAGCAATGATGTGTATCGCCAAGGCAATATTCACAGTACTGGTGGTGAGTATGAATATGCTGGTGTAGTTCTCAACTGAAAAATATAAAAGAGTTTCCATATAGAAGGAAGAAGAAAAACATTTATTTAGACAAGAGACAGCAAAATCCCAGAACCAGAAAGCAAAATCAGTCATAGCAATCAAGAAATAAGTACAGGTTATCACTGCAAGGGGCAAACCCATTTCCAAGCCTCTGAACAGCCTGCTGGAACCTCCCCACAAACAAATCCTCATGAGCTTAAGCTGTGCCTGCCTGCCTGTATCCTTCCCATCTCTAACTAGCTTGACTAACTTCTTCCCAGTTCTGCTCCACCTTTCCTGTTCCACCTGTTCAGCAATCTCTTCCTATCACATGTAACTTAGGCTTCCAGGTGATCCAAGTAGGTCTCATGGACCTATTAATGAATGGGAAAGATTTTCCCAATTACATTACCATTACATTATGTCAATCGCATTTCACTCTGGACAGCCTTTTAGGTCTAAACTTATACTGACTATTGAACAAGGGAAAAAACAGTCAATTATATGAATATCGGTTTCTGTCACACAAGACAGAATTCAAGATTTCATCAAATAGTGAGATCTGCATAGCATAGGTGAATGTCATTTAGCATTTCTCCTGTTCCTTTGTCTTATGTTTCTGAATCTGTTAAAGGAGATAACTGAAAACTCTTGCCAATGGCTTTTAGCATACTACTCATAATCCACTTTTCCAGCATATGCAGCATCACTTTAGCTCTGTTTCTGTTTGTAAAGAGGAAAAGAATAAATTCAGTGACCCAGCCTCCTTTTTACATTCCTATCATAATTCAATGTTAGACTCACAGCTGGGAAGTCCAAATTTTCCATGATAAATGACTGTCCAAACATTTGAAAAGGTAAATGAATTGCATCTATATCTAATAAGTCCTTGGATAGTTTAATGATTTGAACAAACAATTTTCAAATTAGATAAACTAAATTACTATTGAATTTCCCTGGAATAATTTTATTTTCAAAAATATTTTTGATCTTTAAATTAATAATGCTGTGTTTTATTTGTATATCCTCTTTTATTAGTTTAGGTATGTTGCCTAAATATTGCAGACTAAAAACAAAAACAATACTAACAAAAATAGGCAGACAGGAAACATTTATTAAGCATCTATGTGTCATGCATTTTTTTAAATGCTGTGGATACAAAAAAAAGACAAAAATACAATCTTTGACCTTGAGGAGCTCATGTTCCAATGGAGGAAACAAAATGAAAACAGCTATTTTTTAAAAAAGACATAGACAGGATAAATATAAAATAATCCTCAGAGCAAATACACTAGAATTAAAGGAACTCTAGATAGACTTTGTTGTTGAAGTAAGAAGTGTTTTTTTTTTCCTAGAACTTGAAGGAAGTAAACGGTGTCATAAGGGAAACTTGAGGAAGACAAACATGACAGTCATAGGGGACAGTCACTGAAAAGGCCCAGAATCAGAAACTGGTTTATTTTGTTCAAGTTAGCAAGGAGTTGAGTAGGGGAGCACTGGCTTGAGAAAGTGTAAGAAGACCAGAATGGTATGGAGTAAGCCAGTAACCTTTTTCACTATGGTTATTAATAACATTGTTTTATCCAAATGCTGTCAAATGTATTTGTGATAGTATATCAGATACCCCAAAGGTGTTCTGTTTGACTTCTTTATTTTTGCATACCTATAGTCAGGTATCCAGTAGAGGGAGTTAGATGGCTCAGTGGATAGAACTCTGGGCCTGGAATCAGCAAACCTGAGCTCAAATCCAGTCTCAGACACTTGCTCGTTGTGTGATCTTGGGTAAGTCACTTATCTCTGTTTGCTTAATCCATTGGAGAATAAATAGCAAACCACTCTAGTATCTTTGTAAAGAAAACTCATGTTTATTATTGGAGTGGTATGGTTCTTGGGGTCATGAAGTTACAGAGAAAATAGAACAACTAGAAGACTATATGGTATAGAAGAGTGAGAGGTGACTCTAAAGAGAGGACCCAAGTCCAAATGCCACTTGTGAAACGTCCATAGGACCTCTTTGGGTGTCATGTTTGTTCCAGCACTAGAGCAATGATACAAATGAACAATTAAATATTATCACAAACTTTGCAACCAACAATGAGGGGAAAGTAATATGCATTTATATAGTACTTTGCTATATGGCAAGTGCTATACCATGTGTTTTTTTTAAATAAATATCACTTTTAATCCTCATCATAACTTTGCAAGTTACTTTGCACATTATTATATAGGTCCCATTTTACTATTGAAGAACCTGAGGTAAATAGAGATTAAATTACTTCCCCAAGGTCACATTGCTATGAAGTCTCTGAAGCTGTATTAGAGCTCAGGGCTTTCTGACTCTCAGCTCAGTTCTTTATTCATTGAACTGCCAGCAGCCCCTAATAATGTTTTATATATCTAGTTGGATTATATTCAATAAAATAATTTCTGAAGTCATGTGTAAAAGAATCTAATACTGTCCTGTAGGAGCATTTTATTATAAAAAAGAAAAATTAATATATTTTTTCATGCTACTAATTAAATTTTATTTATTCAAGAGGCATTATAACTTAGTGGATAAGAGCCAGAAGACTTGGAATGAGTCCTGGACAGGACTGTGTCCTTATCAATATCATCTTTCAGTGCTCTAGTCAAATCTCCATTACTATAGTTGCAAAGAATTTCCTCACCCAGGAATTCCTCATTTCAAGGAAACTCCATGTTCAGTTTCCATTTCGTATACCAGTTAAGTAGACAAATATGTGTAGGAGTGATTATCATTTTTGATTGAAAGCCACCAAATTGATTTATAATTCCACACTTCATAAATTCATTGAATAGAGGATAAATTGATTCTAAAAAGTATCATGGCACAAATAACATTTGGGGTCTTTGGCTCATCATCTTTGTCCCTTGAAACCATTACCAGTAGGACATTTCATCTCAAGCCATATTTCATTGTTTAACCTCTGACAATCAAACATTTAGACACAACGAATATCTGATGGGACTCAAAGAAAAGTTTTATAATAGAGTGAGTCATAATGAGGATTAAAGTTATCAAACAGACATCAACATAGGTACTAACTACTCCTTTATTAGCTCTCACATATTAATAATTTGCTTTACAACTCTTTCCATAATTACTGCTTTAAGTTTCCATTAATAATTGAGAACTGGGAATTTCACATTTTTTTCTAGGGGTTGAAAGAATCAAGGGGTGTCATAAGACCATGGACCATGCAAGGCAAACTATGCATCATGAAGATACAGGCATGAAAGTTCAATCAAAAGAGAAATAACATGTTATGTCCTATAAATTGCCTCTCTCAAGAGAAAAGTAATTGAATATGGGTAAGGGAAGAAAATCAAACTGTTAATTTGTTCCCGGTGTTATTTGCATTTTACTAATCCATTTTAAAATATTTTTAAATTTTCTGATATTTTGATATTACTATTAAAGTATTAAAAACTCACATCATATTTTGACTGTATTTACAAATGTTTTCTTCTAATGTTGCTACCATTTCATCATTGTCATCATATTGATTTACCAGTTCCATATTTTATGTCATACTATTTACTCCCTGTAATGAATCATACTTGGGTCTACTTTGTAACTATTTGCTTTATAATTAATATGTTTTAAAATACTAGAAAATGAAATTCGTTTGATTGTAAACATAAGTTTTCTACAAAGACACGTAAATTACGCATTCCTTTGTCAGGAATTAGCTACATGGGTAAATTACCAAGGTTTAGCTCAGGTGTTACTGATTATGATAACAAGACACTCACTTCTTCCTTCCTATCTCACCTTCCATGTAGGCATCCTTTTCTTTATTCAAGGTACTGACAATCTACCTATATTAAAAAAACACATTTTGCTATTCTCTAAAAATTAATATCTCTCACAATGCCCCCAATAGTAATCTTTAAAAAATAAAAATGAAAACTCATACCAAATATTCATAGTCCCACAAAGCAAATGTCTACATTATCTCTATCCCAAAATATATTTGTCATTTTGCATTTTAAGTCCTTCACCTCTCTGTCAAGATGTAAGAGGCATATTTTAACTAAGTCTAGACTCCTGATTTATCAGTACCCCGAAAAGAGCTCTAAAGTATTACAAAGTTGTTTTTTCTCCATGAGGATTTGGTCACTACACAAAATTTTCCCTCAGCTATCATTTTACTGTGCATTAGTTCATATAGGTCTCCTCAGATTCCTCTGAAAGTTACTATCACATATTAATGCGAAGTGTGGATATGTTTGTTTTAATAATAAAAAAGAGAAATACAAGAAGACAACATTGCAATGTGAATTTCTGCAAGGCAAGTGTCATGCATATATACTGCACAATGAATTCAGATAAAGGACATTTATATCACGATTTATGGTTATGATAGAATTTACTGGACCATCTTCTAGGTATATTGATGAATGGCAAAAAATAGGAATCAGTTTAATATTTAGGAAGTTTCAATTAATGTTCATGTAATACTTCAGCTCTCTATCTTCTTTTTCACAGCAAAACTTACTAAAGTTAAAGCTATCTTCTGCAAAATATTTGTTTCATTACCAGTAATACTTATAATAAACTTGACTTACAAGAAGAGTCAGCTAGATTTTTTTTTTTTATTGTTCAAGGATCTACTAGGCATAAAATAGACTGAATACATGGTTGAATATTTTGATCAACACTGTGCATCATTTCTCAGTGCCCTTTATTTTGATAACTCAGTAAAATTTGATAGCTATGTCTTTTTCTACTTTAGCATATATACTTTAAATATATCATTTATCTTGACTTTTGAGAGTGTCTGGCTGTCATATGTTTAGAACACTTTGCAGTACAAATGTGACTGGAGGACTAATTTTTATATTAAAAAATACTACCTAAGTATATAGATATTATTGAACCAAAATACATGATTAAAAAATTAGAGCTTCTTTATAATTCAATATATATAATTCATATATATTCAAATCTGAAATATGTGTATTAATTATTTATCCTGACTACTTCATTGGAAAGAATTTGGATTAAAATAAGGCATGATGCCTGCCAACATGGAGGCTGCAATCTAGTGTGGGATGAGAGTAGGATCTACCATGAACATAATAAATTATGACACAAAACAGAATAGAGAGTAATCTAGTACAGAAGCAGTCTTCTCAATAATAAAAATGATAACTAATGTTTATATAGATCATTAAAGTTTGCAAATTCTTTATTTATGTTGTCTCATTTTATTCTTATAGCAACACTGTGAGTTGGGCACTATTATTTCCAGTTCCTAGATAAGGAAATTTAGAAAGAGATTGCTTAACTTGTTTAGCATCACACAACAAGGAAATTTCTGAATTAGGATGTGGACTCAATTCATCCTGACACCAAGTCTACAGCTATGTCACCATGTTGCCTCTAGATATGAAACAAACAGAATACAAATAAGCGATGATATGTGTAGAATACTATGGTAGGAAGCATGTGTTAACAGAAACAATAGTACTTTTATCTTATTTCATGAAAGTATTGTTAGAAATTATTGAACTTTGGGAAAGATTCTGGAAAGATGGTGGAGTAGGTCAGAAAATCCAAAACTCTCAAGATTTTCCCCCACAAACGAGATAAAATAGCACCTCAGGGGGAAAGAAATGTGGATAAAAATAGATAAGAGTAGGGGCACAACAGGGGCCCTACCAGGACTATCTGACAAGATCAGAAGTACGTGTAAGGTGGCATGGATCTGTTTTGATACAAGAACATAGGATCCATGGCCTGTAACCACTAGCACTGTGCCTGCTCTACACTGGCACACACTATATAGCCATTATGAGCTTGTTGTTGGAATGATGCCTTTTTTGTGTACTTCCCTATATATTGGGCAAGCACTAGTCAGTGAGCATGAACTTTGTTATACTAAAGACAAGTGGATGTGGACCACTTCTCTCTGGACAATGCAAGAATCAAGAATGAAATGCAGATGCTGAAGGGGTGAATGGTTCCACCCCCTGCCTTGGCTGGTCGTTGCTGAGAATAAAGTACTTTCAATGGAACATTCCCACCCTGACTACTGTAAGAGTAAAGTGACTATAAATTCCTCATCTCCACTGTCTCTTTCAGTTTGGACAGATCCAGTGAATCTGTGTGGAGAGGAGAAGGGAAGAATTTTTGACTAAACAAGAGCTAGAAAGCATTATGAAGGGCAAAATGGATAGTTTTGATTATATTAAAGTGAAAAGATTTTGTACAACCAAACCCAATGCAATCAAGATTAGGAAGGAAGCAGAAAAGTGGGAAAGAATTTTTGCAACTAGCATCTGTGATAAAGAACTCATTTCAAAACATAAAGAAAACTGAGTCAAATGTACAAGAATACAAGTCATTCCTCAACTGAGAAATAATCAAAGGGAAGGAACAGGCAGTTATCAGAGGAAGAAATTAAAGCTATTTATAGTTGTATGAAAAAGTGCTCTAAATCCCTATTGATTAGAGAGATGCAAATCAAAACAACTTTGAGATACCACATCACACCTATCAAATTGGCTAACATGCCAAAACAGGAAAACGATAAATGTTGGAGGTGTGGGAGAGTTGAAACATTAATTTATGGTTGGGAATTGTGAGTTGATCCAACCATTCTGGAGAGCAATTTGGAACTATTCCCAAAGGGCTATAAACTATGCATTACCCTTTCACCCAGCAATATCGCTTCTAGGACTGTATCCCCAAGAAATCATAAAAATGGGAAAGGGTCCCATACGTACAAAATTATTTATAGCAGCTCTCTTTGTGGTGGCCAAAAATTGGAAATCAAGGGGATGCCCATCAGCTGGGGAATGGTTGAATAAATTGTGGTATAAGAATGTAATAGAATACTATTGTGCTATAAGAAATAATGAACAGCAAGACTTCAGACAGGTCTGGAAAGATTTATATAAACTGATGCTGAACAAAAGGAGTAGAAGGAGGAGAACTTTGTACACAGCAATAAGCACAGTGTGCGAGGAATTTTTCTGGTAGACTTAGTACTTAATTGCAATGCAAGGACTTAAAGAATGCCCGATGGTCTCTTAAGACAAAATGCCTTCCACATCCAGGGAAAGAGCTATGGAAATCGATCGCTGAATATAACAGATCATTTCCTTTTGTATTATGTTTTGGTTTGTTTTATGATTTCTCCCATTCATTTTAACTCTTCTATGCAACAAGACTAAGGTGAAAATGTATTTAATAGGAATGTATGTGTAGAACCTATATAAAACTGTATGCCATCTCAGGGAAGGAGTAGGGAGGTAGGTGGGAAGGGGCGGAGACAGGGTAAATATCTAAGATATATAGAAGTGATTGTAGAACACTAAAAACAAATAAAACAGAAATTAATAAAAAAGATCAGAGGGATTGGAATATGATATTCCATAAGGAAAAGTACTTGGCCTACAGTCAAGGATAAATTACCGAGCAAAATTACATGTAATCTTTCAGGTAAGGAGACGGACATTCAATGAAATAATGGATTTCTAGACCTAGCTGATGAATAGGACTGAGCACAATAGAAAATTTGACCTTCAAATACAACACGCCAGAGAGGCATTAAAACATAAATAGGAGGGGGGAAAAGCTTGCTATTCATTATGGACAAACTTTTTACACCCTTATATGGGAGGATGATTCTTGTTAATTTTGAGAATTGTATATTTATTATGACATTTAAAAGGGATATACATAGATAGAGGGAGTGGATAGAAATTAAATAATTTGATGATTAAAAATATAATTAAGGATTGCAAAGGGAGAAGAGGAAAGGAGGAGGCAGAAAAGGGTAAATTACATTACATGAAGAGGCACAAAAACACATTATAGTAGAGGGAAAAAAGGGAGAGAGATGAGCATTGTTTGAACTTTACTCTCATCTGATTTGGTTCAAGGAGGCAAGACCATACTTAGTTAAGTATAGAACTCCAACTTACCCTACAGGCAGTAGGAGGGGAAAGGGGAAAGAAAAAGAAGGGTTTGGCTGGAAGGGAAGGAAGACATAGTAAAGGAAATTGGAGGGGTGCTGATAGAAAGGAGGGAAGATTGAGAGAAACTGTAGTCCAAAATAGAACTCTTAAGAAGGGGAAGGAAGAAGGCAGATATAAAAGCATAAATAGGGGAGATGGGATGGAGAGAAATACACATATAGTAATCATAACTTTGAATATGAAACAGAGGCTGATTCCAGAATGGATTAAAAACCATGATCCTACAATATGTTCTTTACAAGAAACACATTTGAAACAGGGGGATACACACAGGGTAAAGGTGAATGGCTGGAGATAATATATTATGTTTCAGCTGATGTAAAAAAAAAAGCAGAGCTAGTTTCCTAATGTCAAGTAAAGCAAAAAACAAAAATAAATCTCATCAAAAGGGATAAGGAAAGAAACCATATCCTACTAAAAAGCACTATTGAAAATGAAATAATATCATTACTAAGCATATGCACCAAATGGTACACAAATTCTTAGAGAAGTTAAGGGAGTTATAGGAAGAAGTAGACAGCAAAACTATACGAGTGGGGGACCTTAGCCTCCTCCTCTCTGACCTTGATAAGTGTAACCTCAAAAGAAGCAAGAAATAAGTTAAGGAAGTGAATAGATTTCTGGAAGAGGTAGATATGATAGACTTCTGGAGAAACTTGAATATGGATAGAAAAAAATGTACCTTGTTCTCAGTAGTAGGTGACACATACACAAATACAGACCATGAACTAAAGTATAAAACCTCACAATCCAGCGCAGAGAGACAAAGAGAGTAAATGCATCCTTTTCAGATAATGATACAATGAAATTGTATATAGTAAAGGGCCATGTAATGATAGATCAAAATTAATTGGAAACTAAATAATCTAATAATAAAGAATTAGTGGGTAAAACAACAAATCATGGAAACAATCAATGATTTCATTTAAGAGAATAACAACAATGAGACAACTTCCTAAAACTTGTGGGATGCTGTGAAAGGAGTTTTTAGGGGAAATTTTATGTCTTTGTATGCTGACATGAATAAAATAGAGAAATAGGAGATCAATGAATTAGGCATGCAACTGAAAAAGCAAGTAAAAGAACAAATTGAAAATCCTCAATTAAATACCAAATCAAAATACTAAAGACCAAAGAAAATATTAATAAAATAGAAATTGAGAACACTATCGAACCAATAAATAAGTATAAGGGCTGGTTTTACGAAAAAAACAAGAAAACTGATAAACTTCTGGTCAATTTGATGACAAAAAGAAAGAATAAAACCAAATTATCAGTATCAAAAATGAAAATGGTAAACTCACCTCCAATGAAGAGGAAATTAAAACAATAATTAGAAATTATTTTGCATGACTGTATGCACACAAAATTCACAATCTTAGTAAAATGAATGAAAATTCACAAAAATATATGGTACCCAGGTTAACAGAAGTGGAAGGAAAACACTTAAATAGTCCTATGTCAGAAAAGAAATTGAACAAGCCATCACTGAACTCCCTTAGAAAAAATCTCCAGTGACAGATGGATTTATAAGCATTGAATCACCATGGATTTATCAAACACTTAAAGAACAGTTGATAACAATACTGTATGGATTACTGGGGAAAATTGTAAAAGAAGGAATCCTACCAAATTATTTTTATGAAATACTGTGCTGATACCTAAATCAGGAAGTGTCAAATCAGAGAAAGAAAATTGTTAGACAAATTTATCTAATGAATACAGATCCAAATATTTTAAATAAAATATTAGCAAAAAGATTACAGAAAATGATCTCAAGAAGAAAACATTTTGATGAGGTAGGATTTAAACCAGTAACACAGAGTTGGTTCAATATTAGGAAAACTAACAGGATAATTGATCGTGTCAACAACAAAACTAACAGAAAACATATGATTATCTCATTAAATGCAGAAAAAACTTTCAACAAAATAAAATACCCATACCTATTAAAAAACACCAGAGAGCATAGGAATATATGAAGCCTTCCTTACAATGATAAATGGTAATCTACCCAAAACCACCAGCCAGAGTTATATGCCCCACCATCAGAGGTGAAACAAGGATGCCCATTATCACCACAGTTATTCAATATGGTACTGGAAATTTTATCTTTAGCAATAAGAGAAGAAAAAGAAATTGAAGAGATCAGAATAGGCAAAGAAGAAACAAAATTATCACTCTTTTCAGATAATATAATGATATATGTTAGAGAATCCAAGAGAATCAAGTAAAAAACTACTTGAAATAATAACTCTAACAAAGTTGGAAGATATAAAATACACCCACATAAATCATTGGCATTTCTATATATTACTAGCAGAGCCTTCTTGCTTTTGGGCTAAATTCCAGTTAACATTATGGGCACACACTACAAAACATTTGGGAGTTCACTGACCAAAACAAACACTGGGAGCGTTTTTTTTCTTTTTAACACAACTGAACACAATTATATTACACAATCACAAAAACTCTTCACACATATAAGTCAGATGTAAATAATTGGAAAAACATTTTCTCGTATGTAGGCTGAGATAATATAATAGAAATGACAATTCTACCTAAACTAATTTACTTATTCAGTGATGTAGCAATCAACTTATCAAAAATATTTTCTAGAGCTAGAAAAAATATTATCAAAATTCTTCAGGAAGAACAAAAGCTTCAGGATTAGCTTCACTAATGAAAAAAAAAATTCTAAAGAAGGCCGCCTAAGTCTACCTCTTTTCAAATTGTATTAGAAAGCAGTAACCATTAAAACCACTTTGTACTGGCTAATAAATAGAGTAGTAGATCAGTGGAATAGGGAAATTTCACAAGACACTGTAGTCCAGATTTTCTGGTTCCCAGAATCAAGATGGTGGAAGGATAAGTAACTGCTATCTCCCTCCCCTTGTTGACTTTTCCAAGCTCAGAGAATATCTCCCTGGAAAAATCCCTGGAACAGTGGGAGTAGCAGAAGGTGTAAGCAGACTCTCAGTCCTGGAGATCAGAAAGATCTCTAAGGATGGTTCCCCTTGCTGTGACCAAAGGAGACCAGTGCCGGAACAGAGCTGTCCTAGACAACCCTCCCTCAAAAAATCGGGAGAAGATCCTGAACTCCAGGTGTGTGAAACCAGCAATTGTCAATACCAGGACCCCAGATGTGTCTCAGCAAACATTGACAATTTAACAATTAACTCCATATGACTGATATCAACTGATTATTATACCATTGAATAATTATACAGTACTCAACTATCATCCTCACCTTTTACACTTAAGCATAGAATTCTGAAGGCACCAGTGGTTAGTCTCCATCTGTGAACTCATCCGCCATTGTATTTGGGCTGGAGATATAAAGTCCAGATCAGGAGAAACATGATCATAGAATACTAAAAACAAAAGGAACCAGAAAAATCGTCTACACAATCTGCCTCTTTCTTGTCCATGAATATTCAGACATAGAGAGTAGAAATGGCTTCTACATCATCTTATGCCAGTTAAGAGATGAGATTTTGACTCAAATCTCCAGCACATTTTCTACTATATTTAATGTTATTTAAAGTTTATTAGAACTTAGTTATATCTACTGTCTTTAATAATTCTTTGACTATAAAGTTATAAGTTTTTTTAAAATAAGTTTCTATTGATGTCTTGTTTCTTTCATGATTATATTTACTACCCAATATATTTTCCCTTTCCTTCTCCCTTCCAGAGAGCTAATATAATAAACACTTTAATTTTAAGAGAAAAAGAATCAGTGTAACTGACATATTGAATAGAATCCAAAACATGTGAAATGTTTAATACCTGTGGATTTCTCACGTACACAAAGGGGTTCATTGGTGCTGTCCTCACATTTGAGTCTTTCTTGATTTTTATAATTTTGTTATATTCACTTTTGATTGCGGCAGTATTGTTCATTTTTCCATTTACATTCTTGCAGACCTTGTATACGTTCTTTTATTGGCTCTGCTTACTTCACTCTGGATCAGTTCATGTAGGTCTTTCCATGCTTCTTTGTGTTCATCACATACAAAATTTCATACTATTCTATCGTACTCATATTCATTTCCTAAGTTTCTAATCCCTCTTGTAAAGCAGGATTTTTTTTTCATTTACACTAAGGTTATTTCTTTGAAGTTCAAATGATTATTTTCTAGTTTTATCAATGTGGAATTTGTTAAGTAATTCTATTCCTGCCTTAGCTGAAGATGCCATTATTATCATGATTTTGATCAAATTCCTTTTCAGGTTTCTTCTGTCAAAGCAAAAAAACTCTAATTTTTGTTCATTTTCTCAAAAACATTCCTTTTGTAATTATATTTCACTTTCTCTGGATCTTTTTCTTACTTTTCAATTATTTTATTTGTTTTCGGTGTTCTACAATCACTTCCATACAACGTAGATATTTTTCTCCTCCCTCCTTGTCCTTCACCCCTGTCTCCCTCCTCCCTCCTTGCGATGGCATACAATTTTCCAGGGGTTCTATACATACATTCCTATTAAATACATTTTCACCTTAGTCATGTTGCATAGAAGAATTAAAATGAATGGGAGAAATCATAAAACAAAGCAAAACTTGATACAAAAGAAAATGATCTGCTTTATTCTGCAATCAAATACCATAATTCTTTCTCTGGATGTGGAAGGCATTTTCCTTAAGAGACCATTGGGAATATTTTAAGTCCTTCCCTTACAATGAAGTTCTAAGTCTACCAGAGAAAAGCCTCACACACTGTGGTTATTGCAGTGTATAAACTTCTTCTTCCGCTGCTTTCACTCAGCATCGTTTCAAATAAGTCTTTTCAGACCTCTCTGAAGTATTCCTGTTCATCAATTCTTATGTTACAGTAGTATTCTATTACATTCATACACTACAATATATTCAGTCATTCCTCAATTAATGGGCATCCCCTTAATTTCCAATTTTTGGCCACCACAAAGAGTGCTGCTATAAATATTTTTGTACATGTGAGACACTGTCTCATTTTTATGATCTCTTAGGTATACAGTCCTAGAAGTGGTATTGCTGGATCAAAGTGTATGCATTTTTTTGTAGCCCTTTGGGAATAGTTCCAAATTGCTCTCCAGAATGGTTGAATCAGCTAACACCTCCACCAAGAATGAATTAGTGTTCTAACTCTCCCCCAACTTCTCCATCATTTATCATCATCCTGTTGTGTTATGTTAGTCAATCTGATAGGTGTGATGTGCTGTGTCAGAGTTGTTTTGCTTTGCATGTCTCTAAAAAAAAGCCATTTAGAACTTTTTTCATATGATTATAGATAATTTTGACTTCTTCCTCTGAAAACTTCCTGTTCATGCCCTTTGATCATTTATCAACTGGGGAATGACTTGTATTCTTGTAGATTTGACTTAGTTCTCTACATATTTTGGAAATGAGGCCTTTATCACAGACACTAGTTGCAAAAATCCTTTCCCACTTTTCTGCTTCCCTCCTAATCTTAGTTCCATTGGGTTTGTTTGTACAAAAAAATTTCAATTTAATGTAATCAAAACTATCCATTTTGTATTTTGTAATGTTTTCTATCTCTTGTTTAGTAAAAAATTATTCCCTTCTCCATATATCTGATAAATTCACTATTCCTTTCTCCAGTAATTTTTTTATACTATCAGTCTTTATACTTAGATCATGTACCCATTTGGACTTTCTTCTTGAGTCCAGTGTCAGTCTTTGGTATATGCCTAGATTCTGCCACAATATTATTCAGTTTTCCCAGCAATTTTGGTTGAACAGTGAGTTCTTATCCCCAAACCTGGGGTCCTTGGGTTTATCGAACAGTAGTTATATTCATTGACAACTGCCTCTTTGGTACCTTACATATTCCACTGGTCTACTCTTCTGTTTCTTAGCCAGTACCAAGTAGTTTTGATAACTTCTCCTTTATAATACGAATTTGAGATCTGTTAGAGCTAGGCCACCTTCCCTAACATATCTTTTTGTTAGTTTCCTTGATATCCTGTACCATTTTTCTTCCAGGTGAATTTTGATATCATTTTTTTTCTAGCTTCCCAGAATAATTATCTGATAGTTTGATTGATATGACACTGAATAAGTTAATTAAGGTAGAATTGTCATTTTTGCTATATTGGCTCTATGTACCCATGAGCAACTGATGTATTTCCATTTATTTAGATCTGCCTTTACTTGTACGAAAAGTGTTTTGTAATTGTGTTGATTTGGTCCCTGAGTTTGTTTTGGCATATAGACTCCCAAATATTTTATAGTGCCTATTGTAGCTTTAAGTTGGATTTCTCTCTCTATTTCTTGCTGTTAGGCTTTGTTAGTAATATATGCAAATGCAGAAGATTTGTGTGAGTTTATATTGCAACCTGAAACTTTGCCAAATTTGTTCATTATTTCAAGTAATTTTTTATTTCATTCTTTGGGATTATCTAAGTATATCATCATATCATATACAAAGAATGATAACTTAGTTTCTTTATTGCTTATTATAATTCCTTCAATTTCTTTTTCTTCTCTTATTGCTACAGTTAACATTTCTAGTATCATATTGAATAATAGTGGTGATAATGGACATCCTTGTTTCACGTCTGGTCTTTTTAGGAAGGCATCTAGCTTGTCCTCATTGCATATAATGCTTGCTGAAGGTACTAGGTAGATACTGCTTATAATTTTTTGGAAAGCTCCATTTATTCCTATGTTCTCTATGGTTTTTATAGGAAGGAGTGTTGTATTTTGTGGAAAGGTTTTTCTGTATCTGTTGAAATAATCATGTGGTTTCTGTTTTTTTTGTGGTTAGGATCAATAATATTAATAATTTTCCTAATATTGAGCCAGCCCTGCATTCCTGGTATAAAACCTACCTGAATATAATGCATGATTGTATTGAAAACCTGCTACTTTCTTTTTGCTAAAATCTTTTTTAAAATTTTTGCGTCTGTTTTCATTAGAGAAATTACTCTGTAATTTTCTTTCTCTGTTTTGGCCCTTTCTGATTTAGGTAACAAAACTATGTTGTATTATAAAAATAATTTGAGAGGATTCTTTCTTCCTCAATTTTCTCAAATAGTCTATATAGTACTGGAATTATCTATGCTTTTAATATTTTATGGAATTCACTTGTGAATCCATCTGGCCCTGGAGATATTTTCCTAGGGAGCTCATTGATGGCTTGTTCAATTTCTTTTTCTGAGATTGGTTATTTCAGTATTCAGCTTTCTCTTCAAATAGTCTGGGCACTATGTCTTCTAAAATAATCATTCAGATCATTTAGATTGTAGAATTTATGGGTATACAATGGAGCAAAATAATTTCCTATTATTGTTTTCATTTCCTCCTCATTGAGAGTAAGTTCATTCTTTTTTATTTTTGATATTGGTAATCTGGTTTTCTTCTTTTTTAAATCACATTGACCAAAGGGTTATCAATTATGTGGACCTTTTCATAAAACCAATTCCTAATTTTATTTATTATTTCAATAATTTTCCTAATTTCAGTTTTATTAATCTGTCCTTTGTTTTCAGTATTTCTTTTTCTTTTCTTTTTTTTTTTTTTATATCCTTACGGTTTGTTTTATTTTTTTTTTCTGGATATATAAATTTATTTATTTAACTTTTTTTTTACATTAAATTCAAAAAATTTTGGGTTCCAAATTTTCTTCCCACTTGACCCCTTCTACCACCCCAATACACCAAGCATTCCAATTTCCCCTATCACCAATCTGCCCGCTCTTCCACCATCCCTCCCTTTCCTTGTCCCCATCTTCTCTTTGTCCTGTATGGCCAGATAACTTTCTATTTCCCGTTACCTGTATTTTTTATTTCCTAGTAGCAAGAACAATACTCAACAGCTGTTCCTAAAACATTGAGTTCCAACTTCTCCCCATCCCTTCCTCCCCACCCATTCCCTTTGTGAAGGCAGGCAATTCAATATAGGCCCTATCTGTGTAGTTTTGCAAATGACTTCGATAATAATCGTGTTGTGTAAGACTAACTATATTTCCCTCCATCCTATCCTGCCCCCATTGTTTCTATTCTCTCTTTTAATCCTGTCCCTCCCCAAGTGTGGACTTCAAATTTCTCCCTCCTCACATTGCCCTCCCTTCCATCATCCCCCCCGCAACCTGCTTATCTCCTTCTCCCCCACTTTCCTGTATTGTAAGAGAGGTTTTCATACCAAAATGAGTGTGCATTTTATTCCTTCCTTTAGTCGAATGTG
This sequence comes from Bettongia penicillata ogilbyi, assembly GCA_023548195.1. NCBI lineage: Eukaryota > Metazoa > Chordata > Mammalia > Diprotodontia > Potoroidae > Bettongia > Bettongia penicillata. The sequence continues at coordinate 1,876,905 of JAJHZJ010000190.1, forward strand.
ATGAGACTAAACTTCATATTTTTTCTCAGCTCTCCTTTTTTTCCCTCCACTAAAACGTCTCCTGCTTGGCTCTTCTGTGAGAGATAGTTTGCCCCATTCCATTTCACCCTCTCTCCTCCACATACAGTCCCCTTAATTTTTTAAAGATATGATCCCATCCTATTCAATTCACTCTGTGCTCTCTGTCTCTGTGTGTGCGTGCATGTGTGTATGTGTGTGTGGGCATGTATGTACGTATGTGTGTGTGTATGTGTGTATGTAATCCCACCACCTACCCAGATACTGAAAAGTTTCAAGAGTTACAAATGTTGTCTTTCCATGTAGGAATGTAAACAGTTCAGCTTTGGTAAGTCCCTTGTGACTTCTCTTTGCTGTTTACTTTTTCATGCTTCTTCTCATTCTTGTGTTTGAAAGTCAAATTTTCTTTTCAGCTCTGGTCTTTTCATCAAGAATGCTTGAAAGTCCTCTGTTTCATTGAAAGACCATATTTTCCCCTGAAGTATTATACTCAGTTTAGCTGGGTAGTTGATTCTTGCTTTTAGTCGCAGTTCCTTTGACTTCTGGAATATCCTATTCCATGTTCTTTGATCCCTTAATGTAGAAGCTGCTAGATCCTGAGTTATCCTGATTGTATTTCCACAATACTGGAACTGTTTCTTTCTAGCTGCTTGCAATATTTCCTCCTTGACCTGGGAATTCTGGAATTTGGCCACAATGTTCCTAGGAGTTTCTCTTATTGGATCTCTTTCAGGTGGTGATTGATGGATTCCTTCAATACTTATTTTGCCCTCTGGTTCTAGAATAAAAGGGCAGTTTTCCTTGATAATTTCATGAAAGATGATGTCTAAGCTCTTTTTTTGATCATGGCTTTCAGGTAGTCCCATAATTTTTAAATTGTCTCTCCTGCATCTATTTTCCAGGTCAATTGTTTTTCCAATGAGATATTTCACATTCTCTTCCATTTTTTCATTCTTTTGGTTTTGCTTGGTGATTTCTTGGCTTCTCATAAACTCATTAGCCTCCATCTGTTCCATTCTAATTGTGAGAGAACTATTTACTTCAGTGAGCTTTTGAACCTCTTTTTTCCATTTGGCTAATTCTTCTTTTGAAAGCATTCTCCTCCTCATTGGCTTTTTGAACCCTTTTCCAATTGAGTGAGCCTATTTTTCAAGGTGTTATTTTCTTCAGCATTTTTTTGGGTCTCCTTTAACAAGATATTGACCCGTTTTTCATGCTCTTCTTGCATGTCTCTCATTTCTCTTCTTAGTTTTTTCTCCACCTGTCTAACCTGATTTTCAAAATCCTTTTTGAGCTCTTCCATGGCCTGAGCACACTGGATATCTATTTGGGATGTTTGGGATATAGAGGCCTTGACTTTTATGTCTTTCCTTGCTGGCAAGCATTGTTATTCCTCACCCGAAAGGAAAGGAGGAATCATCTGTTCACCAAGAAAGTAACTTTCTATGGTCTTATTTTTTTTTCCCCTTTTCTGGGCATTTTCCCAGCCAGTTACTTGACTTCTGAGATTCCTCTCCACCCCCGCCTAGATCTGCCCAGCTAGTTCTTGGGGTCTGAGATTCAAATGCTGCTCCCCAGCCTCAGGGCTTTCAGCAGGGGCAGGGGCTTCTATTCCGTGAGAGATTAAATGCTGTTGCCCAGGTAGGGGCAGGGTAGACTCCCAGGCTCAGTTCCCTCAGGGGGTTTATGCGGAGATCTTCAGTAATGTCCCTGAGCTCCTGTCTGAGGGGGCCCGAGCCACAGAGACACCCTGCTCCCCTCTCGGCCAGTCCAGAAGGCTGTCTCACTGACCTGTGGCGCCTGTGGGTGGATCTACCCTTGTGGTTGCCGGAGATTCCGTCCCTGAAGCCCGCTGGGATCTGCTCCTCTGGGGCCACGTGGCCAGCATAGCAGCTCTGCTCTGCATCCGAGGCATGACACACTTTTGGGGTCAGTTTTTCAGGGCTCTCTGGAACAGAAATCTCCTCCTCTGTGTTACTGCACAGCTTCCACTGCTCCAGAACTCGTTGGGAGTTCTTTCCGTAGGTAATTTATGGGCTGTGTGTTTGGAGCTCGCATATATGAGTATTTCTACTCCACCATCTTGGCTCCTCCCCCAGTATTTCTAATATGGTATGTACTTGGAGATTTTCAGTTTGTTCTTTTTTGAGTTTTTTCAGCTGCATGCTCAGTTCGTTGATCTGTTCTTTCTCTATTTTATTCATGTAGACACTCAAAGATACAAAACTTCCCCTAAGAACTGCTTTGGCAGTATCCCATAAATTTTTGTAAGTTGTCTCATTACTGTCATTCTCTTGAATGAAGTTGTTGATTGCTTGTATAATTTGTTTAACCCACTCATTTTTTAAGATGAGATGGTTTAGTTTTCCAGTACTTTTTAGTTTATATTTCCATGGCGTTTGACTACATGTAAGTTTTATTGCAATATGATCTGAAAAGGATGCATTGCCTATCTTTGTCTTTCTGCACTGGAGTTTGAGGTTTTTAAGGCCTAGTATGTGGTCAGTCTTTGTATATGTGTAATGTACCACTGAGAAACAGTTATATTCTTTTCTATGCCCATTCAATTTTCTCCAGAGGTCTATCATATCTGCCTTATCCAGAGTGCTATTCACCTCTTTAAGTTTTTTCTTCTTTATTTCGAGGTTAAATTTATCAAGTTCAAAGAGGGGGAAGGTGAGGTCCCCCACTAGTGTAATATTGCTATCTCTTCCTTCCTGGAACTCTCATAACTTCTCCTCTAAGAATCTGGCTGCTATACCACTTGGAGAATACATGTTTAGTAATGAAATTGCTTCATTGTTTATGGTGCCTTTTAGCAGGATATAGTTTCCTTCCTTATCTCTTTTCATTAGATCTATTTCTGCTTTTGCTTTGTCTCAGATTAGGCTTAAGATTGCTATTCCTGCTTTTTTTTTTTTTTTTTACATCAGTTGAAGCACAATGTATTCTCTTCCAAACATTTACCTTTACCCTATGTATATTTGCTTTTTTCAAATGTGTTTTTGTAACAACATAATTGTTGCATTATGGTTGTTAATCCATTCTGCTATCAATCTCCATTTTATGGGAGAGTTCATCCCCTTCACATTCACAATTATGATTACTAGCTGTGTCATTCCCTCCATCCCATTTTCCCTTATTTATGCTTTTAGTACTCCCTTTTCCCTTCCCCTCCACAATATAGTTTTAATTTTTGACCACTGCCTCTCTTAGTCTTCCCTCCCTTCTTTTAGCTGCCTTACTTTTAATTCCCTTTTCTCTTACTGCTTCTTCCCTCCCTTTCCTTTTCCTCTTACTCTCCTACTTCCTATTGAGCTAATTATATTTCTATACTTAACTGAGTTTGTTGTAACCTCTTTGAATCCAATCATATGAGAGTACCTCTCAAATAATGCTCATCTGCCTCTCTTATTTCTCTCTACTTTATTACATTTTTGTGCCTTTTATTGTGAGGGAATTTTCTTTTCAGTCTCCTCCTTTTCACATCTCCCATTACAATGCCATCATACACGAATCATATTTGTTATCATCACATTTTTAATTTATACCACTTCCTCTATCTATGTATATTCCTTTTACATTTCAAAATAAATATACAACTCTCAATATTAACAATTATCATCTTCCTGTATAGGCATGTAAAAGCTTTAGTCATATGGTTTAACAAGTATTTTTCCCCCTGTTTTCCTTTTTATGCCTCCCTTGAGACCTGCCTTTGATGATCAAATTTAGTATTGAGTTCTGGCCTTTTCTTTTGTTATTATTTTATTTGCTTTTACTGTTCTACAATCACTTCCGTATCACTTGGATTTTTGTTCACTCTCTCCCTCTCTTTCCCCTTCACTCCCCCCCTCCCTCCCTGAGTTGGCATAGAATTTTATGTAGGTTCTACACATACATTTCTACTAAATCCATTTTCACCTTTTTCATGTTGCATAGAAGAATTGAAATGAATAAGAGAAATCATAAAACAAACCAAAACGTAGCACAAAATAAAATGATCTGCTACATTCTGTGATCAAATTCCATAGTTCTTTCTCAGGATGTGGAAGTCATTTTGCCTTAAGAGACCATTGGGAATATTGTAAGTCCTTGTCTTGCAATGAAGTTCTAAATCTACCCGAAAAAATCCTCGCACACTGTAGTTTTTGCCGGATAAAAAGTTCTCCTGATCCTGCTCGTTTCACTCCACATCAGCCAAGAAATTGTAAGGTAAAATTGAGACAACATCATGGCTTTTTCATCATGGCTTTTTGGTGGACCAATAGTCCTTAGATGTTTTCTCCTAAATCTATTTTCTAAATCAGTTGTGTTTCCAATGAGATATTTTACATTATTTTCTATCTTTTCATTCTTAAGATTCTGTTTGACTGATTCTTGAGGTCTCATAGAGTCATTAGCTTCTACTTGCCAGATTCTATTTTTTATCAAATTGTTTTCTTCAGTTAACTTTTGCATCTCCTTTTCCATCTGTCCAATTGTTCCTTTTAAGGAGTTATTTTCACCAGTTAAGTTCTGTATTTCCTTTTCCATTTATCCAATTTTCCTTTTTAAGGACCTGTTCTCTTCTGTGAATTTTTTTTCATATTTTTAAAATTATTGGTTAATTTTTCTTCTATTTCTCTAATTTGAGTTTCAAAATCCTTCCAGAACTTTTCCAAGAAGGCTCTTTGTTCTTCTGACCAGTTCATATTCCTTTCTGAAGTTTCAGATGGGAGTACGGTCTTAATGCTGACCTCTTTGATATTTGTGTTTTTGTCCTTGTCCCCATAGAAAGATTGTATGGTCCTTTCTTTTCTGCTTTCCTTTTTACTGATGATAATAACCTTTTTCCTGGCTTTTAAGGGAGATCTCTGTGTCTGTGGCACAGGGAGCTCTGTCTCATAGTTGTTTTGCCTAAGACTTGGGACTTTGTGTGTTGCAACCGCTGGTTCTTTCAACTAAAAACTAAAATGCTACAGCTTACCTGGTGCTGAACTGACTATGGTGTGAAACCAAAGGTGAGGTGACATTTTTTGGGTTTTCCCCCAGTTGTCCTGGAGCTAGTTCATTAAGTATGGGGTAGGGGTGGTCTGGACGCCTGAGGGTCCTCTCCTGAGCTAGAGTATAGGCAAGCTCGGCTTTGTGTGCTAGTGTCTTCCCCATTCCACTAGGGTGCTGAGGCACAACTGGGGTCCTGATGTTGGCAGTCACTGGCCTCACCACCCTGGGATTCCGGATATTCTCCTGGTTTGTTGAGTTGGGGCTCTCTGGGGCAACTCTGATCGCCTTTGGTCACTGCAAGAGGAAACCTCCATAGAGATCTTTCTAACCTCAAAGGCTGAGAATCTGTTTACCCTTTCTGCTGCTCCCAGTGTTCCAGGGTTTTTCCTGGGGAGATATTCTCTGGGCTCATCAAGGTCAACAAGGGGAGGGAGATAGCATTTACTGAACACTTGACCATCTTGGTTCCTGGGACCAGAAATACATTTTTTGTTTCTTTTGTTAAGAGATCAAATCTTTAAGAGTGCTGATTTCTGTGGTGTTACAATTCTCTATCTTGCATGATTATATGGATATGAATGTATTGATATATAGAATACACATGTAAACAGGCATATAATGCATGCACTGTATATATATATATGAATACAGATAGATCGAAAGAGATATATAGATATATTGATGTGTATGCATACATAATATTTATAGGGATATATACGCACAAAAATATGAACATCTACATATTATCCATATATATCCATCTATTTCTATGTAGGTTACACACACACATACACACACACACACACACACACTCCTTTTGAGGTCCATTACTTTTCATCCTTACAGATAATTACCATGACGTTCATAAAGCAATTACTATAAAAAGCATTAGACAGGTGGAATTTTTTCCCCTACAAGATATTTCCTAAGTGTAAGGAAAAACTTGCATCAGCTTATAATGGAACCTTTTTTAGTTATTTTTTTTTTCTTTTCTGAACAATATTTCTCAAGATACATTTATAAGTTTACTTTTTAAGACCAGTTCTGTTTAAGATAGGATAATTTTATATTTGCACTCATCAAGAAATTTCCTTTTCTCTTACAATTACTTCAGAAGATATCATGTAGGAGTAAATCTAGATTACAAATAAATTCTATGGGGATCAGGAGTTCTTGAGTTCATAGGATCATGTATCTAGAGCTGTAAGAGAAATTAGGTGTTATCTAGACGCAGTTACTCATTTAATAATTTGTAAACTCACATACAATAAAATTGTGACTTGTCCAATGTCACATTGGGTTATAATCGGGAGAATTAACTTAGAAACTCAGTACTTTTCCTTACTCGCTGGAATAAGAACAAACAGGCAAGTTTGATCTCATGAGAAAATATCCCTATCCATTTCCAATCTTCTAGTGATTTGCTTTGTTTTATATGGAAGTAAACTATTTTTCTCTCATTACTTCTATGATCCCAGTTTGGCTTCTGAAAATACCACAGAGTTAAAAAAAAATAGAGCAATGTCAGGATATCATATTACATTTTTGTACATTACTCTGCCTATTATGACATTACACACATTCTGATCATTAATAACAAAATTACATATTGGTGATCATAACAGCAATAATAGCTGGCAGTTATATAGTACTGTAAGGTTTGCAAAGTGCTTCACAAATTTTATTTTATTTTATCCTCACAACAATCCTAGAGTGAAGATCCTCTGCATTTTATAGATGAAGAATGAAGAAACTGAGCCATGTATTGGTTAAGAGCCATGTATTGTCCAGGGCCTCACAGGTATTACATTTCAAAGGCTGGATTTGAACTCCTCTTCCTAATTTCAGGTACAAGGTCTACACAGTGCCAGCTCAGTCAAGTAAGGTGTAGTGCTCTTCTGTATTTTCAGTGAATAATTTAATTCTGTAGTGAGCACTTGATGGTACACAACTGTATCGCAGACTATTGTTAAGAATACAAAGCCCTTCTAATTGAACTTTATGCAGGAGAAACAAGCAAGGTAATTATATATTCTTAGTCAGGACTACATAAAAGATTGATAACCTGATTATTCAAAATATGGACAATATAATCACACTATTAAAATTAAACTTTATCCTTTTATGGGTTTCCTTTTTATTTCTAGAATAATTTCTAATTAAATAATGCTGTTTTGGGCAGAAGTGGATTTTCTCAACTAATGAAAAATGACATCCAATAGATTGTACACCTCATTTTATTAAGGTAATAGAATCATGATATAATGACAGATATAAATTATAAATTTTACATAAACTATTTGAGAAAAACAGAATCACTGCTAATAGTTGAAGTTTACAAAAATACTCATTTATATTTTTGAAACATCACACAGACTTCAAGTCTTGACTGTAAATAAAGAGAAGAATTAATTGCTAATTAATGATTTAAAGTTTAAAAAATGAAATGGAAAAAATGCTAATCAAAACTTTCCATGAAATAACATTTTTTTTCTGGGCTGTCATTATTTTGGATTGAGGTAATGAGCAAACTGCTTCAATGAATTGCATTAAACATCCTTATTGAAACAGAACAACTGATCGATCATTTATTGGAGGAAATATTGTCATCACTTACTGAAAATCATGCAAAATAGTTTGATTTCTTGGATAAATTCCTGTTAAAATGAAGTATAAGTTCAGCTATGAATTAGTTCCTTTATATAAGGTAAATGAAAGAAACAGTAATATTTACTAACTATGCACTTGCATATTTTCATTTCACTTTTATCAGTGATTTCAACTATGTTTTATTTGCAGATTGTGATTTCCCTTTAAAAACAGTAACAGATTAGGAAGAGTTCCTTTTCCAAAAATTCTAACAAGAAAACCGTATCCTCAGAATGATTTTTAAAGGCACACAAACAATGTAAGATACATAAGGGAAGTGAATCAGTTCTTGAGTAATTTCCACTGAAAATATGGATAATATAGGATATCAATCAATAAAATTCAGTGACACTGCCACCAAGTGACAATGGTTGTGCATCTTAGAGCAGGTGAAATTAAATAACCATTCAGACATCAAAGGGGAAATAATATAGGGCAGTTGAAATACTGGTAGAATCCAGGGCAGTAACATTGGTTAGTACTTTAACGTGTGATAAGAAAGGGGGAAGGAAATGAAGCAACTATACAATGATTTCACAAAAATTCTTTTGAGCTTTAGTTTATAATGAGACAATGGGGGAGAATGAGACTCCTGTCTCTTGTTCATCTCCCCTTCATCCTTTCCCCTTATTCCTCATAAGGTTTACAATGTTTTCCTGATTTGCATTATATCCCTTATTTCTGACTTGACAATCACAGAATCTTAGAGTTGAAAAGGAATTATGAAACCATCTAGGCTAACACATTCTTGACAAACTATTCCATCTACAAGAGTAATAACAAAAGTCATCAAGACTTTATCTGAAGATCCCAAACACTACAGAACCCACTCTTTCCTGTCCATTTCCGTTTTCAACAATTTTAGTCCCTAGGATGTATTTATTTACATTGATTCAAAATCTGTTTCTCTGTAACTTAAAATCATTACGTTGCAACTCAATCACTGAAACACTCCCTATTTGTATTCTGCAGTACAATTACAGATAACATGGTAAATTCATTCTGAAAGGAAGTTTTAAAAAATATGTAAAAGTGTTTAGGTTGTTTTAACGATTAAATGAATTGATTGGATGATTGCTCAACAATTTATTTGCTTGTGACCATATACCTTAAAGCTGCTGCCATTAACAATTAAGGTAAGGAGACAAGCATGTTGGCACAAACCTGTGATATTTGATACCAGAGAGACTGAGGCTAGGAGACTGCTTGAATTTGGAAGTTCTGAGCTCCATGGACTAGGACAATCAGTTTTCTGTGTTAAGTCCAGAACTAAAGAGAAGGATCCATCATTTTGTTTAAGGAGAGCTTTAAGAAAGAGAATATGTAGATTGGGAATCATGTACATGGAGATGATAATTGATTGTGTGGGAGCTAATGAGTTCACCAAGAAAGAAGGTAGGTAAAGGATAAGGGAGAAAGAAGAAGTTAGAAGGGGGAAAGGAAGGAAAGATAGTCCAACATCTTTGAATGATGATGACTTGATGATGATTTGGCAAAGGATATGGGGCCTTTTTAAAAATTTTAATTGATTTTAAAAAATAAAAGCAAATCAATGCAGCTTTTTCCTTATTCAAATTCGTTGAACTTATTACTAACATGTTTCTCTTGAATTCCAAGTAAGACCAAGAAATTAATTGAAAACACTATGAAACAATAATAAAGTTAGTTATTTCTGTGAAATAATTTTGAATATTTTGCATAATCAGTTAACCAAATATATGCATCATATTTTATTATTTAGGTTTTCTCTCCACAGACAAATACCCACTTATGTCTGTTCTTCACACTATGTTTAATGGGAAATAGAAGGGAAGAATCATTGCACCATTAATTTTTATTCACAGCTAAGAAGGACAGTGTAGCCAGTATATCTTTATTTCCACTTCTATTCATAATAGAACTGTGCCTGGCACATCATAAGTGCTTAATAAATGATTGTTGATTGACTACTTGACATTGGAAACAGGAGAATGCCTTGTTGTTTTTCATTTATTCAGTTATATCTGACTCTTCATGAGTTTGTGAACCTAACACACTTTCCATCCTCCACTGTCTCCTGACATCTGTCCAAGCTCATGTTTCTTGAAGCCATGATACTATCTATCTATCCAATCCTCTGCCATCCCCATGTCCTTTTGCCTTCAACATTTTGTTGAACTGGGAACACAGTCTGGCCAGGACTGTGCTATGAGAACATTTCAGCTCCTGGGAATGAAAGAGGACAAGGATGTGCATCAATCCAAGATGAAGTCCAATACCTATAGTAGGGCACATGGACCTGACACATATAGAAACTTCATCACTCACTATCTGCTTTGGGGTCAAAGATGCAGGGTAAAATGAGGAAGGAACCTGTACCTAGGAGTGATAATTAGGGAAAAGGAAGTGTTAAGGGATCTTAGGCAGTACTGAGCAAGGAACACATCAAAAAACAAGAAAAAACTGTGTGGCTATGACTTCAGGAGCAGAGTAATAATGTTTTAATTTTAGGCTCTAAGTCAGTCTGAATTCCAAAGTGAAGTAACCAGGGCAGGAATCCCAGATCAAAAAAGAGTCTATAGAACCTGCAGAGTTCCCAGCTGGTTAAGTGTAGCAACAATGTGCTGGAACTGCATTCCTTCCTTTGTCCTTCCCACGCTCCCACCTTCTTTCCTTCCTTCCATCCTTCCTTCCTCTATGGTCAGGATTCCATTTGGGGTTTTCTTGGCAGAGATACTCAAGAGATTTGCCAATTCCTTCTCCAACTCATTTTACAGATGAGGAACTGAGGCCAATAGAAGTAAGTGACTTACACAGGGTCACAAAGCTAGCAAGTGCCTGAGACCAGATTTGAACTCCAGAAGATAAGTCTTCCTGACTTCAGGCCATGTCTTTTATCCATTGTTCCATCTATCTTCCCACAATACAATAGTTACATATGATTTATGTACATATAATGCATATATATATATATATACGTATACACACATATGTACTATATCAAATATATGTTATATATATATGTGTGTGTGTATGCATAGTTTTATCTATATCTAACATCTAAATGATGTTTTAAAGTTTCTAATGTACTTTTATAATCACAATGATCTGGGAGCTATTTTTGTCATTTTACGGATGAGAAAATAGAAAAAAGTGTCTGACTCTAGTAAATATTTAGTTGAAGGTTGTTTAGAAAAAAGACCAGGGTTTGAGAAGGCTAAAGTGAGATGAAATCATTGGCCTAATAAATTATACTTAACTACTGTTCACATAATGTTTTGCAAAATTATTACCATAAGTGGTCAACTGTAGCTATTGCCAGATGTTCTACACAATTGCTTATGTGTAAAAGTCATATTTTATTTAAAAGATATCATAATTGAAAATCTGTCAGATATCATGCAATATTGCCTTCTAATTATGCTAATATTTAGTTGGCCATGTAAATTAACATGACAAATTTCCTGCCAGGAAATTTTGCAGATATATTTTGCTGAACATATAATACTGTTTCTTTTCAGGATTCATGACTATAGCATTTAACTAATAATTATACATACGTTAAGCCCAGGGTCCTAGCATAGTTCTCATGTATTTTGGGTACTTAATAAGCATTTGTCAAACTGAATTGAATAGAATAAATATAATTAACATAACAACTTGGCGTATTGTACTATTATCTTTGAAAATTATCTCTTAAATGCCCATTGGTTCATCGTACTTTGTATGAAGAATCTCATAGTCAAAGTTCTTCTCTAGGACTTTATAATCTTCCAAGGTAAAATGGAAAATATTTAGTATACAATTGATCACGATGTCTTTGTCCGAAAAAAAAAATGAATTATATGGAGTGAAAATCAACATTATCCAAACTCTTATCATAAATAATTCACATATATATTATTACTGCCATGTTACCACCACCTTCTGCTTCCATGGAGATGGACGTAGATTAGTGGTCTCCAAACACCTTTTTACTCATGCACGCCACTTATGAAAAATATTTTGTGTATGCACTTCAATATATCTCTACTTTTTAATAGAGATACTATATATATATATACTTATACTACTGTATACTTATACTACTGTACTAATAACTATATGTATATGTCAAAAACACAAAATAGTAATTAAATAAAATTAAAACAAAGATGAAATAATATTGTATTTTACATTTTAAAGGGTGCCATAGGAATTTATTGGCCAGGAGATGAAACAGTTAAATCTGTGCTTCAAGAAAATCCTTTGGTATCTGTGAGGAGGATATGTTGGATAGGGAAGGTTCTTCAAGCAGGAAAGTGTATAGCAGAAGGCTATCAAACTATTAAAATAATAGTTGTTGAGGGCTTGAACTAAGATTGTGGATTTGTGAACACAGAGTTGGGGATACACCAAAGAGCTATTGTGACGTTATAAACAAGATATTGCAACTGACTGTATATACAGGATGAAGGAGAATAAAGACTTAAAAGATGGCACCTTGTTTGTGAGTTTATATGATTACACAGAAAGTAGGGCAATGGAGAGATCTAGGAAGTTTGTCTGAAGGATGAATTTTGGAGTGAAAGTCAGATAATACTTGTGATTCAAATTATAATTTTTTCAATGTGATGTCAATTATTTAATTCCTGTCAACTCTGACCAACCAACACTGTCACAGTAATTTTTAAAGGTGGGGAATGGGGAGAGAGAGAAGGCTTTTACTTACTGGTTACAGCCCTAAAACTAATGACAAGATGATCTAAAAAAAGTGGATATATTTGGAATGGAAAGAATTTGTAAAGGTAGTTCCCACTGTGGACATCCGGACAGACAATATATTATACTTGTGATGTAATTGATTACTATGGGAAGAATGAAACTTATTTTTCTCCCCATTCTCTGACTGCTTGAGCACACACCCCCTGTGGTCAGCATGCATCACCTTTCTTTAAATATTATGGGGAACAGATTATTTATTCTGTATAAAAATAAGTATATAGCCAAAGGATGACAGAAAAGTGCATGACTGGTATGAGTAAAACACATTGTATAGCCTAAAATACATTGAAAAAAAGGAAGTGTTGGGTAATGGGAGAGATATTATAAAACAAATGGTCAAGGTTGTCAAAGAGCAAGAAACATGGCTGTTTCATAGGTCCCATATAGGTAACTCAGTAGATAGAGTGCTAGCCCTGGACTCAAAAAAGCCTTCAGCTTCAGTTCAAGATGCAGATACTTACTAACTGTGTGAACCCAGGCAAGTCACTTAATGACTGTTTGCCTCAGCTTCCTCAACTGGAAAATGGGGGTAGTAATAGCATCTACCTTCAAAAGTTGGTGGGAAGATCCAATGAGATACTTTAAAGTGTTTAGTACAATGCCTCCCACATAGTAGGTGCTTAATAAATGCTTATGTCCATCTTCTCTTACTCTCTCTTCCATTAGTCCTTTGTTCCATTCCTCTATTTCTCTCTTCTTCCCTCCCTTATATCTGTTCTTCTTTTCTTTCTTTCCTCCATCCTACCATCTATCTTCTTTCCTTCCTTCCTTTTTTATTTTCTTCATTCTTTCCGTTCTCAATTTTGTCTCCTGTGATGTCAAAATAATTTGATGAAGGCCTATAGCATAATGGAAAGGCACCAAGAGAAATTTATGGAAAGACTTTTGCGAGTGGAGTCAAGATGGCGGAGTAGAAAGATGCACTTGTAGAATTTCCCCCATGTAGCCCTTAAAATACTTGTAAAAATGACTCTAAATAAATTCTAGAGCAGCAGAATCCACAAAATTACAGGGTGAAAGAGATTTCCAGCCCAAGACAGCCTAAAAGGCTGAAAAGAAAGGTGTATCACACTAGGTGCTAGCAGAACACAGCCCAGCGGGGGCTGCACGGCATGGAAGGGATAGGAGCTGGAACAGGCTTCAGAAAGACACCACCAGCAGCAGTTCCCAGATTACTCAACCTACAAACGCCAGGAGAGTTTCAAAGGTCAGTGAGAAAGCTCCTGCACCCAAGAAAAGGGAACATGGCCTGGACTGCCTGCAGCAACCACTGCAGCAGCAGTGCCCTGTTTTGGAGCCCTTCACCTAAAGCGCCTTGGGAGATTGAGCAGCTGATTTGAATGTCAGCCCTGAGTGGCAGTCCTGCCCTCTGCCTAAAGCCCCTGGGGGAACTGAGGGGCTGGAACGATTCTCAGCCCTGAGCACAGCTTTGGGGTGAGGAGGAGCACCAGTGTGGTGGAACTGGAGGCACTTGTGGAGAGGGAATTCTCCTACTTGCAGATTCTGGCCAGCAAAGTTTTTGGTTGCTCCCAAACCACTGTGCAGACCAGAAGAGGAGTAACTCCTCTCCCTTGATTGTGCCACATCAGGAAGAACTGAGGACTTACAGGTCCCTAGAGTATATCATCCTCTTGACAAAGGACCCCAAAGTCAAGTAACTGGTTGGGGAAAATGCCCAAAAAAGGGGGAAAAACAAGACTATGGACAGTTATTTTCTTGGTGAACAAGTATTTTCTTCCATCCCATCACATGTGGAAGAACAACACATACTATCAAAGGAAGTCAAGGCTTCCAAAACCTCCAAAATAAATATGCAATGGTCTCAAGTCATGGAAGAGCTCAAAAAGGACTTTGAAAAACAACTAAGAGAGGTGGAAGAAAAACTGGGAAGAGAAACAACAGCGATGGAAGAAAATCATGAAAAGTGAGTCAACAACTTGCTAAAGGAAACCAAAAACATCCTGAAAAAAAATAACACCTTCAAAAATAGGCTAATTCAATTAGAAAAAGAGGTGCAAAAAGTCAGTGAGGAGAAGAATGCTTTAAAAAGCAGAATAAGCCAAATGGAAAAGGAGGTTCAAAAGCTCAATGTAGAAAATAGTTCTTTAACAATTAGAATGCAGCAGATGGAAACTAATAATTTTATGAGAAACCAAAAAATTACAAAACAAAACGAAAAGCATGAAAACATAGATGACAATATGAACTATGTCATTGGAAATACAACTGACCTGGAAAATAGATCCAGGAGAGACAATTTAAAAATTATGGGACAACCTGAAAGCTATGATCAAAAAAGCAGTTTAGACGTCACTTTTCATGAAATGATCAAGGAAAACTGCCCTCATATTCTAAAGCCAGAGGGTAAAATAAATATTGGAAAAATTCACTGATCACCTCATGAAAGAGATCCGAAAAGAGAAACTCCTAGGAATATTGTAGCCAAATTCCAGAGTTCCTAGGTCAAGGAGAAAATATTGCAAGTGGTTAGAAAGAAATAATTCCTGTGTTGTGGAAATACCATCAGAATAACACAAGATCTAGCAGCTTCTACATTAAGAGGTAGTAGAGCTTGGATATGATATTTCAGAAATCAAAGGATTAAAACCAAGCATCACATACCCAGCAAAACTGAGTATAATAGGGGAAAAAAAATGGTCATTCATGAAATACAGGATTTTCAAGTATTCTTGCTGAAAAGACCAGAACGGAATAGAAAATTTCACTTACAACACAAGAATCAACAGAAACATGAAAAAGTAAACAGGAAAGAGAAATCAAAAGGGACTTTCTAAAGTTGAACCGTTTGCATTCCTACACGGAAAGATAATACTTGTAACTCTTGAGACTTTTCTCAGTATTTGGGTAGTTGGAGGTATTATACCCAGACACACAGACACACAAACACACACACATACACACATAAATATATAGAGAGAAAATATGGAACTCAAAATTTTGTGGAAATGAATTTTGAAAACTAAAAATAAATAAATACATATAAAAAAGAAAAAAAGGATTTTCACAAGAGTTACATAGGACTGGCAGACAGGAAAAGATATTGAGAAGAGTGACTCATAAATGAGGTCGTGGATCAATTTAAATATCAGCATGTTAGTGTGACACATATGTTGGTTTATATGTATAAATATGTTTATATGTAAAAGTTTGTTTATGAACATCATCAGTTAAAGAATCATGCCTTTTGTACTGACTTTTGAAGACCAGATATTTCAACTTAAACTGTGACATAGCATTAAGTTATCCTTACTGTTGGATTGCTACCAAAGGCATGTTAGCTGCAACAGAATCCATTGATCACTTTCGACATTGGTTAATTTAATGAAAAAGGAAAGTTTGGAGTCTTGACAAACATACAATCCTGACAATATAAAATCTTACTTAAACTCACTGTTGGAAGAAAAAAACCCTAATAACTCTATGATCATAAAAGTTTATTGGTATTCAAAGAAGAAATAATATAAACGTTATCAAATTGTCAGTGCAAAATAATAAACAATTTGAGAAGATTTTTATGAAAATGAATTTCGATGAATATATCACCTAGAATTAGGTTCTAATTTTGTATATGTCTTGCTGAAGAATAAATTAAGTACATGCAATTTCTTTTTGTATTTATTTTACTTTATTTATTTTATTGTTTTAAATATAAATTTATTTATTTAACGTTTTGCATTTACTTTCACAAAATGTTGGGTTCCAAATTTTCTCCCCATTTATCCCCTCCCCCCACCCCAATAACCCAAGCATTCTAATTTTGCCTATTACCAATCTGCCCCCTCTTCTGTCATCCCTCCCTTCTCTTGTCCCCATCTTCTCTTTTCTCCTGTAGGGCCAGATGACTTTCTATTCCTCATTAACTATATGTCTTCTTTTCTAGTAGCAACACAAAACTAAACAGTTGTTCCTAAAACTTTTAGTTCCAAATTCTCCCCATCCCTCCCTCCCCACCCATTCCCTTTGGGAAAGCAGGCAATTCAATATAGGCCATATCTCTGTAGTTTTGCAAATGACTTTGATGATAGTCGTGTTATGTAAGACTAACTGTATTTCCCTCCATCCTATTCTGCCCCCCATTGTTTCTATTCTGTCTTTTGATCCTGTCCCTGCCCAAGAGTGTTGACTGCAAATTGCTCCCTTCTCCCATTGCCCTCCCTTCCCTCATCCCTCCTTCCCTGCTTATCTCCTTGTCCCCCACTTTCCTGTACCGTAAGATAGGTTTTCATACCAAAATGTTTGTGCATTTTACTCCTTCTTTTAGTCGAGTGTGATGAGTGTAAACTTCATGTTTTTTTTCTCATCTCTCCTCTCTTTTTCCCTCCACTAAAATCCCCCTGCTTGCCTCTTGAATGAGAGATAATTTACCCAATTCCATTTCATCCTCTCTCCTCCCACTACATTTCTCTCTCGCCATTTACCTTAGTTTCTTTTAAGATATGGTCCCATCCTATTCAATTCACTCTGTGCTCTCTGTCTCTCTGCGTGCGTGCATGTGTGTATGTGTGTGTGCACACATGTACATGTGTGTGTGTGCGTGTGTGTGTGTACGTCTGTGTGTTGTCCCACAAACTACCCAGATACTGAAGAGTTTTAAGAGTTACAGATATTGTCTTTCCATGTAGGAATGTAAACAGTTCACCTTTTGTAAGTCCCTTATGACTTCTCTTTGCTGTTTACTTTTTCATGCTTCTCATTCTTGTTTTTGAAAGTCAGATTTTCTTTTCAGCTCTGGTCTTTTCATCAAGAATGATTGAAAAGTCCTCTGTTTCATTGAAAGACCATATTTTCCCCTGAAGTATTATACTCAGTTTTGCTGGGTAGGTGATTCTTGGTTTGAGTCCTAGTTTCTTTGACATCTGGAATATTCTATTCCACACCCTTCGATCCTTTAATGTAGAAGCTGCTAGATCTTGAGTTATCCTGATTGTGTTTCCACAATACTGGAATTGTTTCTTTCTAGCTGCTTACAATATTTTCTCCTTGACCTGGAAATTCTGGAATTTGGCCACAACGTTCCTAGGAGTTTCTCTTTTCGCATCTCTTTCATGAGGTGATCAGTGAATTTTTCCAATATTTATTTTACCCTCTGGCTTTAGAATATGAGGGCAGTTTTCCTTGATCATTTCATGAAAAGTGACATCTAAACTGCTTTTTTGATCATAGCTTTCAGGTTGTCCCATAATTTTTAAATTGTCTCTCCTGGATCTATTTTCCAGGTCAGTTGTTTTTCCAATGAGATATTTCACATTCTCTTCCATTTTTTCATTCTTTTGGTTTTGTTTTATGATTTCTTGGTTTCTCAGAAAGTCATTAGACTCCATCTATTCCATTCTAATCTTGAGAGAACTATTTTTTTCAGTGAGCTTTTGAACCTCTTTTTCCATTTGGCTAATTTTGCTTTTGAAAGCATTCTTCCCCTCATTGGCTTTTTGCACCTCTTTTGCCAATTGAGTTAACCTATTTTTCAAGGTGTTATTTTCTTCAGCATTTTTTTGGGTCTCCTTTACCAAGGCATTGCTTTTCTTGCATCTCTCTCATTTCTCTTCCCAATTTTTCCTCCACCTGTCTAACTTGATTTTCGAAATCTTTTTTGAGCTCTTCCATGGCCTGAGCCCACCGGACATCTCCCTTGGATGTCTGGGATACAGAGGCCCCGACCTCCACGTCTTTCCCTGATGGCAAGCATTGTACTTCCTCATCAGAAATGAAGGGAGGAAGGAACATCTCTTCCCCAATAAAATAGCTCTCTATGGTCTTATTTTGCTTCCTTTTTCTGGGCATTTTCCCTGCCAGCTACTTGAGTTCTGAGATTCCTCTCCACCCCCACCTAGATCCGCCCAGCTAGTGCTTGGGGTCTGAGATTCAAATGCTGCTTCCTGGTATCAGGGCTATCCGTGGCGGGAGCCGCTTCTATTCAATGTGAGCTTAAGTTATGGTGCTTGGGTGGGGGCAGGGCCGCCTCCCAGGCTCAGTTCCCTCAGGGGCTTTATGCAGAAATCTTTGGTAATGGAGCTCCTGCCTGCTCTGGGAGTCCCGGGCCACCGCTGCCTCTGCTGCTCCCTCTGCCGCTGCCTCCCGAGGGGACCCGAGTCACGGAGACACGCTGCTCCCCTCTCGGCAGCCCAGAAGTCTCTCTCACTGACCTGGAGCACTTGGGGTGGATGGACCTTTGTGGCCCCCAGAGATTCCGTCCTGGAACCCTGCTTGGATCTGCTCCTCTGGGGCTGTGTGGCCAGGGCAGCTCAGGTGTGGGCTCTGCTGTCCATAGTGCAACGGACCCCTGGGGACAGCTTTTCAGGGTTCTCTGGAATGGAAATCTCCTCCACCGAGTTGGTGCACAGCTTACTCTGCTCCAGAATTTGTGGGAAGTTGTTTTTACAGCAAATTTCTGGGTTGTGGATTCGGAGCTAGCATACGTGAGTCTTTCTTCTCTGCCATCTTGGCTTCTCCCCCCAAGTATATGTAATTTCAAAAAACTTATTTGATAATAACTCTTTTTCTATTTTTACCCTCAAGAGAGATGGAAAATTGATCTGAATTTGGAGTCATATTGTGGATATTTACAAATTCTCAATGTCTCATAACATGCAATCCTATTCAGTCCTGATATTTCAACTTTTTCTTCCAAAAGCAAGTTTAAAATTATTTTTCAGTCATTTATTTATCAATCTTAAATTATCATCCTATCAATGCAAGTAGCATAAAATTTAAAAGTTTTGGCACAAACACAACTGATTCAGTTAAAATTAGAATAAAAGCAGAAAACTGGGAAAATACTTTCATCTTGCTTCTCTGATAAACATCTCATATCAAAGATATACAGAGAACTGAGTCTAATTTAAAATAACAAAGGTCATCCCCTATTTGACCACAAATGTTCAAAAGAAATGAATAAGTATTTTTTAGGGGGAGAGGAAGAATTCCAAGCTATCATTAGCTATATGAAAATGCTGTAATTAACTGATAGTTAGATAAATGCAGATTAAAATATTGTTGAGGCATAACCTCTCATCCATAAGTTTGACTAAGTTGAAAAATAAAGCGAAACAACAAATGTTGAAGATTATGTCACAAGGCATGTTCAGTAATGCACTGATGATAGAGCTATAAATTAGTACAAACGTTCTAGAAAGCAACTTGAAACTCTGTCCTCAAAGCGACTAAAATTTATATTCTTTCAACCCAGTGATATCACTACTAGAACTATACCGTAAAGGAATCAAAGCAAGATTAGAAGGATGTCTATGAATAAAAATGCTATAGTAGCCCTTTTGATTTTAGCAAAGAATTGAAAACAGAGAATGATCATTGATCAGGAAATGACTGAACAAGTTATGGTGTATGTGTTTTATGTATGTGTGTATACACACAGGCACACACATGTAAATATACACACATATATACTTTTGTACACACATAAATATATGTGTATACATGTATTATAAAGAAAATCAAATGTTAAAGACTTAGTAACACTGATTAACACAATAACCAATCACAGTTCTAAAAGACTCATGATGACATATCTTATCCATCTACATATTCAGAGCAGAGAGATTTAGAGTATAGACTGAAGCAAATTTTCTTTCACATATATGTGTGTGTATGTGTATTATGTCTTTGAATGTATATATGCATATACACACATACATACATATATACCCACACACATATACAGATATAGACAATACATATGTACACATATACACATATAGGAATATGTACATATATAATACACATACAAGCATGCATATGAAATAACTAATGTGGAAACTTGATTTTCATAACTATACGTACTCATTATAGATATTGATTTTCTTACCCTCTCAGTGGATGAAAGATAGGGGAAACAGAGAATTAAGAACTATAAATAAATAATAAATAAAATTAATTGAAACAATAACTTCAATAAGGTATCTGGATATAATTTTCAGGTGGCAGTACTATAAACACATTTATGACTAAAAATTCGAGTCAGAAAGATGCTAATCACTTTTGAAAAGTTTTGATATATTAACTTGGGGCAACTAGATGGTGTAATGGATAGAGCCCTGAGCCTTGAGTCAGAGGAGTTCAAGTCTGGCCTCAGACACTTAATAGCTGACCCTGGGTAAATTACTCAACGCTATTTGCCTCAGTTGCTCATATGTGAAATTATCTAGAGAAGGTAGTGATAAGCCATTCCAGCATTTTTGCCAAGAAAACCTCAAAAATGTGGTGAAAATTTGGACATGACTGAAATGATTGAACAACAGTGTATTAAGAATTAAAACAAATTTTATAGTATTTTTGGAAACTCTTTTTGTACCTCTTTCTGAAATGGTTAACATATTCCTTCCTTACAAGTACTTTTTGTAATTGATATTAATAAAACAATTGAAATACTTAAGAAAAAGCAAACTAGCTAATCTAATAAAATAAAATACAGCAAATACTCAGAATTCATGTGTACTTTCTTCCTTATAAAGATGGCTATGTATTTGTATGAAAATAAATTAGGATTATTTGCTATATCCATCTGTGCTCATATTTTGTCAAGCCCTATGAATTCATTGTTGTAAGTTTCCAGTGTGGTTCTAGGAGTCAAGATGGCAGAGTAAGCAGTTAATTGTTGCAACTCTCCCATATGTACCTCTGAACAATCATAAAACAGCCCCCCAGACCAGTCCTGGACCAGTGAAACCAACAAAAAGATGGGATGAAACAATCTTTTAATTTCTAAATGGGTGGAAGGAGTCTTGTGGGAGGGGAGCACATTTCATAATATGGGATGTCCCAGCAGGTCAGTGGCAGACCACACCTCAGGTAAATAGTGGGAGATCTGGAGCTCCAATGTTTTGGAGCAGGAACACACCAAAACCAGATCCCCCACATGCCTTAGTATAGCCAGGGGAACTGTCAGACCCCAGCTCCAACAACCACCAAGTGCTTCAGCTTAGATCACACGTATAGTTATGCTCCTGTGTCCAGACCTCCATTAGTTTCAGTGTAGCTCTGGGGAAATGAAAAAAAAAAAAACATATCCTACTAGACTCAATATATGCCAGGTCCAGCACTAGCACCTTAGTTCAGCACCAGGTAAGCTGTCATATCCTTAAGGCCTCCAGCACTGCCAGCAACCTCCCACTCAACCCCTCAGCACAGCACCAGACAAGAGGGTTTCCCAAGGGCCTCAAGGAGACATCAGCACAGAATCATGTAAACAGACAAAGCCTGTTGTCATTAGTGCAAGAAGCCAGAGACAACGCCTCTTCCACACTGGATGCAGAGTTGAGATTTAGAGGAAAAGAAAATGCCTTTCCCTCAACAAAAGATGAGAAAAAAGTAACAATAAAAAATTATTTCACCATAGGAAGTTATTATGGTGACAGGGAAGACTAACACACAAATTGAGAAGAGGCCAACAATGTCAAAACATCTATGGGGAAGACCCCAAAGAAAAAATGGGAAGTGGTCTCAAGATCAAAAAGTACTCATGGAAGAAATCAAAGGGGAGTTTAAAAATCTTATCGAGGTGGGGGAAGGAGCCAAGATGGTAGAGTAGAAAGACTCATGTATGCTAGCTCCGAATCGACAGCCCATAAATTTCCTGTAAGAAGAACTTTCCACAAATTCTGGATCACTGCAAGGCGCACAGAAACACAGTGGAAGAGATTTTCGTTCCAGAGAGCCCGGGAGAGCCATCCCCAGGGGTCCGTTGTGCCCCGGACAGTGGAGCCCACCTCTGAGCTGCCCTGGCCACGGCCCCAGAGGAGCAGATCCGAGCAGGCTTCGGGGACAGAATCTCTGGCAGCTGTGAAGGTCCCTCCACCCACAGACGCTACAGGTCAGTGAGAGAGACTTCTGGGCTGGCCGAGAGGGGAGCGGGGTGTCTCTGTGTCTCGGGCTCCCGTGGGAGGCAATGGCAGGGGCAGTGGCAGAGGCAGCGGCAGTGGCAGTGGCCTGGGACGCCCGGACCAGCAGGCAGAATTTCAGGGCCATTACCAAAGATCTCTGCATAAACCCCCGGAGGTAACTGAGCCTGAGAGACAGCCCTGCCCTTACCCACTCCATTACTGAAGGTCTCTGCATAAAGCCCCCGAGGGAACTGAGCCTGGGAGGTGGCCCTGCCCCCACCCCGGTACCAGAACTTAAGCTCACATTGAATAGCAGCAGCTCCCTGAGACTGGGAAGCAGCATTTGAATCTCAGAAGTCAAGTAACTGGCTGGGAAAATGCCCAGAAAAAGGAAGCAAAATAAGACCATAGAGACCTACTTTACTGGGGAAGAGATGTTCCTTCCTCTTTTCATTTCTGATGACAAAGTGCAATGCTTGCCATCAGGGAAAGATGTGGAGGTCGGGGCCTCTCTATCCCAGACATCCCAGGGGGATGTCCAGTGGGCTCTTTTTCCATTTGGCTTATTCTGCTTTTTGAAGGTGTTATTTTCTTCAGCATTTTTTTGGGTCTCCTTTATCAAGGTATTGAGCCTTTTTTCATACTTTTCTTTCATCTCTCTCATTTCTCTTCCCAGTTTTCCCTCCACCTGTCTAACTTGCTTTTCAGAATCCTTTGTGAGCTCTTCCAAGGCCTGAGCCCATGCAACATCCCCCTGGAATGTCTGGGGTACCAAGGCCCTGCCCTCCACGTCTTTCCTTGATGGCAAGAATATGTCCTCATCCTCGTCAAATCTGAAAGCCGGGATCATTTGCATCTGTTCGAAAAATCTCTCTATAGTCTTATTTTTTCTTCCCTTTTCTAGGCATTTTCCCAGCCAGTTACTTGACTTCTGAGATTCCTGTCCACCCCCGCCTAGATCTGCCCAGCTAGTGCTTGGAGTCTGAGATTCAAATGGGCTTTCCTCAGCAGGTGCGGCTGCTATTCAATGTGAGCTTTAGTTCTGGTGCTGTGGTGGGGGCAGGGCCACCTCCCAGGCTCAGTTCCCTCAGGGGCTTTATGCAGAGACCTTCAGTAATGGAGCAGGGTGGGGGTGGGGCAGGGCCGTCTCCCAGGCTCAGCTCCCTCAGGGTGTTTATGCAGAGACTTTCAGTAATGAAGATACTGCCTGCTGCTGGGGGAGTCCTGGGCCGCTGCCACAGCTGCTGCCTCTGCCACTGCCCCCCCCCGCCTCTGCCGTGGCCACTTCCTCCCGAGTTGGCCCGAGTCACGGATTCACCCCGTTCCCCTCTCGGCCAGCTAGCTGTCTCTCTCACTGACCTGTAGCTTCTGTGGGCAGAGGGACCTTCCCAGCTGCCGGAGCTTCTGTCCCTGAAGCCTGCTCGGATCAGCTTCTCTGGGGCCATGGCCAGGGTAGCGCTGGGGTGGGGTCCACTTTCCAGGGCGCAACGGACCCTGGAGACAGCTCTCCAGGGCTCTCTGGAACGGAAATCTCTTCCACTCTGTTTCTGCACACCTTGCAGTGATCCAGAACTTATGGGGATCTCTTTTTACATTAAATCTATGGGCTGTGGGATTAGAGTTTGTAAATGTGCGTCTTTCTACTCTGCCATCTTGACTCTGCCCAAGAAGAATGCTTTCCAAAGCAAAATTAGCCAAATGCAAAAAGAGGTTAAAAAGGTCACTGAAGAAAACAGTTCTCTCAAGGTTAGAATGGAACAGATGGAGTCTAATGACTTTCTGAGAAACCAAGAAATCATAAAACAAAACCAAAAGAATGAAAAAATGGAAGAGAATGTGAAATATATCATTGGAGAAACAACTGACCTGGAAAATAGATCCAGGAGAGACAATTTAAAAATTATGGGACTACCTGAAAGTCATGATCAAAAAAAGAGCCTCGACATCATCTTTCATGAAATTATCAAGGAAAACTGCCCTGATATTCTAGAACCAGACAGCAAAATAGGTATTGAAGGACTCCATTGATCACCACCTGAAAGAGATCCAAAAAGAGAAACTCCTAGGAACGTTGTGGCCAAATTCCAGAGTTCCCAGGTCAAGCAGAAAATATAATATTGCAAGCAGCTAGAAAGATACAATTTCAGTATTGTGGAAATAAAATCAGGATAACACAAGATCTAGCAACTTCTACATTAAGGGATCGAAGGGACTGTAATAGGATACTCCAGAAGTCAAAGGAACTAGGACTCAAACCAAGAATCACCTACCCAGCAAAACTGAGTCTAATACTTTAGGGGAAAATAGGGTCTTTCAGTGAAATCGAGGACTTTCAAGCATTCTTCATGAAAAGACCAGAGCTGATAAGAAAATTTGACTTTCAAACACAAGAATGAGAAGAAGCATGAAAAAGTAAACAGCAAAGGGAAGTCTTAAGGGACTTACCAAAGGTGAACTGTTTACATTCCTACATGGAAAGACAATATTTGTAACTCTTAAAACTTTTCAGTATCTGGGTAGTTGGTGGGATCACACACAGACGTACACACAAACACACATGCACACACATACACGTACATGTGTGCACACACACACATACACACAAGCATGCACACACAGAGACAGAGAGCACAGAGTGAATTGAATAGGATGGGACCATATCTTAAAAGAAATTAAGGTAAATGGTGAGAGAGAAATGTGGTGGGAGGAGAGAGGCTGAAATGGAATGGGGTAAATTATCTCTCATTCAAGAGGCAAGCAGGAAAATTTTAGTGGAGCGAAAAAGAGGAGAGATGAGAAAAAAACAAGAAGTTTACCCTCATCACATTCGACTAAAGGCAGGAGTAACATGCACCCTCATTTTGGTATGAAAACCTATCTTACAGTACAGAAAAATGGGGAAGAAGGTGATAAGCAGGGAAGGAGGGATGATGGAAGGGAGGGCAATGGAGGAAGGGAGCAATTTGAGGTCAACACTCTAGGGGAGAGACAGGATCAAAAGACAGAATAGAAACAATGTGGGGCAGAATAGGATGAAGGGAAATACAGTTAGTCTTATACAACATGACTGTTATCAAAGTCATTTGCAAAACTACACAGATATGGCCTATATGGAATTGCCTGCCTTCCCAAAGGGAATGGGTGGGGAGGGAGGGATGGGAAAAATTTGGAACTCAAAGTTTTAGGAATAACTGTTGAGTATTGTTCTTGCTACTAGGAAATAAGAAATACAATTAATGGGGAATAGAAAGTCATCTGGTCCTACAGGACAAAAGAGAAGATGGGGACAAGAGAAGGGAGGGATGATAGAAGAGAGGGCATACTGGTGATAGGTAAAATTAGAATGCTTGGGTTATTGGGGTGGGGGGAGGGGATAAATGGGGAGAAAATTTGGAAACCAAAATTTTGTGAAAATGAATGTAAAAAGTTAAATAAATAAATAAATTAAAAAAACTTATCACAGAGCAGAAGAAAAATTGAGAAAAGAAATGAGAGTGATACAAAGCAATTATGAAAAAAGAGTCAATAGCTTGGAAAACTGCTTAAACAGTAATATTGACAAAATGCAAAAGGAGATATAAAAGTCCACTGAAGACACCTGCTATAGTATACAATTGGTCAAATGGAAAATAAAGCTAATTAAAAAACAGCACATTAAAGGTTAGAATCAGGCAAGCAGAAGCTAATAACTCTATCAGACATAAAGAATCAATAAAACAAATTCAGAAGAATGATAAAATGGAAGAAAATATAAAACAACTAGTGAGGAAAAAAAAAACAACTGACCTTGAAAATGGATCCAGGATAGGTATTATCAAAATTATCAAAAAAGTCACAATCAAAAGGAGGACCTGGATAACATCTTTCAAGAAAGTATCAAGAAAACCTGTCCTGACATCCTAGAATCAGAAGACAAAGTAGGCATTGAAAGAATCCACTGATGACCTCAAAAGAGAGATCCCAAAATTAAAATTCCAAGGGAGATTATATCCAAGTTTTAGAACTATTAGGTCAGGTAAAAAATGCAAGTGACCAGAGAACCAATTCAAATAAGAGGAGGTCACAATTAGGATTAGACAGGACTTGGCAACTGCAACATTAAAGAGTCAGAGGTCATGAAATATGATATTCCAGAAAGTAAAGAAACTAGGACTACAACCAAGAATCATTTACCTGGAAAAATTAAACATAAGACATCAAGGGAAAAAGTGGTGATTCAATGAAATAGAAGGATGTCAAGCTTTCATAAGGAGAAAACCAGAGCTAAACCAAAAATTTGACTTCCAATATCAAGAACCAAGAGAAGCATCAACAGGTAAAAAGAGAAAAGAAATCATAAGGGATTCAATAGAGCTAAAGCATTTATACATTTGAATGGAAAGATGATAATTGTAATTCTTAAAAACCAGATCTAATAGTACAACTAGAAGGAATATGCATAGACAGAGTGTATGGGCATAAGGTGGATTTGAGGGAATGACATAAAAATATTGAGGGATAAGAAATAAGAGTACAATGGGTCCGCAAGGTAGGGAGAGGTAGAATGAGCTGAATATTTCACATGAGGAAGCACAAAAGACCTTTTTATGGTGGAGGAGAAGATGGAAGGGTGGGCAGTGAATATTGCTTGAGCTTTAGTTTCATCAGTTTTGGCTCAAAGAGGGAATCATATACACAGTCATTTGAACATAGACATCTATTTTACCTGATATGGAAGTAAGAGGGGAGTAAATCAAGTAAAGGGGTTAGGGTGGGGACTGACAGTAGGGAGGCAAAATCAGGGGAGGTAATAGAAGCAAAGTACAGGTGAAAAGGGAAAGGGTGAAAGGAAAGAGAGGACAAAAAGGAAAAAAAAAGAAGATGGAGGGAAATATACAGGTAGAAATCATAACTCTGAATGTGAAGTTTCCCACAAAATAAAAGTGGATAGAGGAGTGGGTTGAAAACCAGAATCCCACAATATGTTTTTACAAGAAACACACTTGAAGCAGGGGAACACATACAGTATAAAGGTAAAGGGCTGGGGCAGCCTTTATTTTGTTTCAGTTAGAGTAAAAAAATGCATTGGGTAGCAATCTTCATCTCAGACAAAGTTAAAGCAAACATTTATCTAATTAAAAGAGTTAAGGAAGGAAACTGCGTCTTGCCATATCATGGACATTGAAGCAATATCAATACTAAATATACATATATACACACATGTAACACACATATATGCATGTATATACATGTGTGTATCTATATGTATACGTATACACACACAAACACATATATGCATATTAGACAAGTTAGCTATGAGAGACCTTTGGCATGATTGAGAAATAGTGACACAATAAGCAAATTAGAAGAGCAAGGAATAGCAATGTCAGATCTATGAGGATGAGAAGAATTCAGGATCAAATAAGAAAGAGAGAGAGGGAGGTAGAGAGAAAGAAAGAAAGAGAGAGAATTACAAAATGTAAAATAGATAATTTCGATCATATTAAATTAAATTCTTTTGTAGAAACAAAGCCAATATAATCAAGATTAGAAGGAGAGCCGAAAGCTATGAAGCAAATTTTACAACTTGGGCTTCTGATAAAGGCCTCATTTCTCAAATATATAGAAGAGTAAGTCAATTTTACAGAAGTAAAAGTAGTCTGGGATGGGCCAAGAGATAGTGAAAGGAAGGATGTCAAGTAAACTTATTAGGTGATCTAGCTGGCTGGAGTTGGTCAATTGCCTTGGGCAAAGGTGTCAGTCAAATGAGTTGCTGAAATGTATGGGAAAATTCAGGGACTGAGCTGCTTTCAAATACATAGTCTTTTCGTCATAGGATTCCCCATCATTCACTCCTCCAATAAATAAGACTCAAAACTTTTTGGGATAAAAGTTGAACATCTCAGTTTCTGATACTACTTCCTGCTGGCAAGGGGTATAGAGCTGTTTCTATTTTGAGGTGGTTCCAGGGAAGATGTTGACTAGAACCCAACATTGGCAGCATCTAGAGGATGAGGGGTGGACATGGGCTAATCTTCAGTGTTTGAAGATCTTAAAAAGAGAGGCCTTAAACTTCAAGCCTGTGAGCTCTCTGGTACTAGGGAGGAGGGATTTGTGCCAACTGAATCTTTTTACACAGGTCCTAACTCACCTGTCTAGCAACTTCAGTGTCTCAATCTTAAGTTTTTAAAGGGTAGACATAAAAGTGAAGTTGAATAAATTTTTTTTTTAAATTCTTAATTTTCTTCTCCTTGTGGTTCCTGGTTCTGACAAAGCTAAGGCTACAGTGAAACGTTAGAACAGTTTAAAACATTTTAGCAGACTCCGGAGGTTTGGAGATTGATCATCATTCAGATTCAGCACATCCTGTTCAACCCCAGTAACCCTGGGGAAAGAGGGAAGTGGGATGGGTCAAGGTAACATAAGGTAAGAAGTTAGCCAGCTTCTGCACTTGGTAAGGCCATTTTTTTAAAGATGTAGTTTCAACTTATTAATGAAGAGAAATCGACTTTATGTGTAAAGTAATTTGGAAATGTCATTCAGCAAGATTGCAGTCACCTGATTGGTAATGTGTTTGCTGAAGTTTAAAAATAGTAAACTTTTGCATCAGTTATGTCAAGTAACTTTTCATATTGTGGATGTTATTAGAGTATGAAATAAGAGAAACTAAAAAGACAGTGGAAAAACTTTCCCTGCTAACCCTGTCTTATAATGTTTTGCAACCGCCATTTAGAATACTGGGCAATTTCACTTTTGGCTATAGTTGACTACCCAATTGAAAAATGGTCAAAAGATATAAAGAGGTAGTTTTCAGATGAAAAAATCAAAGGTATGTTTAGGCATATGAATAAGTGCTCTAAATCACTTTTGAGTTGAGAAGTGCAAATGAAAACAACTTTGAATTAACACTTCATACCTGTTAGATTGACCAATATGACAAAAAGGAAATGTTAAATATTGGAAAGGATGTTGGGAAATTGGTGGGTGGAGTTGTAAACTGATCCAACCATTCTGGAGAGCAATTTGGAACTATGACCAAAGGGCGACCAAACTGTACCTACATTTCTTTCCAAGAATACAACTACTAGGTCTGTATTCCAAAGAGATCATAAAAAAGGGAAAATGATCTACATATAGAAATATCTTTTTGGGACAAGAAAATATTGGAAAATAAGGGAAAGCCCATCGATCAGGGAATGATTAAACAAGCTGTGGTATACGTATGTAATGGAATGATAATTTGCAATAAGAAATTATGAGTAGGCAGACTTCAGCAAAACCTTTAAAGACTTGTAAAAACTGATGCAAAGTGAATTGAGCACCACCAGGAAAACACTGTACACAGCATCAGCAACATTGTGTGACAATCAACTATGAGTGACTCAGCTCTTCTCAGCAAAACAATGATTCAAGATAAGTACAAAGGACTAGTGAAGGAAAGTGCTATGGAAATCCAGATAAAGAACCGACAGACTCGAAATACAGACAAAAGCATGTTTTTTTTTCATTTACTTTATTCTTATTCCTGTATTTTTCTTTCAGTCTGTTTCTCCTTTCATAGCTGTGACTAATTTGGAAATATTTTTACATGACAGCTCTTGTCTAAACTTTATCAAACTGCTTAGCATTTTCAAAGAGGGAATGGAGGGAAAATAATTTGCAATTCAAAACCTTGTAAAAATTAATGCTGAAAATTTTCTTGTCATGTAACTGGAGAAAAAAAGCAAAATACTATTTTAAAAATTTTCCAGTGTGGATTGTCACTTGCAAGGAATAGGAAGGAAGCCAGTGTGACTGGATTGGAAGTTTGTGGTGGAAAACAAAATGCAATTAAAACTAGACATGGAGGAACTGGTCAGGTTATGAAGGGCTTTAAAAGCCAAATGGAGGATTTTGTATTTCATGATGGAGGCAATAGGAAGTCATTGGAGTTCATTGAATGTGTGTGTTTGTGTGTGTGTGTGTGTGTGTGTGTGAAAGAGAGAGACAGAGATGGAGAGAAAGACAGAGAGAGAGAGAGAGAGAGAGAGAGAGAGAGAGAGAGAGAGAGAGAGAGAGAGATTGTAAGATATAGGATTTTAGATGTAAGCAGAATTTCCTACAAAGCATGACTTGCCGAAGTTAAACTTGAAATGATGTAGGTAGAAAATTCTTGAACAATGATTGGCACATACTTAGTAGCTGTTCTTTGAATACGTGCTTGGTAGATTATCACTTAAATATGAAGGCATCCAATTTCTTTCTTTGAACTTGACATTGCATTGTTGTTTGTGACACGTAATTGGGTAGTTATTTTAGCAGAGTTGATCATATGACAAATTTTTCTTATAAGCCTATTACAGAAATATGATCCAATGATATAAGTGTTCAATACTGAGACTCCTCTGTTTTCTTAGAGAATATTTACTTTTGCTTTTGATTGAACAATATTCCATATGCAAAGGTGAAAAAATAAATCTCACATGTCAGAATATTTTCATAAGTGATGCTTTTTTGTTATATTGAAGAGAAAAGGGTTGACATGATTAAAATGAAGCTGTGACACAGGGAGAACATGTCTCTTTTGACTTTACAAGCAACTTTTCATAAATAATACCTCTAAGCTGAAAGGGCCATGTGGTTATCTTGAAAATACACACAGACACATATACACACACACACACTCACACACACATTCAATTTCTTTTCTAGAAAAGAAAACTTTTCTAGAAGAAAACTGAATCAAATTTGTATGTACAATAAAAATGTATTCTAAGGGATTTGATATAAACTTTTTGACAATTATTACCTGAAAAATTGGATACATTATTGGTTAAATTTGAACCAGAAGAAAGTCGGAAAAATGCACCTACCTCCCTTCTTTTCCAAAGTGAAGGACTATGCATGTGGAATATTGAATATAATATATGTAAACTTTGCTATATTAGTTTTGTTGAAACGCTTTTTGTTGTCTTCCTTTTAAAATCCCTATTAAAAGGAATCCTTTGCAGGGTTGAGGAATAGAGATACACTCAGAAATCAAGGAGATGTAGTAAAAGAAAGCTGGCAATAAAAACAAAGTACAAGTTGATTTAACTATGCAATTTAAATATAACGTGTTTGCTTTACATCTGTTTTTCAGTAGAACTGAAACATGTTAACCTACTATTTGTTTATAATAGCAACAAAGCAAAGTGCTTAGCAAAGTGCCTGATATGTAGTTGGTACTAAATAAATATTAGTTATCATTATAATTTTCATTTTTGTTATAATGCAAAATTGGCAAGGATGGAAGACTAAGAGTAATTTTTATCTGACAGGTTTTTCTTACAACTACTCTAACAAAGATCATTGAAAGGCACTAAACATAGAGGTCATCAGGTTGTCCAAGGAGCAACCACAGTGGATTCTTTAACTATCCAACATTCGCACAAGTAGAAAATCAAAGATCTGTGAGCAGTGGACAGGACCTCCACTCAAAAAGACAGAAGTAGAACCATTCTAGCATCAGAAAGAACAAGAATATAGTTGTGTCTAGGGGCATGGTAAAGGGAGGACTGGAAGATAAAATGTTTCATTCTGACCCTAGAATGTAGATGGGAATGGATCTAGAGCCCTGACAGGAGTTAGGGACTATGGTTGTACGTTCTTAGAGAATCAAACACTGGATAATAGCATGAACCAGAATGTAGACTATAGCACTGTTGCTCTGAAGTTAGAGTTGCAGATTCAGCCTGGGTTGAGATTTGCAGCTGAGTCACCAAGGCAATAAGCATGGACAAATGGCTACACTGAAGTTCTGCACCTCTGCTGGTTGATTAACTAGCTGACTGAATCTGCAGAACTTTTCAGCTAGATGACAGGGTCTTGGGTCAGTATCTTTCTTCTGAAGCTAGAAATAGAGCTAATCATATAGCTTTCCTGTCTAGAGCCTAAGTCAAGTCAGGAGCTTTCCACAAATCTCCAATCATAAT
This sequence comes from Bettongia penicillata ogilbyi, assembly GCA_023548195.1. Classification (NCBI taxonomy): domain Eukaryota; kingdom Metazoa; phylum Chordata; class Mammalia; order Diprotodontia; family Potoroidae; genus Bettongia; species Bettongia penicillata. The sequence goes on from JAJHZJ010000190.1 coordinate 1,909,090, forward strand.
GGCAGGCATATTATATTCTTGTTCAGAAAGTTTGGAACTCACTGACCTGAGAACATCACTGAGGTTTTTAAATGACACACTGCTCAATACCCAGAGAAAGAAGTAGGACCCCATATGATGCAATCAGTAACCAGATAGAGCCTCCACAGTCCATTCAGAAATACATAGAGCTCAACTTTACTACCAGTTTCAAATCAAAAAGTAAAGCCAGAAAAAAAAATGAGTAAACAAAAACCACTTTTTCACTTACAAATTATAGATCCAGGGAAGCCCAAGACAAAATGCAGAGAGAGAAAAAATATAATTCCAAAACAAGCAAAACTTCAAACAAAAGTACAGCTTAGGTACAATTAACTAGAATTTTTATAAAAAAAGGAAATTTCTATTGAAATAATATTATAAATGAAATGAGAGTTCCAGAAGAAAAACTTTCAAAGATAATTAATAGGTCAATACCTGAGGTATAAAACATTGCCAAAGTCATTGACATCTTAAAAATCAGAATACACAGAGCAGTCATTGACTCCATGAGGTAGCAAGACATGTTAAAACAAAACCAAAGTACTTAGAAAAAGAAAAACAATATGCAAGCTATATCATTAACTAAACAAACAAACCAGATTTGGAAAAAAGAGGTGAAAGAAAGAATATAAAAATTTTTTGACCACTTGAAAACCCTGACTAAAAAGGAAAGCTTACATAATTTATTTAAATAAATCTTGAGCAAAAACTTCCTATGCTTACTAAAAGTATAGGATAAAGTGAAAATAGAAACAATGTATCATCAAAGGATATGAACCAATAGTTCTGAAATGAAGAATTGCAAACAATTGTCAAATATATGAAAAATTCTACAAAATGCTAATAATAATAGGAATGAAATTTAAAAAAAAACTAAAAAATTGGAAAAGATGATAGAAGATAGAAATAACCAGTTTTGAAAGGATTGGGAAGAGAGTGATTTTCTGAACTGTTAGTGGAATCATCAATCATTGTAACCATTTTTGGAAAATAATTTGAAATTATGCAAATGAAGTTACCAAAATTACTATAGCTTTCCTCCCAAATACTTCATGGCTTGGTTTTTGGAAAGTCTTTGGTAAGAAGTTTCCAATACACCAAAATCTTATATGAATTCTTTTCTGGCATAGCAAAGAGTTGGAAACAAGGTAGATATCCTAGATTGGGAAATGACTAAACAAATTGTGATATATGAGCGTATTGGACCATTATTACGCTGTAAAAATGATGAATATATTGAATACAAAGAAACATGGAAAAGTCTATGTGAAGCAATGTAAAGTGTAGTAAACAAAGTCAAGAAAACAATATACAAAATGAACATAATGTTATAAACAGAAAGAGCAATCACACGTGCACATACAAAATAAAAGGGCCTGTCTAAAAATTACAAAGAATATAAATAACTTGAAAGAAGAAATATAAGTAAATACCTTCACCTGACCTCTTTTTAGAAGATACCTTTGAGTGTAATATATCATATATATCTTCAGACTTTTTCACTGTGTTGTTTCGTCTTGCTGATTGTTCCTACTTTTTTTTCCATGTCTTTAAAAAAACCACTCTTTTATAAGGAACAATTGCCTTGGAGGGGACATAATGGAAAGTAAAAATTATCAATACAAATTTATTTCTTAAAAGAAAGAACCACTAGCCACCTCTGACAGAATGACATCAAAATAAAAGGAAAAAAATTGCCTCCTTTGTTTCAGATAGATGGAGATCACTAATATTAAAGTTTGCCAATTGCAAATTATGAAATGTCTTTCAGTATATATGTTCTTATTTTCCCTGAACTTTGGGTGTGGATAGTAATAAAATTACTTTCCCACCAACATCTTAAATACACACTTTTATGGTAGTGGGGAGGTGAGGGGAAGAGGGTAAACTATCTTGAATATATTATTTTAAAATATTTATAATGCATCTTATTCTGTGAAATATTGCCATTGGCATTTTGGACATGTGAGTTTCAATTGGCTTAAAGGCAAATAGACATTATTAAAATTTTACGTTTTTTAACTTTAAAGAGGCTATTCCATTACTTGAAATATGGGCACAGAGTCATCAATTTCAAAGCAAGTTCAATGTATTTATGTATGTACACAGCGTGCGAGGTAATAGAAAATAACAAAATCTTGGAAGCCAAACTAAAGCGTAAAATTAATTCTTATAGAAATGTATATGCTTATCACACACAAATATTTGTGGTGAGGGGTGGACATGAAGATTTATCTAGTTTGAATATGGGGAATCCTAGGTCAAAGCTATTGCTTACTGATTAAAAATGTAAATAGTCTTCATTCTGTGAAACTATAAACATGGTTGGGTGCACTATGCAAGTGGTCATCTGAACAGCCAGGAAGTGAGATTGAAGAGACTATTTTTCAAAGTAAGCCAGTTAAAATGCTGATAAATAGGAAAACACAGTAATTACATCACCAGATTTTGCAGTAGTGCCATCAGTTTAGGAGATGAGGCCATTGGAATGCTACACTCAAAGCAAATGTTCACAATCCCACACTGATAAATATCTTGTGTTCAGATCAGAGCTAAATCTAATGTAGTTCAAAGACAAAAGGGTTGTTTCACTATAGGTTGAAATGTGTGGCTTGAATTATTTAAATTACTGTTTTTCACTTTCCTTCATAGATATTATTAATCAAGGGCAACTGCTTAAATTAAGTATTCTCAATATAGTATGAGGTATAGAGATGTGTGTGTGTGTGTGTGTGTGAGTGAGTGCATATGTGCATGTGTCTGTGTGTGTGCATGTGTGTGTGTGTGTGTGTGTGTGTTTAAAGGGGTCAGTCAGTTTGGGGAAGGTGAACAGATTTCCATGTTCTCTTCTTTTTTGTATTTCAGTGTGTAACTGATTTCATTGGTATGGGTACTCTCTACTTTGATACCAATCATAACCCTTTCATATCTCATTATGTACAATTATTCATATTTTCAAATAAATTTCCCATTGAGAATCATTTTATCATTCTTTAAACACTTCTGAAATTCTTTGAATGCTTCAGGATTATTAATATAAACTTCTATATGAATGTGAGATATAGTGTTCTGCACATAGTAGGAACTTCATCAATTCCGAATTTAATTTAGTGAGTGACAACTGAGAATTCTCCTCTAGTAAAGGAGGTTATGAACTGTAGAATAGCAAAATGTGGATTTCAGCAGTAAAAATGTGATGTAACATGGACAAAAATATTAGGTAGCTGCAGAAAGTAGTACAGTACAGTTCTAAGCAAGAGTGAATGTTGGAAGGACTTTGCAATAGAGCAAATTTGATGTTCTTTTAAGTTTTTTTTTGGTTCTCTTAGGAATTTGATTGGTTCAAGAGGATATCAGAATTACAGAATTTTATGTAAAGGATATTGGTTACCATCAAATCCACCCCATCTTAGAAAGAAATTCTTATTATAAATGTACTTAAAACCTTCAAGGAGTGGGGAAATCTCACCACTCCTTGAGGTGGGCTATTCTATTTTTGGATAGAAAAATCTTCTTTACATCAAGACCAAACTTGCCTCTCTACAGCTTCCATTCATTACCCCTCCTTCTACCTCTATGTGATCAAAAACCTAAAATGACAAATATAATTCCTATTCTACATGAAACTTCTTTGAATACTAGAAATTGGCACCATGTCCTCTTGAGTTCTCCAAGTTAAATATGTCCACTTCTTTCAAATAGTCTCCATATGGCATCAACTTAAGCCCCTTTACCATCTTGGTTGCTTGACATTAACTAGTTTATTATATTCCTTCCTTTATTGCATCACCCCAAACTAAGAGCAATGTTCCAGATTCTTTCCAAGATAGAGTATGTAAAGGATATCGCCTTCTTATTCCTGAAAGCTAATCTCTCATGGCAATTCAATAACGGATTGACTTTATGGATTCACTGCTGATTCAACTGAACTAGCCATCCACTAAAACCATGTAATCTTTTTTTTTTCAGAAAATTGATATTTAATTTTCCCTCTACCATCTATATTCAATAGCCTGTCCTCAAGATAGTTCAAGGGCTACTTCCTTTGAGATCTTTCTTGATTCCCTGGGTTTTTAATGCCTCCTTCTCCAACAATGTGAATTTGTTTTTTAAATAAATAACTTATGTTGACTTATTTTTGGACACATTATCTCTCCAATAAAATATAAGTTCCTAGAGGACAGGGCTGTCTCATTTTTATATTCCCATTCTCAGGTGTTAACATAGTTGTTAGAACATAAGTAGTACTCAATAAATGTTTGTTGCTTGATTGGTTCAGCTCCATTTACAATTTTGAACCTAGAGTAGAAGTGGTTAAACTTTAAGTGTGGCTTTCACATGGAACGTTTCATAGAAGTGACTGGATCTGATAGAAATGTCTTTGCACATTTGAAGACCTAAGACCGATTTGTAAACTATATAGGAGACAACCCAAGTACTGCCTTTGAACTCTCTTGAACTTTGGAAGTCAACTCCCAGTGCTAAGCACTTACATTGCTAGGTTTTATCAGAGGGACCAAAGTCAGAGATGTCTTGTAAAATTCAAGGAATATGCTACAAATTGGAAATGCTACAAGTCCATCTTTCAGTAGTTATGCCTGTGCCCAAGTGATAATAAAGGCCACCTAACTGCATCTGCAAATTTTATTTTTAGTAGATTTGTATGTGGGTTTTCTGGTGTGATTGTGAATGTATCACAGAACTCTCTCACCCTACAACAGGCTATCTCAGGAATTAAAGTGATCCTCCTAAAGCACAGATCTGACTACATCAACCTCCAACCTCCCACCTCTACTCAGTAAACTTCAGTGGCTCTATATCACCTCCAGGATCAAATATAAAATCTTCTATTTGCATTCAAAAATCATTTGTAACCTGCTCCTCCATTCACTTTTCCAGTCTCTTTATACCTTTTATCCTCTCTTCTCCCAGTTAATCTTCAGACCAGTGACACTAGACTCCATGCTATTGCTCAAAAAGGACATTGCACCTCTTGACTTTAGACATTTTCAATGGCTGTACCACATGCACGGAGTGTTCTTCCTCCTCATTGTTTGGATTATCTGGCTTCTTTCAAGTCCCAGTTAAAATTCTACCTCTACATGAAGAGTTTCTTGTTCCACTTCCACCTTAATTCCAGTTCCTTCTATCATTTATTTCTAGTTTTGTTTTATATAGCTTCTTTTTACATTCTTTTGCATTGCTGTCTGCTTCATTCAATTATGAGCTTCTTGAGAGCAAGAATTGACTTTTACATCTTTTGGAATCCCTAGACATTAGCACAGTAATTGGTACATAGAATGTGCTTAATACATTTTTAATGACCAATTGACTGACAAAAATCACTTGTGTAGAAAGTATTTGTTGCTGGTTATCTACAAATAAGACTCTGGAATTCACCCAATTCATTTCACCCAAGCAAATTTGTGCCCAGATCTAGTTTGTTCTTTCCAAGGAATTCAACCACGACCATAGTTAACAATGGGAACAAACTAAGGTTGGGGAGGGGCTGAAAGGACACGGCTGCCAGTGTGAAATAAATCTGCCTTGCGAATCTTTGAAAGCTGTAACTGTAAAATCCATGTGCTCCTTGTATCATTAACCATTTCCACTTCCATAGCACTGGTTCTACTTCTAAAATTCTTTCCTACTTTTCAAGTGATGTCAGAGATAGGTAGGACAGGAAGTGAAGAGATTAAGAACATATTGAAGTAACTTGACTGATGTCCATCATGGGATGGCATCAGACCTGGGACTAGTACCCAGCTGTCCTGAATTACAATCCATAGAATTTGACCTTTACACCTCACAAGAATGTGGATATTTTATTATTGTAAGTGGATTCCCAAAATATCATATAAATGCATATTCTAATATAAATAGATGATAAAAAGGAAAATTTAAAAGGAAATACTTTTAGATTATCCGTACTCCTGTCCCACTTAACTGGTGCAATCAAGATTACACAATCTTGATTCTAAAGGAAAATTTAAAAGGAAATACTTTTAGATTATCCGTACTCCTGTCCCACTTAATTGGTGCAATCAAGATTACACAATCATAGAATCTCATAGCTGAAAGAGACATCAAGGTAAACTGGTTGCTTATACATTAACAAAATAACCTCTACAAATAACTTGATAATCAGTTGTCCAACTTTTTGTTGACCTCTAATAAGAGGGAAGCTTCCAAATAACAAAATATCTCATCCCTTTTTCGAAGAGCTGTATTACATAGGGATATTTTGGTAGCTATGTCAGAAAAATTTTTCCTTGTACTAATTTTAGATATATCTCTTTGTACCTTCAATCAGTCGTCCATGTTTGCAACATTGGAGCCATTACTGGTTCTCCCTTTTCTTGCATCCTTCAGATGCTGTACAATATAAAGGATGATGTACAGATTCTCTTAAATCTATTCCATTCTCTCCACTCACAGACACCTTTCTAGTTCATGGCCTAATTACCTTTCCCCTGGTCTCTTGCAATAGTCCACTGGTTGATTTTTCTGTCTCTAGTACCATTTTCTAATCCATTTGGCAAGTGGCCCATTTAATAATCTTTTTTTCTTATTTTTCCCATTTCTTATTGGAGTAGTTTTAGTTTTCAACATTCACTTCCAAAAGATTTGAGTTCCAAATTTTCTCCACATCTCTCCCCTCTCTCCACCACAAGACGGTATGTATTCTGATTATCCCTTTCCCCAATCTGACCTCCCTTCTATCACCTCCCACCTTCTCTTATCCCCTTGCCTTCTATTTTTGCATAGTGAAAAATAGATCTCAATACCCTAGTTGCATCATTGTTATCCCTTCTCCTCTACTATCCTGTAGGATAAGACAGATTTTCATACCCAATTGAGTGTATACGTTATTTGCTCTGTAAGCCAAATCCATTGACAGTAAGAGTCACTCATTCTCTCTCACCTTCCTCCTCTTTCCCTCCATTGTGAAAGCATATTCTTTCCTCTTTTATGTGAGATAATTTATCCCATTCTATCTTTTCCTTTCTCCTTCTCCCAATACATTCCTGTCTCACCCCTTAATTTTATTTTTTAGATATCATCCATTAATATTCAACTCACTCTCCAACCACCCTAATACTGAGGAACATCTCATGAGTTACTAATATTATTTTACATGTAGGAATATAAACATTTCAACTTTAATAAATTCCTTATGAATTCTATTTCCTAATTACCTTTTCATGCTTCTCTTGAGTCTTGTATTTAAAAGTAAAATTTTGTATTCAGCTATGGCCTTTTCATCAAGAATTCTTCAAATCCTCTATTTCATCGAATACTCATTTTTTCCCTTGAAGTGTTACACTCAGTTTTTCTGGGTAGGTGAATCTTGATTTTAATCTTAACTCATTTGACCTCTGGAATATCATAGTCTAAACTCTCCAGTCCCTTAATGCAGAAGCTGCTAAATGTTGTTTCATCTTGATTGTGTTTCCACAATACTTGAGTTGTTTATTTCTCCATGCTTACAATATTTTCTTCTCTTTCAGGAGGTGATCTGTGGATTCTTTCAGTTTCTATTTTAATCTCTGGTTTTAGAATATCAGAGTAGTTTTCCTTTATAATTGCTTGAAAGGTGATGTCTAACTTATTTTTAAAAAATCATTACTTTCAGAGAGTCAAATAATTTTTAAATTCTCTCTCAGGGACATGTTTTCCAATTCAATTGTTTTTCCAATGAGACTCAATATGGTCTTCTATTTTTTTCGTTCTTTTGGTCTTGTTTTATAATTTCTTGATTTCTCATAGCGTCATTAGTTTTAATTTTCTCTATCCTAATTTTGAAGGAATTATTTCCTTCAGTGAACTGTTGGTCCTCCTTTTCCTTTTGGCCCATTCTTCTTTTTAAAGCATTATTCTACTTATTGGCATTTTGGACCTCTTTTCCCATTTGGGTTAATCTATTCTTATGTTAGTATTTTCTTCAGAATTTTTTTGGGTCTCCTTTAGCAAACTGTTGACTTGATTTTCATGATTTTGTTGTGTCATTCTCATTTCTCTTTCCAATTTTTCCTCTACTCCTCCTACTTGCTTTCCAAAATCCATTTTTAGCTCTTCCATTGCCTGAGTGAGATCAATTAATATTTTTCTTGGAGACTTTGGATGTAGGAGCTTTGACTTTGTTGTCTTCTTTTTCTATGTTTTGATCTTCTTTGTCACCAAAGTAAGATTCTAAAGTCTGATTCCCCAACACCCGCCCCACTGTTCACTAATTTCTTGACTGTTTAGCTCTTTGTTAAGGTAGGACCCTGCTTCCAGTATGGAGGGTGTACATTTACTTGATAAGATTCTAGGTAATTCATGTAACCTCTGTTTATCTCAGTTTTATCAAATGTAAAATTGGCATAGCAATAGCACTACTGAACAAGATTGTTATGAGGATCAAACTAGATAATAGTTATTAAAAAGTAAAAGTTTTTAAAACAATGCTTGGCACATAATAAGCACTACATAATTCCATATTCCTTCCTCCTCCCCCCTCTTATAATAACCAAACTGATATCTTTGCTGTTCCTCATACATGACATCCCATATATTTCTTCCAAGGCTTTGTATATTTGTCTCTAATATCTAGAATGACCTTCCTCATCACCTGTGTACCTTAGAAACTCTTGTTCCCTATAATTCTCAGTTCAAAGGTTACCTCTTTTAGAAGACATTTCTTGATTTTCCTATTTAGTGCTTCCTTCTTAATTGCTGTGTATTTGTGTTGTCTTCATCCTGTATGTACTTATTTGTGAACACGTTTTATTCCATTTAGTAGATTGTAGGCTCTTCAAAGACAGAGCTATCTCAGGTTTCTATTTCTATTCTCAACACCTAGCACCATGCCTGTCACATACCTGATGCTTCATACATCCTTGTTGATTGATCTTAAAAAGTTATTTCCCATTCTGTATTTGATGACAGAGAGAATAAAACTGGAACTTACAGTTATAGGATTTTTAAGGTCTTGAGAATATTATAAGTTATAAATTTAGAATGGGAAGACCCTTTAAAGATGAGTAAGTTCCACCTTCTCACTCTGTAGAAAAGAAAACTGAAGCCTAGAAAGATCAAATAACTCTCTTGAGTTCAAGCAAGCAGTAAATAGGAGAGCTATAATTTGAACTCGAGTCTTGTGACTTCAGTTTTGCTACTCCAAGTTTAGTACTCTTTCATGGCACCAAGTTGTTTCTTGTTTTGGAAGAAAGATTGGTACTGAATTGACTAGTCTCATATCATTAGAAATCTATAATCATTTTTCCTTTGTATATTATATAATAATATGTTGAATATATATTGTGCCTTGTTGTGTAAAAATCGTGAGAGTATATGATAGTGAGGATTTCCAAAAAGTAAAATGTAGCACTGTTTTCCTTCCAAGATGTGTTTAATTCCATTAAATAGTATGAAGCCACTTACGTTTAGCAACCTCTCTTTAATTCTTTTTATACTTTAGATATGGCATTTTATATAGTACATGGCGCACCAGGATCCAGAGTCCCCCTATATTTCATCTTCTATCAGCATTACGGACTAGTTAGCTCTGCACTTTTCCTAGGACAAATTCTCTCTTTTCCCCATGCTACTCGAAAATTTCTTTACACAGTTATTTTTGTTTTCCAGCTTCATATTTCCTGCAATATTCTTCCCACTCCAAACCAATTCATAAACTTCCAAGCACTTAACACAGATGTCAGCTCTCAACCCATGTTCCGTTAAAACTGTTAGATTACTTTTCAACCATTGGACATCCATACTAACTCTGAAGCTACTTCCTTATTCTGTAAAGTAGCCTTAGGATTTTAAGGGGCAGTTGAATGCCACCATAGCCTGAAGGATATGGTTCCTCTTTATCAGGCATATTCACCCTCTTAAAAAAGGGTCTGCATTTTAGGCCCAGCAGCTTGACTTCAGCTTACCTTCATCACATTATTTCACTCTGTTCTTTCACATATTCTTCAGTGAACTACTTTGGTCATGTTTCCCTACATTATCCTTTCTACATGTACTGGCATATACCTCCTCCTTCCTCTCAGAGCTTCCCAAACTTATTTGGACTACTGCTCCTCTTTCAAAAAATTACTTAGTGCCTCCCTGGGGCTAGGTTAGGTTAACCCTTATTTTTATTCAATATCCCCCAAATGCACCTGAAGTTACTCTTTCCCCGTGAATTATTTGAGTGCCCCACAGGGGATGGTAACATCCACTTTGAGAAACTATGGATCTTCTTTCACATCTCTGCCCACTCTTCCTCACAGGCCCTGATCACATGAAAGTTGTTTCTTTCTTCACATACGTTTTAGACCATCCTAGACTTTTCTGTTACCATTATTACATCCTACTTTGTGCCATATATATTCATGTGTTTATTATTCCTCCATTTGAATTGTAATCAACTTAAGGTCAGGAAAGTTGTGTTTTTTCATCTTTGCAAGCCTATCATCTAACACATAATGTTTGTTAAACTGAGTACACTATTCCATATTACTAATTAAAGTCTATTGTTTTATTATTATTTCAATACCAATAAGCATAATTTCATTCTTGGTATACTTAGTAGAGTGTTTGCATATAGCAGGACTTCAATAGATACTTGTTTATTAATCCACCGATGGTCTCTCTGTGGAAATAGCCTCCTTTAGTTTATTAGTAATTTTGCCTGTAATTAGTTATTTTTCCTTCCCCTTTTATAGGAAAAATAATCCCAGCTAATTAAAATTTGCAAAATGTTTTGTTCTCAAATAGTTTCTCTTGTTCTTCACTGATTGTATTAAAAGGAAAAAACAATAATTGGACTAAATAGGTTTTAAAAAATTCTTCTCAGTGCCAAGTAAAATGCAACAATGAAATCTTTCCTCTGGAAAGTCAGAATTCTGTCAATATATTCCAATAATAATTTGAATTTTGACAGGAAAGAAAATATTCGTATTTTGGTCATTTGATAAAAAATTCAGATTGCTCATTACAAAGTCTGTGCAAAATCTTTCTTAATTGGTCTGTACTGTCATTTTTTTCCCTTTTCATCTTAATAGAATTTTAAGTATTACTGAGTTTAACATATATAAAATCAAATGTAATTAATATAAGAAAAATCATTCTTTTATAAAATTTTACAAAATTATGCTGATCTTCTCTAATGACTTGTTTACCTGCATTATTACAAATGGCTAACACACTAAGACATCATTTTTTTCCAGTTAGGAAAGTTAATGTAATCTCTCTGTAAGTTTCATTGTCATCTTTTTAAAAAATGAATACTTAATTTCAATTTAACCAGCTCACTAAACATCACTAACTACTATATTTATTAAGTGATGGGAAAGCTATGTTGAATTTGATTATGCTTAGGCTGTTTGCTAGATATGAAGAGTTCTTACAAATTATTAAAGACTTTATGTAGGATGCTGGAAGGGTGAGTAGATATTAGTTATTCCAACCATTTCATATTACAGATGAAAGTGCTAAGCTCAAGAGAGGTGATGTGACTTATGCCAGGTAAGTGATGTTTTCAAATTGTTCTTCTTAAGAAGAAAGCTACCAAACTAAGTTGATTTGAATGCATTTAGATTTTTTTGTAACCCATACATGCATTTCATATTTATGTTACTTTTAATTTCCTTCCAGGTTTGATATTTTGCAGCTACAGAAATCACAGGAGAGTTGTTTTATAACAACAGATTTGTATATAAAAACATTAATAATAATCACTTTTAAAATGATATTTTAAAAGATTAATGGTATGAAGGGTTTCTAACAAGAGACATGAAAAGCAGGAGGCAGAAAATGGTAAATTACCTCACAGGAAAAGGCACAATATTACATTAGAGTAGAGAGAAAGGAGGGAGGGGGATGAGCATTGTTTGATATTTACTTTCATCTGATTTGATTCAAGAATGGAACAACAAACTCAGTTAAGTATAGAAGTCTAATTAGCTCTACAGGCAGCAGGAGGGGAAGTGAGAAAGAAAAGGGAAGGGAGGCTAAAAAGGAGGGAAGAAGTAGTAAGCATAAAGGGGAATAAAAGGGAGGTAGCCTGAAACAAGGGAGGGAAGACTGAAGGAGTTGGTGGTCAAACATTAAAACTCTATTGTGGAGGAGAAGGGAAAGGAGAGAACTCAAAGCACAAACTGGGTAAAGAGGATAGAGAGAAAAACAAAGCTAGTAATAACTCTGAATGTGAATGGGATGAATTCTGCAATAAAGCAGAGACATATACCAGAATGGATTGAAAACCATAATCCAACAATATGTTGCTTACAAGAAACACATTTGATATGGGAGGATGCATGCAAGGTAAAGGTAAATGGCTGGAGAAAATTATATTGTGCTTCATCTGATGTAAAAAATCAGGGGTAGCAATCCTAATCTCAGGCAAAGCAGAAACAGAAATAGATCTAATCAAAAGAGACAAGGAGGAAACTATCCCGTTAAAAGGCACCATAGACAATTAAGCAATTTCATTACTAAACATATATGCTCCAAGTGATATAGCATCCAAATTCTTACAGGAGAAATTTAAGGGAGTCACAGGAAGAAAGAGACAGCAAAACTATGCTGAGGGGTACTTCAATCTCCCCCTATCTGAACTGGATAAATCTAACCTCAAAATAAACAAGAAAGAAGTTAAGTAGGTGAATAGAACTTGGGATTAGTTAGATAGGATAGATCTCTGGAGAAAACTGAATGGGAATAAAAAGGAGTATGCCTTTTTCTCAGCAGTATATGGTACATATACAAAAATTTACTATGCAATAGACCATAAAAATGTCATAGTCCAGTGGAGATAGAGATAGTCAATGCATCCTTCTCAGATAATGCAATAAAACTTATATGTAATCAGAGGCCATGGAAACATAAACCAAACAGTAATTGGAAACCAAATAATCTATTCCTTAAGAATAAGTGGGTTAAATAACAAATCAGAAAAGCAATCTACAACTTCATTCAAGAGAATGACAATAATGAGACAACCTACAAAGTCCTATGGGATTCTGCAAAAGCAGTTCTAAGGGGAAGTTTTATATATTTGAATGACCACATGAATAAAATAGTGAAAGAGGAGATCAATGAATTGGGTATGCAGATAAAAAAGTTCGAAAAGGAACAAATTCAAAATCCCTAGAACAATACCAAATTAGAAATACTGCAAACCAAAGGAGAGCTTAATAAAAATCAAATTAAGAAAATTGGTGAACTAATAAATAAAACTAAGAGTAGTTTTTATGAATAAAAAACAATAAAACTGATAAACCTTTGAACACTTTGATTTAAAAAAGAAGAAAGAAGAATAAGAAATCACCAATATCAAAAAGGAAAGGGGTGAACTCACCTCCAATGAGTAGGAAATTAAAACAATAATTAGAAATTACTTTGCCTAACTATATGCCCATAAATTCGACAATCTAAATGAGATAGGTGATTATTTTAAAAGATACAGATTCTCCAGAAGAGGAAGCTGAACATTTAACTGACCCCATATAACAAAAATAAATTGAAAAACCCATCAATGAACTCCCTAGGAAAACATCTCCAGGACCAGATGGATTCACAAGTGAATTCTATCAAATATTTAAAGAGCAGTTAATTCCAATAGTATACAGACTATTGGGAAAATTGGGGAAGAAGTAATCCTCCCAAATTCTTTTTATTATACAAATGTGGTTTTGATACCTAAACTAGGAAGAGGCAAAACACAGAAAGAAAATTTTAGAACAATTTCTCTAATGAATACAGATGCAAAAAATTTAAATAAGATTTTGGCAAAAAGAATGCAGCAACTTATCATGAGAATAATACATTATAATCAGGTAGGATTTATACCAGGAATTCAGGGCTGATTCAATATTAGGAAAACGACTACATTATTGATCATATCAACAACAAAACTAACAGAAAATGATTATCTCAGGAGATGCAGAAAAAGCTTTTGACAAAATACAACACCCATTCTTCCTGAAAACACTGGAGAACATAAGAATTAATGGAACGTTCCATAAAATAATAAGTAGTATGTACCTAAAAGTTTTAGCAAGCATTATATGCAATGGAGATAAGCTAGATGCATTTCCAATAAGATCAGGGATGAAACAAGGATATCCGTTATCACCACAGTTATTCAATATGATACTGGAAATATTAGCTGGAGCAGTAAGAGAAGAAAAAGACATTGAAGTAATTAGAATAGGCAAAGAAGAACCTAAGTTATCACTCTTTGCAGATAATATGATGATATACTTAGAGAATCCCAGATAATCAAGGAAAAACTATTTGAAATAATAAACAAGTTTGGCAAAATCACAAGTTACAAAATAAATCCACACAAATTTGTCATCTACATTTCTATGTATTACTAACAAAGGTCAACAGAAAGAGATAGAATGAGAAATCCCATTTAAATCTATGGTAGACACTATAAAAGGTTTGGGAGCCTACATGCCAAAATAAACCATGGACTATGACACAATTACAAAACACTTTTTACACAAATAAAGTCAGTTAAGTAAGTGGAAAACATCAATTGTTCGTGGGTAGGCTGAGTCAATATAATAAAAATGAAAATTCTACCTAAATTAATTTACTTATTCAGTATGTTACCAATCAAACTATCAGATAATTATTTTGTAGAGCTAGAGAAAATAATATCAAAATTCTTCTGGGAGAAAAAAAGGTCCGGAATATCAAGGGAACTAATGAAAAGAAATGCTAGGGATGGTGGCCTCAGATCTCAAATTGTATTATAAAGCAGCAGCTATCAAAAGCATTTGGCACTGACAAAGAAACAGAAAAGTAGACCAGTGGAATAGGTTAGGTACCCAAGACACGGTAGTCAATGAATACAGTAATCCACTGTGTGATAAACTGAAGGACCCCAGATGCTGGGATAAGAACTCACTGTTCAGCCAAAATTGCTGGAAAAATGGGATAACATTGTGGCAGAATCCAGGCATAGTCAAAGTCTGACACTGGACACAAGAAGAAAGTTCAAATGAGTACCTGATCTAAGTATAAAGGTTGTTACTATAAACAAATTATTGGAGAAAGGAATAGTGTATTTCTCAGATTTATGGAGAAGTGAGTATTTATTTTTTTTTATCAAACAAGAGATTTAAAACATTATGAAAGGCAAGGTGGATAATTTTGATTACAAGAAATCAAAAAGGTTTTACACAAACAAACCCAATGCCACCAAGATTAGGAGGAAAGCAGAAAACTGGGAAAGAATTTTTGCAACTAGTATCTGTGATAAAGGCCTCATTTCTAAAATATATAGAGAAAAGAGTCAAGTGTGCAAGAATACAATTCATTCTTCAATTGATAAATTGTCAAAGGATATAATCAGGAAGTTTTCAGAGAAGGAAATCAAAACTATCTCTAGTCACAGGAAAACATGCTCTAAATAACTATTGACTAGAGAGATGCAAATCAAAACAGCTCTGAGATACCATGTCGCAACTATCAGATTGACGAACATGACAAAACAGGATGATGATAAACATCGGAGAAGATGTGGGAGAGTTGGAATGCTAATTCATTGTTGGTGGAGTTGTGAGCTGATCCAACCATTCTGGAGAGCAATTTGCAACTATGTCCAAAGTGCTATAAAAACTCACATATCCTGTGACCCAGAAATACTGCTTCTAGGACTGTATCTCCAAGAGATCATAAAAATTTGATAGGGTCCCACATGTACAAAAATGTTTATAGCAGCAGTCTTTGTAGTGGGCAAAAATTGGAAATCAAGGGGATGCACATCAATTGGAGAATGACTGAATAAATTGTGGTACATGAATGCAATGGAACATTATTGTACTATAAGAAATGATGAACAAGAAGACATTGGAGAGGCCTGTTAAGACTTATATGAACTGATACTGAGTGAAAGGAGTGAAAGAATGAGGAGAACTTTATACACAAGAAGAACCAAAGTGTGGGAGGAATTTTTCTGGTAGAATTATAACTTCATTGCAATGCAAGGACTTAAAAAAATTCCCAATGGTCTCTTAAGGGAAAATGCTTTCCACATCCAGAGAAAGAACTATGGTATTCGATCACAGAATGTAGCAGATCATTTTCTTTTTTATTACATTTTGGTTTGTTTTATGATTTCTCCCATTCATTTTAATTCGTCTATTCAACATGACTAAGGTGATAATGTTTTTAATGGGAATTTATGTGTAGAACCTATATAAAATTGTGCTGAATTTGGACTTTCTACAAGAACAATTATAGGAAAACAGAAAGAACACATGTATCCTCTTATCACAGAAAGAAAATTCCTGAATCAGGGTCTTTTTGCAATTTGAAGCGGAGAAGCTGTGTATCTTTGTATGACCAGTAGATTTTTGACTTGTAAAGAGAAATAGTGACCATATTAACCCAACACTGGACAGAAGCCATGAGGGCCTGGAGACATACCAGTCAGCATTCACATATCTAGTAGAAAATACATTTCTGGTACCACAGAGGATTAGCAGGGAGGAGACCAAGTTGGAATAGAACAATGAAATTACCAGAAGATATCAAGGGCTCTATAAAACTAAAGCCATAAATTGTCCCTTCATTCATGTGCCCCAGCTAGAAAACTGTCCCACTATCAATATTATTCCATTAGGGATTCCCGCCACATGTTCTAACTCTATGTACACCTTGGCAAAGGTCATTTTCCACGTGTGCCCCGGGCATGTGCTTCTTATGACGCTGTTCTCCCATACCTGTACCATGATCACATTTGTTCTCAAGGGCTTACCCATATGTGTCCCCTACATATATCCTCTCTTCTCATTTATGGTTCTTTTATTTGTGGTAGTGTGTGTTTTGGGTCAATAAAAAAATATTTTCTAGCTAATATTATATCAAGTTGTTTTTATTAAAATTATCTGATTTGGGGGGAAGGAGCCAAGATGGCAGAGTAGAAAGATTCATATATGCTAGCTGCAAATGCACAGCCCATAAAATACCTGTAAAGAAGAACTCCAAACAAATTCTGGAGCAGAAAAAGCCACACAACAACGGAGTGAAGGAGATTTCTGTTCCAGAAAACCCTGAAAAACTAATACCAAAGGTCCGTCGCACACTGAACCCAAAACAGAGAGCCCCAAGAGGAGGAGACCCGAGCAGGCTTCAGGGACAGAGTCTCCAGCAGCTGCGCAGGTCCTCCACCCACAGGCACAAAGGTTAGTGAGAGAATCTTTATGGCTGGCCAAGAGGGGAGCAGGGTGTCTCCATAAATCAGGCCTCCTCAGGAGGCAGCAGTGGAGGCAGCAGCAGACAGGGGCTCCCAAAGCAGACAGGAGTTCGGAATCATTATTGAAGATCTCCACATAAACCCCCTGAGGGAACTCAGCCCCATGTGGCAGCCCGGCCCCCACCTGAGAACCTGAACTTAATCTCACACTGAATAGCAGCCCTGCCCCCACTGAAAACCCTGAGGCTGGGAAGCAGCATTTGTATCTCATCCCCAAGCACTAGCTTGGTGGAAATGGAGGCCAGGTGGGTGTGGTAAAGAAACTCAGAAGTCAAGTAACTGGCTGGGAAAATGCCCATAAAAGGGAAAAAAAAATTAAGACCATAAAAGGTTACTTTCTTGGTGAACAGATATTTCCTCCCTTCCTTTCTGATGAGCAAGAACAGTGCTTACCATCAGGGAAAGATATGAAAGTCAAGTCTTCTGTATCCCAAACATTCAGAATAAATATTCAATGGCCTCAGGCCATGGAAGAGCTCAAAAAGGATTTTGAAAATCAAGTTAGACAAGTGGAGGAAAAACTGGGAAGATAAATGAGAGAGATGCAAGAAAAGCATGAAAAGCAGGTCAACAAAATGGTAAATGAGACCCCAAAAAATGCTGAAGAAAATAACACCTTGAAAAATAGGCTAACTTAATTGAAAAAAGAGGTTCAAAAAGCTAATGAAGAAAAGAATGCTTTCAAAAGCAGAAATAGTCAAAAGGAAAAGAAGGCTCAAAATCTCACTGAAGAAAATAGTTCTCTCAAAATTAGAGTGGAACAGATGGAGGCTAATGAATTTATGAGAAATCAAGAAATCACCAAACAAAACCAAAAGAATGAAAAAATGGAAGAGAATGTGAAATATCTCATTGGAAAAACAGCTGACCTGGAAAACAGATCCAGGAGAGACAATTTAAAAATTATTGGACTACCTGAAAGCCATGATCAAAAAAAGAGCCTAGACATCATTTTTCATGAAATTATCAAGGAAAACTGCCCTGAGATTCTAGAACCAAAGGGCAAAATAAGTATTCAAGGAATCTACTGATCACCACCTGAAAGAGATCCAAAAAGAGAAACTCCTAGGAACATTGTGGCCAAATTCCAGAGTTCCCAGGTCAAGGAGAAAATATTGCAAGCAGCTAGAAAGAAACAGTTCCAGTATTGTGGAAATACAATCAGGATAACACAAGATCTAGCAGCTTCTACCTTAAGGGATCGAAGGGCACGGAATAGGATATTCCAGAAGCCAAAGTAACTAGGACTAAAACCAAGAATCACCTACCCAGCAAAACTGAATATAATACTTCAGGGGAAAAATGGTCTTTCAGTGAAATAGAGGACTTTCAAGCATTCTTGATGAAAAGACCAGAGCTGAAAAGAAAATTTGACCTTCAAACAGAAGAATGAAGAGAAGCATGAAAAGGTAAACAGCAATGAGAAGTCATAAGGTACTTACCAAAGCTGAACTGTTTACATTCCTACATGGAAAGACAATATTTGTAACAATTGAAATTTTTCAGTATCTGGGTAGTTGGTGGGATTACACACAAACACACACACACACACGCACAGAGGGAGGGAAAGAGAGAGAAAAGAGAGAGAGAGAGAGAGAGAGAGAGAGAGAGAGAGAGAGAGAGAGAGAGAGAGAGAGAGAGAGAAATAGAGAGACAAAGATAGAGAGACAGAGACAGACAGAGACAGAGAGACAGAGACAAAGACAGAGACAGAGAGCACAGAGTGAATTGAATAGGATCGGATCATATCTTAAAAAAAATGAAGTTAAGCAGTGAGGGAGAAATGTATTGGGAGGAGAGAGGGCGAAATGGAATGAGACAAATCATCTCTCATAGTAGAAGCAGGCAGGACACTTTTAGTGGAGGGAAAAAGAGGGGAGCTGAGAGAAAAAAAAGAAGTTTACTCTCAACACATCCGACTAAAGGAAGTAATAAAATGTGCACCCATTTTTGTATGAAAACCTATCTTACAATACATGAAAGTGGGGGAGAAAGGGATAAGGAGGGTGGGGGTGATGATGGAAAGGAGGGCAATGGGAGGAGGGAGCAATTTGAAATCAACACCCTTGGGGAAGGACAGGATCTAAAGATAGAATAGAAGCAATGGGGGGCAGGATAGGAGGGAGGGAAATATAATTCGTCTTACACAACACGACTATTTTCGAAGTCATTTGCAAAACCACACAGATATGGCCTATATTGAATTGCCTGCCTTCACAAAGGGAATGGGTGGGGAGCGAGGGATGGGGAGAAGTTGGAACTCAAAGTTTTAGGAACAAATGTTGAGTATTGTTCTTACTACTAGGAAATAAGAAATACAGGTAATGGGGAATAGAAAGTTATCTGGCCTTACAGGACAAAAGAGAAGATGGGGACAAGGGAAAGGAGGGATGATAAAAGAGAGGGCAGACTGGTGATAGGGGAAATTAGAATGCTTGGCATATTCGAGTGGGGGGAGGGGATAAATGGGGAGAAAATCTGGAACCAAAATTTTGTGAAAATGAACATAAAAAGTTAAATCAATAAATTTAAAAATGATAAAAAATAAAAAAAATAAAGAAAAATAAAATTATCTGATTTAAACTGTGTCCTTTGCTTGATCTCTAGAGGAAATATTAAGTAACTTGATTAAGGTCACACAGGACTTAAATAACAGAGGTAGTTTTTGAGCCTAGCTATTATCATTTCACGTACCATTCTACCACTCAGAATAGATTTCAGATCTTTGGAGTAACTGTATTGTTTTTAGAATGATAAGGATAGAACTAGAGAAAAAGTCTTATTTTTGGATATCTTCTTTCCCTTTATGCATAGATGTACACAAAGACACATGCGTCTATATCCATATCTATCTATCTATCTATCTATCTATCTATCTATCTATCTATCTATCTGTTTTTATGTCTATGTCCATACCCATGTCCATGTCTACATCCATGTCTTTGTCTACGTTTTTGTCTTTGTCTATATCCATATGCGTATCTGTATCTATATCTATACTTATATATATAACTATATCTAGCTGTCTCAAATTTAGTAGAAAGGATTTAGAATATCCTAGTAGTCATAGAGGTGAATGTGATTAGTCATCAGTAATATCAGTACTATCCAATTTGTTAGCTATGAAAAGAAAAAGCAAAATATTATCTTTGTGTGTGTTCATCCTTCGTTGCCAAAGAAGACCATGCCATCAGAGAAATAATGACATGACTTGAACTTGATTTTGTTGAGAGTGAGGGAGGGCTATGCAAGTCACCAGCCTCACTTCTCCTCCAAAGTCATCTGAATCCAATGACCAGTTATTCATCAGAATGACTAAAGATGACTCAGGATGAGGCAATTGGAGTTAAATGACTTGCCCAGGGTCATACAGCTAGTGAGTGTCAAGTGTCTGAGGTGAGATTTGAACTCAAGTCCTCTTGACTCCCACACTGGTTCTTTATCCCCTGAACCACCCAGCTGCTTAGAAAAATTGATGTAGGGAGCACCAAATGGATTAAAAATGCCCATAGTTCAGATTGTTGACATACAGTTGATTGAGCAATCCATTTAGGTGGCTTATGTGTGCAGCATTACATTGGAGGAAGAGACTTGGCTGAATAGTTTTAAGGAAATGTTTTCAGTGATTCTAATAATTTCAAGCTATAATCAAACAAAAAACCCCACATCTACCATTTTTAAAAAAAAATAGAAAAAGTCTCTTGAAGGTACTTCATGTTTAAAAATAATGGTAATAAAGATGGTGGAGTGAAAGCAGGGACTCTCCTGAGCTCTCCCCTAAACCATTTCAAATACGTCTAAAAAGTGATTCTGAATAAATTCTAGAGCAGCAGAGTTCACAAAGAGACAGAGTGAGGCTGATTTCTAGCACAAGACAGCCTGGATTGTTGCCAGAACGGGTCTGTTGTACCAGGGTGAGAAAGGAACACAGTCTAGTGTACAGGCTGTTCCAGCACAGGTTTGATCCAAACAAAACTGGAAGAGAGCTCAGGACACTGAATCACTGGTACCAGTGGCAGTTTTCAGACTTTGCATTCCACAGACACCAGACACAACTTAGAAGGTGAGCAGGAAGGATTTGTTCAGTCTGATTGAAAGAGAAGCACAGTACTGCAAAGGGCATGTGGCAGCGGCTGCTCCTGGAGCTATCAGCCCACAGACAATGTTTGAAAATCATGTTTTCAACTTCCCAGAATAAAGATGGTAAAATTAGCAGTAAGTCACTCTCACCTTCCTTAATGACCTTGAAAAACCTAGAAAATACCATTCCAGGAAAAATCCTTTAACAGTGGAGTCAGTAGAAAGATGAGGCATAGCAGTCTTTTCTCTCAGGAGACTAAAGATATGTAATGGTAATTTGAATGGGGAGATCTTTCCCATTCGTTAATAGACCTATGTGACCTGGGTCACATGGGAGTCTGAGTCACATGGAACCTGTGATGGGAGGAGTTTGCTGAACAAATGGAACAGAAGAGATGGATATAGCGCAGAGCTGGTTTTGAGTTTAATCAGAGCTAGGAAGGATGCAGGCAAGCAGGCAGCTGGGTAATGTGAGTGAAACAGCTTGTTTGTTATTTTGTTTATTGGGGCCTACTTGTTATTTGCTTAATGGACCTGGTTTGTGGGAAGTCTAGCAAGGGAAAGGCTTTGGGTTCTCTGCATAATTATTTTGTATAGATTTTTGTTACTATGATGGATTTGGGTTTCTGTTGTCCAAATAAATGCTTTGGTTCTGTCTTCCATGTGGAGAGTCCACTATATTTCATGATTCAGAATTGCACTAGGATATTCATGGCCATTGTAGGCACTGTGAATATTGTATTGATACTACAGGGGATTAACAGGACAAGGCCCTCTTCCTGTAATTGAAAGAGACCAGCACAGGATGGGAAGTGTCCCAGCAAGCCCCACATCATGGAAACAGTGGGAGATCCTGAGCTCCATGGGGGGAGGAGTGATCAATTGCCAACAAAAGGCACATAGCAGCCACCATCACTAGCTCCACCTAAGCATTAAGAACCACTACTACCCCCAGCTGCCAAGACCTGAGCTCCCAGCACACAAAACCAGTAACTGGGTCATAGCAAAAGAAGTGAAGGACAGTGCCCCCTGGACTTCTGAAGCGGAGATAAAATTTAAAAGCCAGAAAAAGTCAAGCAACATAACCATAGAAAAGTATCTTGGTGACAGGAAAATGAAAAACACAAATTCAGAAAAGGACAACATTGTCAATATGCACACATCTAAAACGTCAAAGGGGAATATGAATTGATCTCAACATCAAAAAGCCTTCTTGGAAGACTTCAACAATGATTTAAATAGGGGTGGTTGGGTGAATGCCATCTTGGGGTGGGGGGAGAGAAGAGATGGGAAGATTTGGAATTCAAAATTTATGGAAGTGAATGTTGAAAATTGAAAATAAATATATATTTAAAAAACATTTAAAAGTTAGTTAAAAATTAGACTTCAAAAGTGGACTCTATGAGATATCAAGAATAGTTCAATCAAAATAGAAAAGATGGGCAATGGAAGAAAACATGAAATACCTCATTGGAAAAACAATTGAGCTGGATAATAGATTCCGGAGAACTAATTTAAGAATTATTTGTCTACTTGAAAGCCATGAGAAAAAAAAGAGACTGGACAGAGAACTAGAGAATAAATTAGCCATCCAAAGAATCCACTGATCATATCCTGAAAGAGATCCCAAATTGAATACACCAAGAAATATTATGGCAAAATTCCACAATTATAAGATCAAGGAGAAAATATTGCAAACAGTCAGTAAGAAAGAATACAAATATCATAGAAGCACTGTTAGGATTACATAGGATCTTCCAGCTTCCACATTCAAAGATCAAGGGGCTTGGAATATGATATTCCATAAGGCAAAGGAGTTTGGACTACAAACAAAGCTCAACTATTCAGTGAAACTAAGAATAACCTTTTAGAGGAGAAGATGGAAATTCAGTGAAACAGGGAAATTCCAGACTTTCCTGATGAAAATACCAGCATTCAATGGAAAACACGTTTTTCAGATACAAGACTGAAGAGTTAAATAGGTAAACAGGAAAGGAAAAAAAAAAAGACATGTTATTCAATAAAGGCAAACTGTTTACATCCCTATATGGAAAGATGAAACTTATTACTCTTGAGAACCATACCCTTATGATATCTAGAAGTGGAATGCATTGACAAGAAAGGGGGATTAATTTGACTTTGAGGGTGATGATTAAAATACCTAATTACATAGTGAAAAGGG
This sequence comes from Bettongia penicillata ogilbyi, assembly GCA_023548195.1. Classification (NCBI taxonomy): domain Eukaryota; kingdom Metazoa; phylum Chordata; class Mammalia; order Diprotodontia; family Potoroidae; genus Bettongia; species Bettongia penicillata. The sequence goes on from JAJHZJ010000190.1 coordinate 1,932,624, forward strand.
ATTATAATGGGAGAAGAGGAAACAAGGATGTAGAAAAAGGTAAATTACATCCCATGGAGATGCCCCAAAACATATTACAGTAGAAGGAAAGAAGGGAAGGAGATGAGCATTTTTGAACTTTACTTACATCGAATTTGGCTTAAGGAGATAATAAAATATACAGTTTGGTACAGAAGTCTAATTTGTCCTATAGTCAGTTGAGCAGAAAGGGGGAAAGAAAAGTGAGGGATGGATAGAAGAGAGGAAAAAAGTAGTAAGGGTAAATGAAAAGAAAAGGGAGGGGGAGGCTAACAGAAGGGAATGCAAATTAAGGGAGGTGGTATCAAAAGCAAATCTTTAGTGAGGAAGGAAAGGGAGAAAGGAGGAAAAAATAAAGGAGGGAGTGGAATAAGACAGAGAAAAGACAAAAATATAAGTCATAACTGGGAATGTGAATGAAATGAACTGTCCCATAAAATGGGAGCAGATTGCAGAAATTGAAGGAATTTGAATAGAAAAAGATGAAACTATGTTTTCACTCTTTGCAGATGATATGATGAAATACTTAGAGAATCCTAGAGAATCAAGGAAAACCTACTTAAAATAAGAACAATTTTAGCAAAGTTGCAGGATATAAAATAAACCCATGTGAATCATTACCATTTCTATATATTACTAACAAGGCCCAACAGCAAGAGATAGAAGGGTATATTTCATTTAAAGGTGCTGTAGACATCATAGAATATTTGGGAGTCTTCCTGCCAAGGGCAACTACAGAGAACTATATGAGCACAATTACAAAACACCTTCTGAACAAATAAAGTTGCATCTAAATAATAGGAAAAAAATATCAGTTCCTTATGGGTAGGCCCAACTAATATAATAAAATGACCATTCCACCTCAATTAATTTAACTACTCAGTGCCATGTCAATTAAACTATCAAAAATTATTTTATAGAGCTAGAAAAAAAATAACAACGGGGAGGAGCCAAGATGGCGGAGAAGAAAGATCCACATAAGCTAGATCCTAACCCACAGCTCATAAAATACCTGTAAATAAGAACTCCCAACAAATTCTGGAGCAGAAAAAGCCACACAACAACAGAGTGGAGGAGATTTCTGTTCCAGAGAGCCCTGAAAAACCCATACCAAAGGTCCATCACTCACCAAACCTGGAGCAGAGCCCGGCCCTCCCCTGGCCACACAGCACCTAGTGGAGCAGATCCAAGCAGGTTTCAGGGACAGAATATTCAGAGGCAGCGCAGGTCCCTCCACCCAATGTCAGTGAGAGACCCTGTTTGGCTGCCTAAGAGGGGAACAGGGTGTCTCCATAACTCAGGCCCCCTCGGGAGGCAGCAGTGGAGGGAGCAGCAGACAGGGGCTCCCAAAGCAGGAAGGAGCTTGGATCCATTGTTGAAGGTCTCCACATAACCCCCCTGAGGGAATTGAGCCCCATGTGGCAGCCCTGCCCCCACCTGAGAACCTGAACTTAATCTCACACTGAATAGCAACCCTGCCCCCACTGAAAGCCCTCAGGTTGGGAAGCAGCATTTGAATCTCAGACTCCAAGCACTAGCTGGGCAGATTTGGAGGCAAGGCAGGGGTGGAAAGGAATCTCAGAAGTCAAGTAATTGGCTGGGAAAATGCCCAGCAAAGGGGGAAAAAATAAGACCATAGAAAGTTACTTTCTTGGTGAACAGATATCCCTTCCCTTCCTTTCTGATGAGGAAGAACAATGCTTGCCATCAGGGAAAGACATAGAAGTCAAGGCTTCTGTATCCCAAACATTCGAAATAAATATTCAATGGTATCAGACCATGGAAGAGCTCAGAAAGGATTTTGAAAATCAAGTGAGAAAGGTGGAGCAGAAAATGGGAAGAGAAATGAGAGAGATTCCAGAAAAGCATGGAAAGCCAGTCATCACCTTGCTAAAGGAGACCCAAAAATGTGCTGAAGAAAATACACACCTTGAAAAATAGGCTAACTCAATTGGCAAAAAAGTTTCAAAAAGCCAATGAGGAGAAGAATGCTTTCAAAAGCAGAATTAGCCAAATGGAAAAAGAAGTTCAAAAGCTCACTGAAGAAAACAGCTTTTTAAAAATTAGAATGGAACAGATGGAGGCTAACGACTTTCTGAGAAGCCAAGAAATCACCAAAGAAAACCAAAAGAATGAAAAAATGGAAGAGAATGTGAAATATCTCATTGGAAAAACAACGGACCTGAAAAATAGATCCAGGAGAGACAATTTAAAAATTATGAGACTACTTGAAAGCCATGACCAAAAAAAGAGGCTAGACATCATGTTTCACGAAATTATCAAGGAAAACTGCCCTGATATTCTAGAACCAGAAGGGAAAACAAATATTCAAGGAATGCACCGATCATTGTCTGAAAGAGATCCACAAAGGGAAGCTCCTAGGAACCTTGTGGCAAAATTCCAAAATTCCCAGGTCAAGGAGAAAATATTGCAAGCATCTAGAAAGAAACAACTCAAGTATTGTGGAAATACAATCAGGATAACACAAGATCCAGCAGCTTCTGCATTAAGGGATTGAAAGGTGTGGAATATGATATTCCAGAAGTCAAAGGAACTAGGACTAAAAGCAAGAATCACCTACACAGCAAAACTGAGTGTAATGCTTCAGGGGAAAAATTTGTCTTTCAATGAAATAGAGGACTTTCAAGCATTCTTGATGAAAAGACCAGAGCTGAAAAGAAAATTTGACTTTCGAACACAAGAATGAAAAGAAACTTGAAAAGGTAAACAGCGAAGAGACGTCATAAGGGACTTACCAAAGGTGAACGGTTTACATTCCTACATGGAAAGACAATATTTGTAACTCTTGAAACTTTTCAGTATCTGGGTAGGTGGTGGGATTACACACACACACACGCACATGCACACATGCACACACACACATACACACATGCATGCACACACCGAGACAGAGAGCACAGAGTGAATTGAATAGGATGGGACCATATCTTAAAAGAAATTGAGGTAAACGGTGAGAGAGAAATGTATTGGAAGGAGAGAGGCAGAAATGGAATGGGGCAAATTATCTCTCATAAAAGAGGCAAGCAAAAGACTTTTTAGTGGAGGGAAAAGGAAGGGAGCCGAGAGAAAAACATGAAGTTTACTCTCATCACATTTGAATAAAGGAAGGGAATAAAATGCACACTCATTTTGGTATGAAAGCCTACCTTATAAAAGAAGACAGTGGGGGAGAAGGGGATAAGCAGGGTTGGGGGGGATGATGGAAGGGAGCGCAATGGGAGGAGGGAGCAATTTGAAGTCAACACTCTTGGGGAGGGACAGGATCAAAAGAGAGAATAGAAGCAATGGGGAGCAGGGTAGAATGGAGGGAAATATAGTTAGTCTTACACACGACTATTATGGAAGTCATTTGCAAAACTACACGGATATGGCCTATATTGAATTACCTGCCTTCCCAAAGGGAATGGATGGGGAAGGAGGGATAGGGAGAAATTGGGAGTCAAAGATTTAGGAACAACTGTTGAGTATTTTTCTTGCTACTAGGAAATAAGAAATACAGGTAATGGGGAATAGAAAGTTATCTGGAGCTACAGGACAAAAGAGAAGTTGGGGACAAGGGAAGGGAAGGATGATAGAAGAGAGGGCAGATTGGTGATAGGGGAAATTAGAATGCTCAGTGTATTGGCGTAGGGGGAGAGGAGAAGGGGGAGAACATTTGGAATCCAAAATTTTGTGAAAATGAATGTAAAAAGTTAAATAAATCAATTTAACTAAACAAAATAAATAAAAAAACCCTAAAAACTGACCTTAAAAAAAAAGAAAAAATAACAACAGATTTTATGTGAAAAAACAAAATGTCCAGAATATTTAGGGAATTAGTGAAAAAAAAGCACTAAAGAAGGTATCTCAGTAATGCTAGATCTGAAATTGTATTAGTGGTGCATCAATGGAATAGGTTAGGTACATCACACATTCTATTCATCAGATATATTAAGCTACTGTTTGATAAATAGTAAACTTCCAGGATCTGGGATAAGTACTTGCCATTTGACAAAAACTGATGAAAAAATAGTGTTGTAGACATGACATAAAGCGATATCTTATATAGTATACCAAAATAAAGTCAAAATGTTTATGAAATTTAGATATAAAGGTTAATATTATAAGTATACTGGGAGACTAAAGATTAGTTTACCTGTCAGATTGATGGAGAATGGAGCAATTTATGACCAAACAAGAGAGAGACAAAGAGAATATTATGAAATTCAATGTGAATACTTTTGATGACCTTAAATTGAAAACATTTTGCATAAACAAAACCAATGCAGCCAAGATTAGGAGGGAAGCAGAAAATGGAAATAAAAATATTTTACAACCAGTGTATCTGAAAAAGGCCTCATTTCTAAAATATATAGAGAACTGAGTCAAATTTATAAGAATAGAAATCACTCCTGAATTGATAAATGGTCAGAGTATATGAAAAAGCAGTTTTCAGAGGAAAAAATTAAAGCTATCTATAGTCTTATGAAAAATTCTCTAAATCACTATTGATCAGAGAAACTCAGATTAAAACAACTCTTAAGTACGACATTGTACCCATCAGATTGGTTCACTTGACAAAACAGGAAAATGATAAGTGCTGGAGATGTGGGAAAATTCTTTCACCAATGCGTTGTTGGTGGAGTTGTGAAGCGATTCAATCATTCTGGAGAGCAATTTGATTATCTGCGCCTAAAGGGCTATAAAAATGTGCATAACACAAATTTCAGCCAGCAATACCCCTTATAAATCAGTATTCCAAAGAGATCACAAAAATAGGAGAAGCACCCAAATGCACAACAATATTTATAGCAACTCATTTTATGGTGGCAAATAACTGGAAATTGAGGGGATGCCCACCAATTGGGGAATGCTTGAGCAATTTGTGTTTTATGAATGTAATGGAATACTATTGTGCTATAAGAAGTGAAAACCTTGTAAGGTTTTTGTAAACTGATGCTAAGTGAAAGGAGTTCAGTGTACACAGTTACAACCACATTGTTTGATGACTAACTCTGATACAATTAGCTTTTCTCAGCAATGCAAGCTTCTAAGACAACTCCAAAAGGCTTATGATGGAAAATCTTATCCACATCCAGAGAAAGTACCATGGAATCTGAATGTTGGTCAAAGTATACTATTTGCTCTTTCCCTCTCTCGCTTTTTTTATTTGCCTTTTTTTTTTTGGCCTCTGTCTCATGGTTTATGCCATTCGTTCTAATTTTTCATTATACCGTGACTAATGTGAAAATACATTCAATATGAATATATATTTACAGACTATATCAGACCACACATGATCTTGGGGAGGGGTAATTGGGGAGGCAGTTAGAATTTAAAATTCAAAACTTGTGGAACTCAATGTTGGAAAACAAATATAAATAAATTTATATATGTAATTTAATATGTAATTTAAATATGTAATGACACTAACCAAAGAATGGAGTTTGGTATTGATTGGTAACAAAGTCATGCATAGTGGGCACAAACAGAAGATAGCATCCAATGGTATATACCAAGAAATGGCATATAGTATTTTATACAAAATGCATGTTTTAAAAAAGAGAATGGATAGTTATGAGCTAAGAGTAAGGGATAAAGAGTGGGTAAAGTAAGCACTCCAAGGTATCCAACATACATTAAAATATATATGTACAGACATGCAAACACATAAATCCATATAGGATTGATACAAATGTGTGTATATGTACACAAAGAGAAAGAAAGAAAGAAGGAAGAAAGGAAGGAAGGAAGCAAGGAAGGAGGGAATGAAGGAAGGAAGGATGGATTTCTATGTATTTAATGGACACTTGGACATAGAGAATCTGTAACAAATGAAAAGACAGGGGTGAGCAGGCTATGTTTTGCACCATTAAACAATAAATATTGCCATACATTTTATTTGGATCTCTTTTATGCCCTTTTTCAATTTTTTATTATATTTATTTCCAAAAGATGATAAAATAATGGGCTATTAAAGTATCTAGTGTTATTTTTTCCTTTCTTTCCTAGTAGACTAACGTGATTCAGGGCAGAAACTATTTTAAACTCAGGTTTGGATATGGAAATTTCCTCATATATCATTTATTCTAACCTTCTAATTTTACTAATGAGGAAAAAAAGGATCCGTAGAAGTTAAATCACTTACCTAAGTGTAATGGAAGTCAAAAATCTTCTCAGTTCTTTGATATGCCTCAGGTGGGGCTATTGAAGGAAGGTTGATCAGAGGAGGCTTGTTTCCTATGAAGGCCCCCACCTTTGTTGATTGCTAATGAGGCACTGGGTCACAAATGGTCGTGCCCTCCAGCTCTGAAAAGAATATATAAACTCTTTTGGTGAGCTTTTGCTTTAGTGGTTAGTTTTTGGAAGAAGGTTGGTGTGCCAGATGAGACTCTGGGCAGCCTTTTTAAGATGCCCCCCATCTTTGAAAACTTAGATGTTGGTCCTTCTCTCTCTGGCAATGATGAATGTATTGTCTATGGTCAGACAGTTGGAAGCCCTGTCAGTTGGTCCTGCATGTATTTTCTCTGTTGGTATATGTGTTTGATTAAAGTGACTGTTGATTCCTCTAAAGCTACTTTCCTTTTAGAAAAGCAGATCTAAGAATCTGTGCAGCAGGCCCTCCTGTGTATGCCAGGGTGCTTACTACTATACTAAGTCAGACAGAAATGGAAGAGGATGGATTAGAACATGTATTGTTCCAACATCTACTACAGTGCCTTAAATGTACTAGGCTTTTAAATATTTGTTAAATGCAGATAGATGGTATTGTTTTTGTGAATTTCCCTTAGTTAACTTTCAACTTGGAATTTTCTACTACTATTTTTCCTGTTAAATATGTATTTTACACAGTGCAAAGCCAGTATTTAAGATAGGAATAAATGAATTGAACAAGAATTTAATTTCAAGAGATCATGATACGTGGGGCTCTGTTTTAACATATTAGTACTCATACATGGAATCAGATTGCTTAGTCTCCTCAAATAAAAAGCATTAAGATTGCATAAAGAAGTGACTAATGATATATCATTTAAAAATTTTGAATTTACAAGAATTAGTCTTCTTTCTTTATTACTTTCTAAGAGTATGAAAACTATAGCAATTGTCTGAATGTCAGTAGAATAAAAAACTCCTAAGGGGCAACATTGTATGTGTCATAGCAGTTTTCTCAGATAGCACTGACATTTACAAACACAGAAATTTAGTTAACATTTCCATTTCTATTGTTCCTATGAGTATGCTATTATAGTTCTTGATCTAAAATTGAACAATACCTGAAAAATACTGTGATTGCTATTGGTGCTAATCAGTTTACATTTGACCAAGCTATACATGAAAATTTTGCATTAATCAACTTCATTTTCTTTAGTTTTATTAGGTTAAAATATTATCATTTTTCTTTAGTTTGGGCAACTGGTACTCAGCAGAGAAATATATGTTGGTCTTATCGGGTTGGTCAGTGGAGGGCCAGATGTTTATTTGATGTAGCAGGACACCCTAACTCTCCATTCTCCTGAACATTTTGAATCCAGTGCCAAGTAAGGATATGAATTGGTTAGTTACTCATGTATCTAAGTTCATTTCCTCGTGTGAGTCTTGCTTGATACCATTTTGGCCTGCCAAGTTCATTGAAATACTCCATGTTAAAATTACTAGACATCGATGAAAGTTGAATTATGGAAGCCAAGATAGTGGAGCAAGCATTAAGTCCCTCTCACTCATCCTTAGTAACCTCTAATAAACTAGAAAATCCTGGAAGAGTGAAGTCAGTAGAAAGATGCCATACAGCAGTCATTTAGCCCAGGACACTTCAGGAAATAATGGGAAAGGTCCCTCTAACTCTGGTGAAAGGGGAGCAGTACAGGAGGGAGGGCATCCTGGTAAACTAGTGGCAAGCTCCATCTCAGAATGAGGTCCTGAGGCCCAGTGTGGTGGAGCAAGCAAGCGCCAATACCAAGACCCCCTATAGTCCTACATGACTTGGCACAGCTAGGGTAACTTGTAGACTCCAGACCAGAAGACCATCACATGTGTTGACAGACAGGCATCCTTAACCATTCAAACCTTCCCATGGATCAGAGTAGTCAGTGTGAGCAGGCATCCTTCAGGGGACAGACCCCCACTCCACCCTGAGAGCTTCAGCATAGCCTCAGAAAAATTCAGAAAAAACCCACCTGGCCTCAGCACATGCCACACATCACCACTAGGAGGCCAACTCAGCACCAGGAAAGTTGCAAGCCCCTATAGCCTCAAACTTCCAGTGCCTGGGTCCCCAATACGCAAAGCCAGTGACCAGGATCATGGTCCTTAATACAAGAAGCTTGGTACACTGCCTCCTGTCCTCCAGCAAGAGAGCTCAACTTTAAAAGGTAGGGAATAGGCAAATACTGAGAAGAAAAAGTAGAACCAGAAAATGACCATGGATTCTTTCTATGGGGACAAGGAAGATCAACATAGAAATTCAATGGAGGCCAACATTGTCAATATACCCATATCCAAAATCTCAAAAGGAACTATGAACTGGACTAAAGTGCAAAAAACCTTCCTGAAAGAACTCAAAAAAAGGATTTTAAGACTCAAACAAGAGAGGTACAGAAAAAACAGAAAAGAAATGAGAGCTATGCAAGAAAGGAGTAAAAAATTTGGAAAGGGAAGGACAACAGTTGTGGAGAATTCCTTAAAAATTACAATTGGCCAAATGGAAAAAAGTACACTGAAGAAAACTGAAAATGTATAACTGATATCTTCTGGGAGTCAAGATGACATAGTAAGAAGCTGGTTGCTCTCACCCTCCCTTATATACCTTGAAAAACCATACTGCTTGAAAACATTCCTGAAACAGCAGTGTCAGCAGAAAAAAAGGGTGTCGTGCAGCAGTCTTTTAGATTGAGAGACTTGGAGGATTAATAGGAAAATTTCCTCTCATTGTAGTGGCAGGTGAGCAGAACAAGATGAGAGGCATCCTGGCAAGCCAGCTGCAGTCCTTACTTCAGCAAAGCAGCAGGAGATCTGGAGCTAAAAACTGCTTAAAATAATAAATTACTACTCCACGAATCACCACTACAGTGGTCTCTGACCTACATAACCTGACTGCTTCCCTCTACTGTCTTTCTCTATGCCCACCTGCTCTGGTCCTGTGCACTGTGGGCTGAGGTAGAGGCAGCTGCCACTATGGGCCCTACGGGGAGTGGAGGGGAGTAGGGCAAGGTTTACACAGTGGGTAATGGGTTGTCGAGTAGAAGCACTAGAGAGGAAAGTTCAGTTCAGCAGGAGAGTGAGAACACAGGCATTGAGAACAAGGAGTTCTTCAGCATCCTCTACAGCAGCAGGATGCCCAAATCCTGCTAGGAGAGCCCCCGGGGCCATAAGCTATTGATGGAGTGATGAATGGAGTATATTACCAGGAAAGTAATTGTCCAACCTATTGTTATGCAGTTATTTCACAAATGGATAGATCAAAATCAAAACCAGAAAATATTCGTAAATGGAGAGAAGAAATGAAACATCTGGAAGTTCTTGATGCTAATTCTTAGAAATAGAAAGCAGAATGGAAAGAAAAAGCAATAAGAATTGGAAGAACTGTATGCAAGGAAGACAAACAGCTACAAAAAACAGGAAATAATAGGGCAACTGAAGAAGGTTTTGGCAAATGATATAGAGAATTCTGGCACTGTGTTGAAACTTGTGACTTGACTGTGTAACTTTAACCCTGAGAGTAGGAAAGCAGAACAGTGATGTGTCCCCAGTCCTCATTCCTCATCTCCTTCAACAGGACCCCCTGGTTCACTGAAAGGAACCCCAATGAAAGTACTATAATTTCAATATCTTAATCTTACTCAGCGAAGCTGTTCACAGTCATTGGGTTAATTATGTTGGGTTTCTTTGCACCAAACCTCTTGTTTTTAGAGTTGATTGTTATTTGTGATTGCAAGTTTCCTTTAACTGTGTTCTCCGTGGCATTCTGAGTGGGAGAGAAGTGAGACCCTTCAGGACAATTAGTTCTTTTGCCACTGTGCATTGTCATTTTCAACTATACTGATAACATTCTTTTTCAAATAAAAAAGAAGAAATAATAAACAACCTCAGAAAAGTTGCAGGAGATAAAATAAACTCACACACATCATTTGCATTAATATGTGTAAGGGTACACACACACACACACACACCCAGACACACACACACACATTTCTATACAAAGCCAAGCAGCCAGTGATTGAGAAATTCCATTTAAAGTTACTGTGGACATTGTAGAATACTTGGGAGTCTATCTGCTGAGAAAAACCCAGCAACTAGTTGAACACAATGAAAAAAAAAATACTTCTCATGCAAATTAAGTCAGATCTAAATATTTGGGGAAAAAAGAAAAACATAAGTAAAGAAAAACATCAGATGCTCATAGGTAGGTTGAACTAATATAATAAAAATGACAATTCTACCTAAATTACTTTACTTCTTCAGTGCCATATCAATCACATTACGAAAAATTAATTTTATAGAGCTAGAAAAAAATGATAAAATCCATCTGGAAGGACAAAATTTCCAAAATATCAAGGAAATAATGAAAGGAAATGCAAGGGAAGGTTGTCTATTCCTACCACATCTTAAATTGTATTGTAAAGCAGCAATCATCAAAATTACTTGCTAATGATTAAGAAAGAGAGTGGTGCATCAGTGGACTAGGTTAAGGACACAAGACATAGTAGTCAACTATTTGAAAAATCCAAAGACCACGGTTTCTCAGATAAGAACTCACTGTTGGATAAAAAGCTGCTGGGAAAACTGGAAAATAGTATGACAGAAACTTGGCATAGACTAACATCTTATGCCTTATACCAATATAAAGTCAGAATGGATACATGGTTTAGACATACAGGCTGATACTATAGGAAACCTGGAAGAGCAAGGAATAGTTTGCCTGTCAGATTTATGGATAGTAGAAGAATTTATGACTAAACAAGAGATAGAGAACATTACTAAATGTGAAATGGATAATTTTGATAACATTAAATTGAAAAAGGTTTTGCACAAACAAAGCCAATGCAGAGAAAATTAGAAGGGAAGCAGAAAGCTGGAAAAAAATTTACAACCAATGTTTAAATGAGGCAAAGGACTCATTTAAAAAATATATAAAGAGAACTGAGTCAAATTTATAAGAATGTGAGTCATCTCCCAATTAACAAATGATCAAAAGATATGAATAGGCAGTTTTCAGAGGAAAAAATGAAAGTTATCTATAGTCATATGAAAAAATGCCCTGAATCACTATTCATTAGAGAAATGCAGATCAAAATACCTCTGAGGCACCATATTACACCCATCAGATTGGTTAACATGAAAAAACAGGAAAATGATAAATGCTGGAGAAGATGTGGGAAGATTGGAACACTAATGCATTGAAGGGGAAGTTGTGAATTTATCCAACCATTCTGGAGAGCAATTTGAAACTATGCACAAAGAGGTATTAAAATTGCATATGCCCTTTGATCCATCAACACACCATCATAAAAATGGCAGAAGGACCCACATATACAAAACTATTGATAGCAGCTCTTTTTGTGGAGACCACGAATTGGAAATTGAGAGGATGCCCATCAATTGGGAAATGGCTGAATAAGTTATGGTGTATAAATTCAATGGAATACTGTTGCTTCATAAGAAATGATGAGCAAGCAGACTTCGTGAAAACCTTGAAAAGTTTATGTGAACTGATGTTAATTTAAGTGAGAAGAATCAGGGGAACATTGAACACCATCACAGCAATGTTGTGTAATGACTAACTTTGATAGACTTAGTTCTGCTGATCAGTGCAAAGATCTGAGACAATTCCCAAAGGACTCATCATGTAAAATGCTATCCACATCCAGAAAAAGACATATGGATATTGAATGTAAATGGAAACATATTATTTGCTCTCTCCCTTCGGTGTTTCTTCTTTCTTGGGGTGTTTGACTTTTGTTCTAGTTCTTCTTTACAATATAATTAATGTGAAAATTTGTCTAATGTGAATGTATATCTAAGAGCCTATATGAGATTGCATCCTGTCTTGGGGAAATGATATGGAATGCAAGGGGAGAGAATTGGAACTCAAAATCTTACGGAAGTGAATGTTGAAAACTAAAAATCAATTAATTAATTTTGAAAATAAAAAAACGAGCATTGCTAGACATTGACAAGGAGTTCCAGTGAGCTACTTTGACTACCTGGAAGCCATAATCAAAAAAGAGCATAGAAAATCATCTTTCAAGAAACTATCAAGGAAACCTGCTGTTAGAATTGAGAAAGAGAAGTTATAAAAGAAATAGAAATAATCTGTCTCCTTAAGAGATCACAAAATGAAAATTCTAGGAATATTACAACCAAATTCTAAAGTTCTCAGGTCAAAGAGAAAATACTGCAAGCAGCCAGAAAGGAGATATTCAAACATCATGGTTTCATAGTCAGGATAACACAAGATTTAGCAGCTTCTACATTAACGGAACTCAGGGCTTGGAATGATACTCCTGAGGGCAAAGCATCTAGGATTATAACCAAGAATCATCTCTCCAGGGATAAGACCTCATTATTTGACAAAAACTGATGGGAAAACTGGATAGTAGTGTGACAGAAACTGAGCATATATAGACCAATGCCTGACATAGTACACAAGAAAAAAAGTTCAAATGGATACATTATCTAGTTTAAAAAAATGATACTATTAACAAATTAGGTAAGTGAGGAGTAGTGTATGTCTCAGATTTATAAGAATGGAGAAATTAGTGACTAAAGAGATGGGGAACATTATGAAGTGCAAAATGGATAATTTTGATTACGTTAAATTGAAAAGTTTTTTTGCACAAACAAACCCAAGATTAGGAGGGAAGCAGAAAACTGGGAAAGAATTTTTTCAACCAGTGGCTGTGATAAAGGCCTCTTTTCTAAAATGTATAGAGAACTGAGTCAAATTTACAAGGATGCAAGTCATTCACCAACTAATAAATTGTCAAAGGATATGAACAGGCAGTTTCCAGAGGAAGAAATTAAAGCTATTTATAGTTATATGAAAAAAATCCTCTAAATCACTATTGGTTAGAGAAATGCAAATCAGAACAACTCTGAGGTACCACATCACATCCACCAGATTGGTTAACATAACAAAAAGGAAGATGATAAATGTTGGAGAAGACGTGGGAGAATTGGAACACTAATTCATTGTTGGTGGAGCTGTTAATTGATCCAACCATTCTGGAGAGCAATTTGGAACTATGCCCAAAGGGCTACAAAAATGGGCATACCCTTTGATCCATCAATATCTCTTCTAGGGCTACATCATAAAAATGGGAAAGGATCTCACATATACAAAAATATTTATAGCAGCTCTCTGTGGGGTGGCCAAGAACTGGAAATTGAGGGGATGCTCATCAGGTGTGGAATTGGCTGAACAGGTTGTGGTATATGAACGTGATGGAATACTATTTTGCTGTAAGAAATGAGAAACAGGAAGATTTCAGAGAGTCGTGCAAGAATTTATGTGAACTGATGCTGAGTGAAAGGAGCAGAACCAGGGGAACATTGCCCATAGTACCGACTACAGTGTGAGAGGGAAGTTTCTGGTAGACGGAGCTCTTCACATCAATGCAAAGAACTAAAGCATTTCCAGTGGACTCGAGGCAAAATGCCATCAAAATCCAGTGAAAGAACTATGAAACTGGAACACAAAATGAAGCAGAATATTTTCCCTTCTGTTATGTTTTATTTTGTTTTTTTCTCATGATTTTGCTCATTCGTTTTAATTCTTCTATGCAGCATGACTAATGTGAAAATGTATTTAATAAGAATATATGCATAGAAATCATATAAGATTGTACACCATCTTGGAAAAGGAGGGAGGAGGGAGGGGGAGAAAATCTAAAACATATAGAAGTGATTGTACAGCACTGTAAACAAATAAAAAAAAAATCACCTCCCCCACAAAACTGAGTACAATCCTTCATGGGGAAAATATGAACATTCCAGGAGATAGAGAATTTTCACTCATTCTTTTTATTTATTTACTTAACTTTTAACATTCCTTTTCACAAAATATTGGATTCCAAATTTTCTCCCAATTTTTCGCCTCCCCCCACCTAAAAACACCGAAAATTCTAATTGCTCCTATCACCAGTCTGCCCTCTCTTCTATCATCCCTCCCTCCCCTTGTTCCCATCTTCTCTTTTCTCCTGTAGGGTCAGGTAACTTTCTATTCCTCATTACCTTTATATCTTATTTCCTAGTAACAAGAACAATATTCAACAGTTGTTTCTAAAACTTTGATTTCCAACTTTTCCCCATCCCTCCCTCCCCATCCATTCCCTTTGGGAAGGCGAGTAATTCAATATAGGCCATATCTGTGTGGTTTTACAAATGACTTCCATAATAGTCGAGTTGCAAGAGACTAACTATATTTCCCTCCCTCCTATCCTGCCCCCTATTGTTTCTATTCTCTCTTTTGATCCTGTCCCTCCCCAAGAGTGTTGACTTCAAATTGCTCCCCCCTCACATTGCCCTCCCTTCCATCATCCCCCTAACTTGCTTATCCCCTTTTCACCCACTTTCCTGCATTATAAGATCGGTTTTCATACCAAAATGAGTGTGCATTCTATTCCTTTAGCTGAATGTGATGAGAGTAAACTTCATGTTTTTCTCTCACCTCCTCTCTTTTTCCCTCCACTAAAAAGTCTTTTGCTTGCCTCTTTTATGAGAGATAATCTTCCCCATTCCATTTATCCCTCTCTCCTCCCAATACATTTCTCTTATACATTTACCTTAATTTTTTAAAGATATGATCCCATCCTATTCAATTCACCCTGTGCTCTCTGTCTCTGTGTGTGCATGCATGCGTGTGTGTGTGTGTGTGTGTGTGTGTGTGTGTGTGTGTGTAATCCTACCACCTACCCAGATACTGAAAAGTTTCAAGAGCTACAAATATTGACTTTCCATGAAGGAATGTAAGCAGTTCAACTTTAGTAAATCCCTTATGACTTCTCTTTGCTATTTACCTTTTCATGCTTCTCTTCATTCTTGTATTTGAAAGTCAAATTTTCTTTTCAGCTCTGGTCTTTTCATCAAGAATGATTGAAAGTCCTCTGTTTCATTGAAAGACCATATTTTCCCCTGAAGTATTATACTCAGTTTTGCTGGGTAGGTGATTCTTGGTTTTAGTCCTAGTTCCTTTGACTTCTGGAATATCCTATTCCACGCCCTTCGATCCCTTAATGTAGAAGCTGCTAGATCTTGTGTTATCCTGATTGTATTTCCACAATACTGGAATTGCTTCTTTCTAGCTGCTTGCAATATTTTCTCCTTCACCCGGGAATTCTGGAATTTGGCCACAATATTCCTAGAAGTTTCTCTTTTTGGATCTCTTTCAGGAGGTGATTGGTGGATTCCTTGAATATTTGTTTTGCCCTCCGGTTCCAGAATATCAGGGCAGTTTTCCTTGATAATTTCATACAAGATGATGTCTAGGCTCTTTTTTTGATCATGACTTTCAGGTAGTCCCATAATTTTTAAGTTGTCTCTCCTGGATCTATTTTCCAGGTCAGTTCTTTTTTCAATGAGCTATTTCACATTCTCTTCCATTTTTTCATTCTTTTGGTTTTGTTTTGTGATTTTTTGGTTTCTCATAAAGTCATTAGCCTCCATCTGTTCCATTCTCATTTTCAAAGGACTATTTTCTTCAATGAGCTTTTGGACTTCCCTTTCCATTTGGCTAATTCTGCTTTTGAAAGCATTCTTCTCTTCATTGGCTTTTTGAGCCTCTTTTTCCAATTGAGTTAGCCTATTTTTCAAGCTGTTATTTTCTTCAGCATTTTTTTGGGTCTCCTTTAGCAAAGTGTTGACCTGTCTTTCATGCTTTTCTTTCGTCTCTCTCATTTCTCTTCCCAGTTTTCCCTCCACCTGTCTAACTTGATTTTCAAAATCCTTTTTGAGTTCTTCCATTCCTTGAGACCACTGAATAATTATTTTGGATGTTTGAGATAAGAAGCCTTGACTTCTGTCTTTCCCTGATGGTAAGCATTGTTCTTCCTCATCAGAAAGAATGGGAGGAGATGTCTGTTCACCAAGAAAGTAGCCTTCTATGGTCTTTTTTTTTCCCGTTTCTGGGCATTTTCCCAGCCAGCTACTTGACTTCTGAGTTTCCTTGCCACACCCACCTCACCTATAGTTCAACCAAGCTAGTGCTTTGGGGCTGAGATTCAAATGCTGTTTCCCAGACTCAGGGCTTTCAACAGTTTTGGGGCTGCTATTCAGTGTGAGACTAAATTCAGGTGCTCAGGTTGGGGTAGGGCCACCACACAGGGCTCAGTTCCCTCAGGGATTTTACGTGGAGACCTTAAACCATAGATGGCAGTTGCTGCCTGTTTTGGGAGCCCCTGTCTGCTGCTGCCCCTGCCTCCTGAGGGGGCCTGAGTTATGGAGACACATGGCTCCCCTCTTGGCTGGGCAAAAATACTCTATCACTGACCTTTGGCTCCTGTGAGTGGAGGGACCTGCACGGATGGTGGGGATTCTGTCCCTGAAACCTGCTCAGATCTGCTCCTCTTGGTGCCACTGCCAAGGGAGGTCTGGGCTCTGCTCTGGTTCCTGTGTGTGACGGACCTTTCTTGTTGGTTTTTCATATCTCTCTGGAACAGAAATCTCCTACACTCTGTTGTTTTGTGGCTTTTACTGCTCCAGAAATTGTTGGGAGTTCTTCTTTACAAGTATTTTATGGGCTGTGGGTTAGGAGCTAGCATATGTGTGTCTTTCTACACCACCATCTTGGCTCCTCCAGAAGCATGAAGGTCAGAAGAAGCAACACTAGGATGCTGTCAAGGTCTCTCTGGAGAACTGTGAAATCAATTGTGAGATTTGGGAGACACTGACACAGGACCACCAAGCATGGCATGACCACATCAGAGAAGGTATTGTAATCTTATGCTTTAGCTCCCTCTTGTTTATTTTTATTTTGTCCCTTCCAATACATAAGTCATTCTCCTCCCTTTAAACCTTGCACCAGCTTCCTGAACCTTGCACGAGCTTCCTCATTCTTGATAAAAAAAACAAAAAACAAAAAACAAAAACATCAGAGCTGAATAGATAATTTGACTTGCTAATGCAAAACCCAAGAGAAGCATAAAAAGGTAAGCAGGGAAGGAAAATATAATAATTTTAAACTCTTTATATTCCTACACTGAAAGATGATACTTGGAATTCTTAAAAACTTTCTCATTATTAGGGTAGTCACACATACCACACACACACACATATTTATCTCTCTATCAAGACATATATATATATATATATATATGTATGTGTGTGTATACTTACATATACATATATACACACATATATAGATATGTGCACATACATACACACATGCATATACATACACATACATATATACATATACTTATATATGTATGACAGAAAAGGTAAATGACAAATGTTGGAAATAATGTGGGAAAAGTGAGACTTTTATACATCATTGCTGGAGTTGTGAATTGCTTCAACCATTCTGTATAGCCATTTGAAAGTAGGCCAAAAGGTCTGTAAAATCATGCATACCCTTTGACTTAAACAAAAAGGAGAAAATATACATATGTATATATGTATCTATGTATGTACACACATGTGTATACATATATATATGCATACACACATAGATATACATACATACACACACACACACACACACACACACACACACACACACATATATATATATATATATATATATATATATATATATATATATATATATATGCATGTATTTATAGCAGTTGTTTCCTGGATGCAAAATATTGGAAAGTGAGGGGATGCCCATCAATTGGGGAATGGCTGAACAATTTGTGCTATGTGATCTTGATGGAATAATATTATACTGTAAGAAATGGTGAGCAGTTTGTTCTCACAAAACCCTGAAAAGTCTTGCATAATCTGATGCAAAGTTAACTTTTCTGTACGCAGAGTAGCAGTAATTTTGTAAGATGAACAGCTGTGAATGACTTCGGTATTCTCGCAATACAGCAATCCAAGACAACTCTAAAGGACTTATGATTAAAAAAGCTTTCCAATCCTAGACAAAGAATTGATAGTGTCTGAATAAAGATTGAAGTATATTTTTGTTTACTTTATATTCATTGAAGGGTTTTTATTTGTCCGTATTTTCTTTTGCAACATGACTATTATGGATATGTTTTACCTGACTACACACGTATAAGGTATACCATTTTGCTTGCCTTATCAGTGATCAGTGGGCTGGAGACTGAGATATGGAAATAATTTGGAATTCAAAATTGTAAAAAGCAATGTTGAAAACTGTTTAAAACGTAATTGTGGAAAAATAAAATACCAAATAAACAAAAAATAACAGATTTGGATTGTAGAAGTGAAATCTAGTGGTTGTCCCCTAAAATTGGTAATTCAAGGACCTAATAAAAGAGGAAAAAGGCATATAGATAGACTTTCACTTGGCATTGTACTATATTTCACTCAAAGTTTGCTCAGGTAGAAGAAGAGAAATAAGGAAGGAGATGTCTTTGAAACAGATTGTTGATGTTCTCTTGCTCATTTGTTTTGGTTATTTAGTTCTGAGAGTTTTGTTCTCATACCTTTAGTATTTTCTCCTTTAGATGTTACATGAATCCATTCCTTAAGGCATTTGCAGTTACAGTCTCCAATATAAATGTCCTTGATATACATTTATTTGAAACCTGTTGTTTACCCCTTTTTGGTTCTCTTTACTGCTATTTATGAGCATATCTGAGACTGTTTCGCTAGGATTTAGGAGTAGTGACTTCATGTCAGTGATAAATTAGTTTTGTTAAAATGATTTTTGAGAGGAGCTAAGATAGTGGAGTAGAATCAGGGACATGCTAGAGCTTTCTCCCTAACCCCTTTAAAAATCTGCAAAAAAAAATAAATGACGCTAAACATATTCTAGAGCAATAGAAGCCACAAAATGACAGACTGAAGAAATTTCCAGCCCAAGAAAATTGGGAAGATGGACTGGAAATTCTATTGCTCCAGGCTGAGAGCAGAGCACAATTTGTCATGGACTTTGTGGACTGAGCTGGAGAAGGGCTTAATGGACTGACTCACTGGTGGCTGTTGTGCTTTCCAGACTTCTCAACCCCTAAACACTGAAGAAATCTTCAAAGTTCAGTGGGAGGGGGTCTCTCACCTGGCTGAGAGGGTAGCATGGTCCAGATCAAGGCTCAGCCACAGTCCCAGCACCAGGGTGGTGGGGGCCACTGCTGAAGCAGACGTTACTTCTGGAATACTTCACTTAGCAAAGAGCTCGAAGTCAAATAATTGGCTGAGAAAATAAACAAAGGGTGGAAAAAGAGGCAGACTATAGATTCTTATAGATTTTTAATTATAGATTTCTCAGTGAAGAGGTATATTCATATGTCTTTGGTGGTAAGGAAGATCAAAATATACAACCAGAAAAAGAAGACAAAGCCAAAGGTCCTTCATTGCAAAGCCTTCAAGCAAAATATGAATTGTTCTCAGGCCATGGAAGAACTAAAAAATGATTTTGAAAATCAAGTAAGAGAAGTAGAGGGAAAATGAGCATGGTGCAAGAAAACCATGAAAAATGAGTCAACATCTTGCTAATGGAAATCCCCCCAAAATAACAGCTTTAAAATTAGACTAACTCAAATGTCAAAGGAGATCCAAAAAATCAATGAGGAGAAGAATGCCTTAAAATTAGAATAGGCCGAATGAGAAGCAGACCAAAGGCTCCCTGAAGAAAATAATTCCTTCAAAATTAGAATGCAGCAAATGGAAGCAAATTATGAGAAATCAAGAAATTATAAACTAAAACCAAAAGAATGAAGAAAGAAGATAATGTGAAGTATCTCATAGGAAAAACAAATCACTTGGAAAATGGATCCAGGAGAGATAGTTTTAAAATGATTGCACTACCTTAAAACCGTTATCATAAAAAGAGCCTAGACATTATCTTTCAAGAAATTATCAGGAAATTCCCTGGTACTCTACAAACAGAGAGGAGAATAGAAATGGAAAGGATCCACCGACCATCGCCTGAAAGAGATCCCCAAAGCAAAACTCCTAGGAATATTTTAGGCAAATTCCAGAGTTCCCAAGTGAAAGAGAGAATATAACAAGCAGCTCAAAAGAACCAATTCAAGTTTTATGAAAACACAATCAGGTAAACATAAGATTTAGCAGCTTCTAAACTAAGGGATCAGCGGCCTTGGAATATGATATTCCAGAGACCAAAAGAGATAGGATTAAAACCAAGAATCACCGATCTAGTAAAACTGAGTATAATAAATCAGGTGAATTATTCATTGAAATGAATAATTCAGTGAAATAGAGGACTTTCAAGAATTTTTTTTTGAAAAGACCAGAGCTCACCCACTGAGCCAAGAGACATTGAAGAAAAGCAGAAACTGAGAAAAATATTTGTAAGCAAGTTTCTCTGATAAAGATCTCATTTCTCAAATATGTAGAAAACTGAGCGAAATTTACAGTAATATGAGTCATTTCCTAACTGATAAATGGTCAAAGGATATGAAAAGGCATTTTTTAAATAAAGTAATCAAAACTGTAGTAATATTGGAAAAAAATGCTCTAAATCACCATTAACTAGAGAAATGCAAATTAAAACAACCCTGTGGTATCACCTCACAAATATCAGATTGACTAACCTAAATGTTTGAGGAGATGTGGAAAATAGGGCACTAATGCACTGTTAGTGGATTTCTGAACTAATCCAACCATTCCAGAGGGCAATATGGAATTATTGGGACTCTGCACACCCTTTTACCTAGTAGCAAAATCACTATCAGGTCTACATCTCAAAGAAATCAAAGAAAAAGGAAAAGAACTTTCATGCTCAAAAATGTGTATAGCAGCTATTTTTGTGGTGGCAAAGAGGTGGAAATTGATGGAATGCCCATCAATTTGGGAATGACTGAACAACTTGGGGTATAAAATTCTAACGGAATATTAGTGTGCTATAAGAACTTACATGAACTGATGCAAAGTGAATTGAGCAGAATCAACACAGCAACAGGAATATTATATCATGAAGAACAGTGAATTACTTGACTCTTCTCAGCAATACAATAATCCAAGACAGTTCTAAAGGAACCATGACGAAAAATACTATCCACCTGCAGTGAAAGATTTGATGGAATCTCAGTGCAGATTGAAACATACTGTTTTTCACTTTCTTTATTATTCTTGATTTGTCTGGGATTTTTTTTTGGTTTGTATTTTGTTTCACAACATGTGCAATATGGGAATGTTTTGCATGATTGATCACATATAATCTATATCAAATTGATTGCCTTCTCAAAGAGTGGAATTAGGAAGAAGGAAGAAAAAGAATGTTGAAATTTTATTTCCATGTAATTGAAAAAAATAGAAATTAAATATTAAAAAAGAAAAGACCAGAGCTGAATAGAAAATTTGATTTTCAAATACAAGAATCAAGAGAAACATGAAATGGTAAACAGGAAAGAGAAACCATAAGGGACTCATTAAAGTTGAACTGTTTATACGGAACATGGAAAAAATATTTGTAACTCATGAGACCTTTCTCAGCATTAGAGAGAGAGAGAGAGAGAGAGAGAGAGAGAGAGAGAGAGAGAGAGAGAGAGAGAGAGAGAGGTGAATTGAATATGAAGGGATGACATCTAGAAAATTGTTGAGAGAAATTTAATAGGAGAAAGAGAAAGGGAGAGGTAGAATGCAGTAAATCATCTCACATCAAACAGCATTTACAACAGAGGGGAAGAAAGGGAAGATGAGAGGGAATAAGAGAGTCTTACTTTCATTGGATTTGATTTCAGGAGGGAATAAAATACACACTCAATTCCGTATGGAAGTTTATATTATCCTACAGAAAAGTAGGGGGAAGAGGATAAGAGAGGGAGGATAATAGAAAGGAATGTAAGTTGGGGGGAGTGATCACAAGCAAAAACCTTTTGTTGAGGAAGAGGATCCAAGGAGAAAATAAAAAAATTGGGAGGTGGAATAGGATAGAGTGAACCATAACTAGTTATAAACAACATTACTCTTTTGCATGTGTTTTGCATGACTGCACAAATATAGCCTATATCAGTTTGTCTTCTCAATGATGAGGGATGGAGAGGGAGAAGAAAGAGAATGTGGAGCTCAAAGCTTTAAAAATTAATATTAAAAATTGTTCTTACATGCAACTAGGAAATAAGATATATAGGCAATGGGATATATAAATCAATCTTGCCCTACAGGAAAATTAAAGGGAAGTCAATAGGAGGGGTGGGTGATAGAAAGGAGAGCAGATTGGAGAAAAGTGTAATCAGAACACATGGTGTCCTGGGTGGGGATAGGGAGAAGATGGGGAGAAAATTTGAAATTCTAAATTTTGTGGAAGTGAATGTTGAAAATGAAAATAAATAAATATTGAAATGACTTTTGAAAAATATATATTTTCCCTTCTTCCTCTATATTTATTCCTTCCATTTTCATCTTACATTACCGTTGGCAGAACCCTGTTTAGTTGGACACCTTGCCAACCATTTTTACACTCCTTTTACCATCGACTGTTTCTCTTTTTTTCCCTTTGCTGCTTCTTTATGAGATATTATTGCTTAAAATCAGTCACCATCTTTCATTATAAAATTTTATACAAAAAGTTGTTCTAACCCAGGGTTGCCTTTGTCATGGCCATATCCTTTCGTCAAGTTAGATGTTAGCTTACAAGGGCAATTCTGGATTTTTTTTTAATTTTTTAGTCTTTTTGTTTTTAAAATCAATTTACATTCTACAAATAAATTTTTATTAATTAAGCTTCTAGGTAAAATTATGATCATCAGAGCCAAGGTCATTCCTGTATTCTATTTGCAATTTCTATTTTTCAGTTGCTCCTTTTACAAGATCAGAGTTAAAAAGTTTCTATTTGATACTTTTCTTTTTGACTTTTTTTATCTTAACTCTGGCAAGTTAAGGTATGTACATGTATGTATGCCTTTGTATATTTGTGTTGTAAAACATACCATATATGTATTTATTATTTCCCCTGTTAGAATGTAAGTTCCTTGTGAAGAGGGAATGTTACATATTTTGTACCTGAATCCTAAGTGCCTCTCTAGGAACTGGAACATAGTAGGTGCTTAATCAATACTTGATTGTGCAATAGATTGGACAACAGAAATATCTCCTAAGGAGAAAGTCAGATCAAATTCTCTTCAATAGTTATAGATTTCTCTCAGAATATTCTACAGAGTCTTGATCAAATCATTATGATGCCATCTGGAAATAGAAACATTTGGAAGACCTTACCGTCTATAGAGATCCTTATTCAATGAGACCTCTGCACAGGATCTTTCAACACAGTGATGAATGTAAACCTTTCATGAGCATGCATCTGTGTTTTATGTTTCAACTACTATTTAAGATCAGAACAATTTTGCCTCTATTGTATCTTTTATGAAATTTGGAATGATTTTATTTGTGGATGGAAGATACCTTGTTGGATGAAAACCTTTCACTAACTTACTGTTTTAAAACACTCTCCATTTATTTGATCCACATGAAAGTCCTGTGAGTGAAGGGAGATATTATAACACTCATATTATAGTTAAGGACATTAAATCTCAGGAAAGATTAAATACTTTCCTCAGTGTTATAATAAAGATATGATATGTTCAGAAAAGGAGTGTACCTCTTTATTTAAAAGTACTTAAAAACATCAAAATTTTTATGTTTGCTTTTCTATTTGGTGGAGATAGTTTTAAAGTGGGCACTAACTATATTTCCTTTGTAGAAACTTTCAGAAAGGGAACACAAGAGTATGTTGTGTTGTTCTGTGATGATTTATCAAAATAGTAGACAATATTTAAGAAAAGACTCAGGGATTTCAATCTGTAAAGCACTTAAAAAACCTCCTAGTCTAGGAACCTAATCTTTGAGGGGGAAAACACAAAAACACAACAAAGACAATTTCAGGCATGCTCAAAGTTTTGAGAGAGAAGGGACTCAGGCAATTTTTTTCACATTGTACTTATTTAGAATTGCTATCAATCAGTTGCTTTCCATGACACTGATTATACTTTTAAATGGCTAAAGCAAGAGGGATTTTGTTATCACTCTAAAGATCCTATGCCACAGTTGTAGAGGCCTCACTGTTAGAAAATTCAATGAAGCATGTTGAAAGTTTCCCCCCTACCTGCTGCTAAGAGTAGATAACAAATATTTTTCAGCATACTTAGCCCTAAATCCTGGAAGGAGGTCATTACTTTGATGCAGCATTTGGGTCCACCAGTTTTCATCCACAAAAGCTGTCTACCTTCTTTCTTTTTTTTAATACACAAAATCATCTTGCTAAACTTCAACCCAGAGAATATAACCTTCACCACTTCCAAAATGAAGCCTCTGATAAAAGTGTTTCTATACAAAAGATAGCACCAGTACAGTAAAATCCTGAGCTGACTGGGCATAGACATCAAGTGATTGCTGTTGCTGATCTAAAAAGATGTTTCTCTAGGTGAAAATTAGAATAGACAGCAAGACAATGATGAAATAGGACTTAAGTACCTAAAGTAAAGCATACAAGTAAAATATTTTCTTTTATCTAGAATTGCCAGTCACAAACCTATGCTGGTTCTTCTCAAATTAAAACTAGGGAAATGACAGCTTTTCTCTTTATATTTGTGTATATGATTTAAAATTAGCCTGGCATTTTAAGGAATGATTTATGCCTTATAACTGAATTTATTCTTGGACTTAAAGAATTCACTGCTTTAGGGATTTTCTTTGGCTTCAACATTCATAAGTAACATACATTATCATTAATTCCTACACCCAAATATGAAAAGTAAAAAAAAATCTTGCCCTTTTGAAAGTACTAAAAATCAAGCACATGTACTGAGATATGACACACAGTTTCAGAAATTGAAGAACAGCAGCACTTATATTACCAGAAAAAAATAAACACATTTACTGAGTCATGTATATTTTTCTCTTCAGAACTATTAGTATATATATTACCAAGAATGGAAAGCAGAGAGTTTTGACCCCAAGAAAAAGTAATTTCACAGCTCATCAGTTGTGATTACTTCACATCCAAATATAATTCTCTACTAAATATACTTTTGTCATTTTGGAGTATTTGACTGTACACATATTTTGCATCATGGAATTTTAAGGAAAAGAATATTACATAATATTTAAGGATTAAAGATGAAGTTTAAAAAACCCAAATATTAGAGACGATAGTAAGGGTATTTCAGAATATTATACTGAAATTTTAAACCTTTCAAATTAAACCAGTTAATAGGGAGTATGTAAAGTGAATGTAAGGGTGAAATACAATTTTAAATGTCCTTTCTATTTATTCATTTCTTTTTGTCATCATAGTTTTAATCTTAGGTTATAGTAAACAGGGTAATGTCTTGTCTATGGTACCTACATATATTCTGATCTCAGTAAATTCATTAAAAAAAATTGAATTTAAAATGATTAGTGCCTCACCATATATGAAGAGTTTAAAAAAAAAAGGTAGACTTACTGACTATGTGATGCTGAACATTTTTACTGATTTCTCAGTTGCCGTTTGTCCTTTACTTTCCAAGAAGAGGAATGCTATTACAGAAAGGTGTTTTGACTTATATGAATTGGATGTGAAGCAGAGTTGCACAAATTTGTCACCTTCACTCTCTTGCAGAATATCTCAAACAATTCTCCAAATGTTAAGTACTAATTAGTAAATTAATTGGTTTGCCTTACAGGAAGCAATTCCCACTCCCTATTAGATCAGGGAATTTCAGAGTGAATTATATCTTTGTGGTTGTTCTTGTGATCATAAAGACCTGGATTCAAATCCTACCTCTTCTATATACTAGTTTTGCCACTTAACTTGTCTATTAAGTCATTGATAAGTTTCTGATTGCTAGAACAGTAAATAAAGACAGATAAGATAAATGTGTCATGTAACAAATCCAAAACTTTTCTGAGTCCTTGTAACTCTGCCCTTTTAGAATTGCTAATTTCCTTTAAAGCTAAGCTCAAAAGATATCTCCTTCCCACTGCTCATTCCCACTCCATCCCCCACAATTATCTTGTATCTGTGTTTTACTTTTTATACGGAGACTCAATGGATATATATTCTTTCTGACCTCCTGTAGGACTTATTGTCCACAATATGCATTTTATTCTTGATAGTTTTCTATCATACATTATGCTTCCTGTTCTAAACCAAAAGAAAAAAAATCGTATTGTTTTATAGAATTGGAAAAGATAAAATTAGTAGAGTGAAAGTTCTGTGAGGATAGGAATAATTTTAGTCTTGTGTTTTTATTATTCCTATTTTCTAGAACAGTGTTTGGTATTATCATTAATCCTAATATCTTCCTCTATTGAGTAGCTCTCATTTCCCCTCTCTGCATCTTATCTGTACACAGTTGTTTTCATGTTTTCTCCCTCAATAGACTGCGAGTTCGTTGAGAACAGATTGTCTCTTTCTTTTCTCTGTGTCTCATACTTAGCACATTACTTGGCATACAGTAGATGTTTAATAACTGCCAACTCATTGTTCATGACACTACATAGAGAGGTGATGCCAATTTGTGATGCTCTGGATGGCTCTCCTATGCACTTATTGATTTTATAACTTATAACTCTTTTTTTACTTTATTTTTTATTTTTTTGATACATAAATTGATTTATTTAACTTTTTTACATTCACAAAATTTGGGGTTCCAAATTTTCTCCCCATTTATCCCCTCCCCCACCCCAATGCATTGAGCATTCTAATTTTCTCTATCACCAATCTGCCCTCTCTTCTATCATCTCTCCTGTCTCTTGTCCCCATCTTCTCTTTTGTCCTGTAGGGCCAGATGACTTTCTATTCCCCATTAACTATATTTCTTATTTCCTGGTAGCAAGAACAATACTCAACAGTTGTTCCTAAAACTTTGAGCTCCAAATTCTCCCCATCCCTCCTTCCCCACCCATTCCCTTTGGGAAGGCAGGCAATTCAATATAGGCCATATCTGTGTAGTTTTGTAAATGACTTCGAAAATAGTCGTGTTGTGTAAGACTAGCTGTATTTCCTTCCATCCTATCCTGCCCCCCATTGTTTCTTTTCTCTCTTTTGATGCTGTCTCTCCCCTAGTGTTGACTTGAAATTGCTCCCTCCTCCCATTGCCCTCCCTTCCATCATGTCCCCAACCCTGCTTATCTCCTTCTCCCCCACTTT
The DNA here is from genome assembly GCA_023548195.1 of Bettongia penicillata ogilbyi. Classification (NCBI taxonomy): domain Eukaryota; kingdom Metazoa; phylum Chordata; class Mammalia; order Diprotodontia; family Potoroidae; genus Bettongia; species Bettongia penicillata. The sequence goes on from JAJHZJ010000190.1 coordinate 1,959,862, forward strand.
TCTGTATTGTAAGATAGGTTTTCATACCAAAATGAGTGTGCATTTTATTCCTTTAGTCGAATGTGATGAGGGGAAACTTCATGTTTTTTTCTCAGCTCTCCTCTTTTTTCCTCCACTAAAAAGTCTCCTGCTTTCCTCTTGAATGAGAGATAATTTACCCCATTCCATTTCACCCTCTCTCCTCCCACTACATTTGTCTCTCACCATGCACCTTAATTTCTTTTGAGATATGGTCCCATACTATTCAATTCACTCTGTGTTCTCTGTCTCTGTATGTGCGTGCATGTGTGTATGTGTGTGCACGCACATGCATGTATGTGTGTGTGTGTGTGTGTGTGTGTGTGGTCCCACCAACTACCCAGATACTGAAAAGTTTTAAGAGACACAAATATTGTCTTTCCATGTAGGAATGTAAACAGTTCACCTTTGGTAAGTCCCTTATAACCTCTCTTTACTGTTTACTTTTTCATGCTGATTCTCATTCTTGTGTTTGAAAGTCAGATTTTCTTTTCAGCTCTGGTCTTTACATCAAGAATGCTTGAAAGTTCTCTGTTTCATTGAAAGACCTTATTTTCCCCTGAAGTATTATACTCAGTTTTGCTGGGTAGGTGATTCTTGCTTTTAGTCCTAGTTCATTTGACTTCTGGAATATCATATTCCACAACCTTTGATCCCTTAATGTAGAAGCTACTAGATCTTGTGTTTTCCTGACTGTATTTCCACAATACCGGAATTGTTTCTTTCTAGCTCCTTGCAATATTTTTTCGTTGACCTGGGAATTCTGGAATTTGGCCACAATGTTCCTAGGAGTTTCTCTTTTGGGATCTCTTTCAGGTGGTGATCGATGGATTCTTTCAATACTTATTTTGCCCTTTGGTTGTAGAATATCAGGATAGTTTTCCTCGATAATTTCATGGAAGATGATGTCTAGGCTATTTTTTTGATCATGACTTTCAGGTAGTCCCTTGACTTTTAAGTTGTCTTTCCTGGATCTATTTTCCAGGTCAGTTGTTTTTCCAATGAGATATTTCACATTCTCTTCCATTTTTTCATTCTTTTGGTTTTGTTTTGTCATTTCTTGGTTTCTCAGAAAGTCATTAACCTCCATCTGTTCCATTCTAATTGTGAGAGAACTATTTTCTTCAGTGAGCTTTTGAACTTCTTTTTCCATTTGGCTAATTCTGCTTTTGAAAGCATTCTTCTCCTCATTGGCTTTTTGCACCTCTTTTGCCAATTGAGTTAGCCTATTTTTCAAGGTGTTATTTTCTTCAGCATTTTTTGGTCTCCTTTAGCAAGGTATTGACCCGTTTTTCATGCTTTTCTTGCATCTCTCTCATTTCTCTTCCCAGTTTTTCCTCCACCTGTCTAACTTGATTTTCAAAATCCTTTTTGAGCTCTTCCATGGCCAGAGCCCATTGGATATCTATTGCAGATGTTTGGGATGCAGAGGCCCCAACCTCGACGTCTTTCCCTGATGGCAAGCATTGTACTTCCTCATCAGAAATGAAAGGAGGAAACATCTGTTCACCAAGAAAGTAGCCTTCTATGGTCTTATTTTTCTTCCCTTTTCTGGGCATTTTCCCAGCCAGTTACTTGACTTCTGAGATTCCTCTCCACCCCCGCCTAGATCTGCCCAGGTAATGCTTGGGGTCTGAGATTCAAATACTGCTCCCCAGCCTCAAGGCTTTCAGTGGGGGCAGGGCTGCTGTTCAGGGTAAGATTAAATTCAGGTTCTCAGGTGGGGGCAGGGCCACCTCCCAGGCTCAGTTCCCTCAGGAGGTTTATGTGGAGACCTTCAGTAATGGATCTGAGGTCCTGTCTGCTCTGGGAGCCTCTGGCCGCCACTGTCTCTGCTGCTGCCTCCCAAGGGGGCCTGAGTTATGGGACACTCCATTCCCCTCTCGGCCAGCCCTGAAGTCTCTCTCACTGATCTGTAGCACCTGTGAGTGGAGGGACCTTCACGGCCACCAGAGGTTCCATCCCTGAAGCCTGCTCAGATCTGCTCCTCTCGGGGCTGGGTGGTCAGGGCAGGGCAGGGCAGGGCTGGGCTCCACTGTCCAGTGCACAACGGACCTTTTGTGGTGGTTTTTCAGGGCTCTCTGGAATGGAAATCTCCTCCACTGTGTTACTGTGTGGCTTGCACTGCTCCAGAATTTGTGGGGAGTTCTTTTTACAGAAAATTTATGGGCTGTGGGTTCGGAGTTAGCGTGAGTCTTTTACTCTGCCATCTTGGCTCCTCCCTATAACTTATAATTCTTAATCCACATCTCATCCTGTTACTAGACTATGAGTTTCCAAAAGGGAGAGACTGAGGTTTGTTTTTTTTTTTCATCTTTTTATTCCCATCACTTAGCAGAGGGCCATCTATTTCTATTATCCATCAAATAAAAGGTTATAACCTTGATGAATTAAAACTTGTCCTTCTGATCTCATGCTTATGGAATAAAGAGTTATTATTAGTGAATTTAATTTAATTAGGAGATAAACTTGTTATAGAGGAGATAGTACAGATTTTATAATCAGGGCACAGGGTTTGAATCCTAATACCAGTATTGCTGTGTCATCATAGAAAAGTCTTTTAGACACTAAAATCTCAGTTTTCTAATCCATTAAATGTGGAAAAATATTTCTTTCACTTACCTCACAGAGTTGTTTTTCAGAATGGATTTCATAAACGTTAAAGTTCTATAGAATTTGAAGTTGTCATTAATAGCAACCTTTGTTGTGATGTTTGAATATTAGATTTCTTTTTTGTTGTTGGCCTAGATTTGAATTTCCTAGTATCCCCTGTGAAACATGTAAAGACATGGTGAGAATGTACAGGTTTTTCTACTCAGAAGGGTAGAGACCAGGAAGCTTTCTTAGTATCTCCAAACTAGGGCATCAGTATCTGGTCCATTCTTAGAAAATATTTTTAACTGAGGGTATATATCATGAGTAACCTGCCGAGTATTTTGCTAGCTATAAGCTCCAAAAAGCAGAACTTAGAAAAGGGAGAATTTGGGAACTGGCCCATTCTGTGACAAATATGCCTGATTTTCATCATAGATCTCCTGGTGAGCTCTAAAGTGTTTTGGGGAAAGAGAATAATAAGGTTTATTATAACTCTAGTTTCACTTCCTTCCTGACCTTAATCTCATTCAAGAAAAAACAAAGCAAAATAAGAAAGTAGGTCTGCAGTGAAACTTCTCTCAGACTACTGTTTTTAATATCTCCTATGTACTTACTGATTTTATAGTTTATAATTAATCCACATCTCATCCTATTACTAGACTGTAAGTGTCTAGACAGTAATGACTAAGTTCTTTTTCATCTTTGTATTCCCAGCATTTAACAAAGGGTCATCTATTACTAATTATTAAATAATCCAATAGTGACACAATTATAACCAGCTATTGTCCTATGCTATATGTCCTTGCCCATGATGAATTGTTATTAACAAATACTATTCATTCAAGGATGATAGAGATGTACATACTTTCAACTCCCATGTTTATGTATTTATTATGCTTTGCAGGAAAGCAATCCTGCAATGACATTGGTATGTATAACTCTAGGAAACATAGTGAGACAAGCAAAAGCTGTGTTCTCTTCTATAATTATTTCCAATTTTTATTACATATATTGTTTGAACTAAATTCTTGGCTTGATGAGTCCTCCATTATACTGTGAACTCCTTGAAAGAAAGAATTTTTTTTGTAATTTACATTTCTACCTTACTCCCACTTCTTCCTCCAGTATTTAGCATAGTGCCTGGGACATATAAAATGCTTAATAAATTCTTGTTGACTTAACATAAAAAAAAATCTGCTGTATCAGCACACTTCAGAACTTTTTGTTTCAATTTACTCTAAATAGGAAAATAAGTCATGTAATAACTTACCTTCCGATATTTATTTTTTCCCCTTTAGAAATGGAATGAAATACTATTACCCTATCTGATATTTTACACACAGTAACATCTAGTTAATAGCTCTCCATATCAAAATGAAGAATTCAGTTTTATCAGAATCATTCATAATAATAACCAATAACTTCACCCAAGAGAATGAAGACAATGAGACAACATACCCAAACTTAAGAGATGCAGTCAAAGCAGTACTTAAGGGAAATTTTATACCTTTAGATGCTTACATGAACAAAATAGAAAAACAGGAGAACAACAAACTGGGCATGCAACTAAAAAAAAGCTGGCAAAATAGCAAATTAAAAACCCCATATTAGACATCCTGAAAATCAAAGGAGAAACTAATAAAATTCAAATAAAAGAAACTATTGAAATAATAAATAAAACAGAGTTGATTCTATGAACCCCCCTCCCTCAAATAGATAAATCTTTGGTTAAATTGATTAAAAAGAAAGAAGAAAATCAAATTATTAGTTTAAAAATGAAAAGAGTGAATTCATAACCTATGAAGAGGGAAATAAAATAATGATTAGCAGTTATTTTGCTCAACTGTACTGCAATAAATCTGACAATCTCGGTGAAATGAGTGAATGTGTACCGTGACATGAACTATCTAGATTAACAGAAAGCAACATAAAATACTTAAATAACCCCATTTCAGAAAAAAAAGAAATTGAACATCAGTGAACTCTCTAAGAAAAAATCTCCATGACCAGATGGATTTAAAAGTGAATTCCACCAAAAAGTTTAGAGAACAATTAATTCTAATACTATAGAAAGCGTTTTGAAAAATAGTCAAATAAGGGGTCCTACTAAATTCTTTCTATTATACAAATATGATGCTGATACTTAAACAGGAAAGAACCAAAATAGAGAAAGAAAGTGATAGTTCAATTTTGCTAATGGATATTGACGCAAAAATTTTAAATAAAATATCAGCAAGAAAATTACAGCAACTTATCAAGAGGCTAATATAATGTGACCATGTGGGGTTCAGATCAGGAATCCAAGGCTGGTTTAATAATAGGTAAACTTTCAGTATAATTGACTTTATCAATAACAAAGTTAAAAGAAATTATATGATTAACTCGATAGGAACAGGACAAGTCTTTGAAAAAATAAACCACCAATTCATAATTAAAAAAAAAAAAGCAACTAGAGATCCAAAGAATAAAGAGAGTGCTCCTTTTTCTCTTTTATTTTATTTTACTAATTATTTTTTTAATTTAGTTTTCAACATTCACTTGCATAAGAGGTTGAGTTCTAAATTTTCTCCCCATCTATCCCTCCGCCCTTCTAAAGATAGCATGCAATCTCCTATGGTCTAAACATACACATTTGTATTAAACATGTTTTCACATTAGTCGCATTGTAAAGACAAAATAGAATCAATGGGAGGAACCACAGGAAGGAAGAAACCAAAGACAAAATAGAGAGCAAATAATATGCTTCAATCTGCATTCAGACTCCATATCTTTTTCTTTGAATATGGATAACTTTTTCCATTATAAGGTTTTAGGAATTTTCTTAATTTCTTGCATTGCTGAGAAGAACTAAGTCTATGAAAGTTAGCCTTCACACAATAATACTATTGCTGTGTACAATGTTCTCCTGGTTCTGCTCACTTCACTCAGCATCACTTCATAGAAGTCTTTCCAGGTTTTTCTGAAGTGTTCCTGCTCATTATTTCTTATGAAACAATAGCATTCCATTCCATTCATATACCACAATTTTTTCACCCATTCCCCATTTGATGAACATTCTTTCGATTTCAAATTCTTGGTCACAACAAAAAGAGCTGTTATAAATAATTTTGTACATTTGGGTACTTCTCCCATTTTTATGATATCTTTGAGACACAGACGTAGAAAGGGTATTGCTAGATCAAAGCGTATGTACAGTATGCCCTTTGGGCATAATTCCAAATTGCTCTCCATAATGATTAGATTAGTACACAACTTCACTAACAATGGATTAGTGTTCCAATTCTCCCACATCTTCTCCAACATTTATCATTTTCCTGTTGTCATGTTAGCCAACCTGATAGCCATTATGTGCTACCTCAGAATAGCTTTGATTTGCATCTCTCTAATCAGTAGTGATTTCAGGCATTTTTTATTTGGCGATAGATAGCTTGAATTACTTCTTTTGCAAACTGTTCATATCCTTTCACTATTTACCTATTGACAAATGAGATGTATTTTTGCAATTTGACTCAGTTCTCTACATTAGAAATGAGGCTATAATCACAAACGCTACTTGTAAAAATCGTTTCCCAGTTTTATGCTCCCCTTCTAATCTTGGTTGCATTGACTTTTTTATGTGAAAAAAAAACTTTTCAATTTAGCATAATCAAAATCATTTTTTTTTCCATTTGATGAATGTTCTCTATCTATTCTCTAGTCATAATCTATTCCATTCTCCATATATCTGGTAAATTATTCTTTGTGATGCTAGTTTGCTCATACTATCAGCCTTTATCTTTAAAGTGTGTACCCTTTTTGAATTTATCCTGGTATAAGTTGTAAGATGTTGGTCTATGTATAATTTTTGTGCCACACTATTTTCCAATTTTCCCAAAAGTTTTGTTAAAGAATTTTTTTTTTTTTTTGCCAGAAGCTGGGGTCTTTGGATTTATCACAGTAGATTGCTATAGTTATTCACTACTGTGTCGTGAGTCTCTAACCTATTTCACTGATCCACCACACTTTTTTAAGCCAGTATAGACCATTGCTGGTTTATATTATAATTTTAGTTCCAGTATGGCTAGGTCACCTTCCCTTTCATTTCGTTTCATTTATCTCCTCACTATTCTTGACCTTTCTTTCTCCCAGATGGATTTTGTTGTTATTTTTCCATCTCTGTAAAATATTCTTTTCAGTAGTTTTACTGATATGACACTGAATAAGTAAATTACTTTAGGTAGAATTATCATTTGTTATTATATTACCTTGGTCTACCCATAAACAGCTGATGTTTTCCCAATTATTTATATCTAACTTTATTTGTGTGAAAAGTGTTTTGTAACTGTGTTTGCATGTTCCTGGATCTATCTTGGCAGGTAGACTCCCAAATATTCTATGATATCTACAGCACCTTGCAACAGAATTTCTCTTTCTCTCTTGCTCTTGGGATTGTGTTAGTAACATGAAGAAATGCCAATGATTTATGTGAGTTTATATCCTTCATATGTTCTAAACTTGTTTATTATGTCAAGTTGATTTTCACATGATTCTCTAGAATTGGCTAGGTATTATACCATTATATCATCAGACAAGAGTGATAGCTTTGTTTCTTCTTTGCCAATTCTAATTCCTTCAATTTTCCTTCTATTATTGCTAAACCTTACATTTCTAGTACAATATTGAATAAAAATGGTGAGAATGAACATCCTTATTTCACCCTGATCTTTTTGAATTTGCTTCTAACCTATCCCCATTACATAAAATGCTTGCTGATGGTTTTAGATAGATACTATTAATCATTTTTAGGAAAATTCCATTGATTTCTATATTCTCTAATGTTTTAAATAAGAATGTCTGCTCTATTTTGTCAAAACCTTTTTCTCCATCTATTGAGATAATTATGTGATTTCTGTTATTTTATTGTTGATGTAGTCAATTGCTAATAGTTTTCTAAATGTTGAATCAGTCTGGCATTCTAGTATAAATCCTCCCTGGTTATAGTGTGTTATCCTCCAGATAAGATGCTTGAATATCTTTGCTATCATTTCATATAGAGTTGAGCCAAGATAGCAGAGTAGAAAGACACACATACTCTAGCTCTTCCCCCACAGCCCATAAACTACCTGTAAGAAAGATTCTCCACAAATTCTAGAGCAACAGAAGCCACAGAAATACAAAGTGGAAATTTCCAGCCCAGGGTGGCCTGAAAGGCCGAGAGCAAAGGTTTGTCCCACCTGACATGGAGTGAAGCATAGCTCAGCCTTGGTCATGGCTGTGCTTTGAGGAGCAGGCCTTGAGGCAGAATCCCCAGCAGCAGCAGTTGAGGTTCACATATCCATCAACACACAAAGGCCAAAAGCAACTTCAAAGGTCATTGAGAGGGCTTTTTTACCTCCTTGATAAGGGAACAGGGTCTTCCCCTAGCCCCAGAATCAGGGAGCTGCAGCAGTGACAACTGCAACCATTGTTGGAGCATCTGCTTAAAGACCCTGGGGGAACTGGGAAAATGATCTGAATCTCAGCCACAAGCTTGACCAGGGACTAAACTCCTCTCCCTTCATTATGCCACTTTGGAGGAACTGAGATCTCACAGGTCCCCAGAATATACCCTACTCTTGATGAAGGACCCCAAACTCAAATAACTGGTTGGAAAAATACCCAAAAAAGGGGGAAAATAGACTAACTCAATTCACAAAAGAGGTCCAGAAAACCAATGAGGACAAGAACACTTTAAAAAGGAGAATTAGTCAAATGGAAAAGGAGGTTCAAAAGCTCGTTGAAGAAAATAGTTTTTTTTTTTAAATTAGAATAGAACAGATGGAAACTAATGACTTTATGAGAAACCAAGAGATTAAAAAACAAAACCAAAAGAATGAAAAAATGGAAGATAATGTGAAATATTTCATTGGAAAAACAATTTACCTGGAAAATAGATCCAGGAGAGAAAATTTAAAAATTATGGATGGGGGAAGAGCCAAGACGGCAGAGTAGAAAGATTCACATATGCTAGCTCCGAACCCACAGCCCATAAATTACCTGTAAAGAGGAACTCCCAATAAATTCTGGAGAAGTGGAAACCACACAACAATGAAGTGGAGAAGATTTCTGTTCCAGAGAGCCCTGAAAAACGTACACCAAAGGTCCATCACACACTGGACCCAGAGCAGAGCCCAGCCCTGCCTTGGCCACGTGGCACCAAGAGGAGCAGATACCAGCAGACTATGGGGACAGAATCTCCAGCGGCCACGAAGGTCCCTCCACTCACAGGTGCAAAGGTTAGTGAGAGAATCTTTATGGCTAGCCGAGAGGGGAGCAGGGTGTCTCCATAACTCAGGCCCCCTCGGGAGGCAGAAGCAGAGGCAGCAGCAGACAGAGGGTCCCAAAGCAGACAGGAGCTTGGATCCATTACTGAAGGCCTCCACACAAACCCCCTAAGGAAACTGAGCCCCATGTGGCGGCCCTGCACCCACCTGAGAACCTGAACTTAATCTCACACTGAAGAGCAGCCCTGACCCCCACCAGAGCACCTGAATTTAATCTCACACTGAATAGCAGCCCCAACACTGCAGAAAACCCTGAGGCTAGGAAGCAGCATATGAATCTCAGACCCCAAGCACTAGCTGGGCAGATCTGGAAGTGAGGCGGGGATAGAGAAGAATCTCATGTAACTGTCTGGGAAAATGCCCGGAAAAGGGGGAAAAAATAAGACCATCGAAGGTTACTTTCTTGGTGAATGGATATTTCCTCCTTTCTTTTCAGATGAGGAAGAACAATGCTTACCAGCAGATAAAGACATAGAAGTCAAGACCTCTGTATCCCAAACATCGGAAATAAATATTCAATGAGCTCAGGCCATGGAAGAGCTCAAAACGGATTTTGAAAACCAAGTTAGACAGGTGGAGGAAAAACTGGGAAGAGAAATGAGAGAGATGGAAGAAAAGCATGAAAAACGGGTCAATACCTTGCTAAAGGAGACCCCAAAAAGTGCTGAAGAAAATAACACCTTGAAAAATAGGCTAACTCAATGGGCAAAAGAGGTTCAAAAAGCCAGTGAGGAGAACAATGCTTTCAAAAGCAGAATTAGTCAAATGGAAAAAGAGGTTCAAAAGATCACTGAAGTAATTACTTCTCTCAAAATGAGAATGGAACAGATGGAGGCTAATGACTTTAAGAGAAATCAAGAAATCACCAAACAAAACCAAAAGAATGAAAAAATGGAAGAGAATGTGAAATATCTCATTGGAAAAACAACTGACCTGGAAAAGAGATCCAGGAGAGACAATTTAAAAATTACGGGACTACCTGAAAGCCCTGATCAAAAAAAGAGCTTAGACATCATCTTTCCTGAAATCATCAAGGAAAACTTTCCTAATATTCTAGAAACAGAGGGCAAAATAAGTATTAAAGGAATCCATGGATCACCGCCTGAAAGAGACCCAAAAAGAGAGACTCCTAGGAACATTGTGGCCAAATTCCAGAACTCCCAGCTCAAGGAAAAAATCTTACAAGCAGCTAGAAAGAGAAAATTCCAGTACTGTGAAAATACAATCAGGATAACCCAAGATCTAGCAGCCTCTGCATTAAACAGATAAAAGGGCATGGACTAGGATATTCCAGAAGGCAAAGGAACTAGGACTCAAACCAAGAATCACCTACCCAGCTAAACTGAGTATAATACTTCAAGGGAAAATATGGTCTTTCAATGAAACAGAGGACTTTCAATCATTCTTGATGAAAAAACCAGAGCTGAAAAGAAAATTTGACTTTCAAACACAAGAATGAGAAGAAGCATGAAAAAGTAAACAGCAAAGAGAAGTCTAAGGGACTTACCATGAGTGAACTGTTTACATTCCTACATGGAAAGACAATATTTGTAACTCTTAAAACTTTTCAGTATCTGGGTAGTTGGTGGGACCACACATACACATGTACACGCATGCACACACATACACACATGCACACACATACAGAGATAGAGAGCACAGATTGAACTGAATAGGATGGGACCATACCTTAAAAGAAACTAGGGTAAATGGTGAGAGAGAAATGTAGGGGGAGGGAAAGGGAAGGGGGTAACTATATATCATTTAAGAGGCAGGTAGGAGTTTTTCTTAGTGGAGGGAAAAAGAGGAGAGCTGAGAAAAAAAAAAACAAAACAAGAAGTTTACCCTCATCACATTTGACTAAACGAAGGAGTGAAATGCACACTCATTTTGGTATGAAAAACCTATCTTACAGTATAAGAAAGTGGGGGAGAAAGAGATATTGCAAGGGGGGGGGGATGATA